>CM038143.1:545415276-545536875 GCA_021437245.1 Aegilops speltoides
TAAAGATCAAGGCCATCGAGAGGATGGAGGTACCCAGCCGACTGTTAGATGTGCAGAAGTTCACCGGCTGTTTGGCATCCATCAGCCGATTCATCAGTCGGCTGGGCGAGAAAGCTCTCCCTTTGTACCAGCTAATGAAGGAGACCACCTTTTTTGAGTGGAACCACAAGGCGGATGAAGCATTTCTCCAGCTGAAGAAGATGTTGACTACTCCCCTGTGCTGGCGGCTCCGACTCCTAAAGAGCCCATGCTCCTATACATTGCCGCCACCACCGAGTAGTCAAGATACCATTGTAGTCGGCGCAAAGAGGAAGGCAAGGCGCTCCCTGTCTAGAGACCGGTATATTACCTGAGCGAGGTACTGTCGACCTCCAAGCAGAACTACCCTCACTACCAGAAGATGTGCTACGGCGTGTACTTTGCCGCCAAGAAGCTGAAGCCTTATTTTCAGGAGCATCCAATCACTGTGGTGTGCACAGCCCCACTGGCCGAGATCATCGGGAGCCGAGACGCTTCTGGCCGAGTGGCCAAATGGGCCATAGAGTTGGCTCCCTACACCATCTACTACCATCCCCGCACAGCCATCAAGTCGCAAGCGCTGGCCGACTTTCTCGTCGACTGGGCCGAGACCCAGTACCTGCCGCCAGCGCCCGACTCCACCCATTGGCGGATGCATTTCGACGGCTCCAAGATGCACACCGGCTTGGGAGCCGGCGTCGTCCTCACCTCTCCTAAAGGCGACAAGCTCAAGTATGCGCTGCAGATCCACTTCGCGGCGTCCAACAACGTCACCGAATACGAGGCGCTAATTCACGGGCTCCGGCTTGCCAAAGAGCCCGGCATTCACTGGATCCTGTGCTATGGCGACTCCGATTTGGTGGTCCAGCAGTCATCTAGCGACTGGGACGCCAAAGATGCAAACATGGCAAGCTACCGCTTTCTGGTGCAGCAACTCAGCGGATACTTCGAGGGGTGCGAGTTCCTTCACGTGCCAAGAAATGACAACGACCAAGCAGACGCCTTGGCACGAGTCGGCTCCACCCGCCAAGCGATACCATCCGGCGTCGCTCTTCAGCGCCTCCTTAAGCCGTCTATCAAGCCTTCACCAGAATCAGACTCCATCATCGTGCCGGCTCCTCCCGAAGAAGTCAGATCCGACTCAAGAGCCCCAGCAGACGGCCCCAAGAAAGTCGCAGTCGAAGCCGGCCCGGGGACTTCAGAACCCGGCCCGGGGACTGCGGCAACCAGCCCAAAGACTTCAGAACTCGGCCCGGGGACCGTGCCAGTCGGCCCGGGGACTTCGTCAGTCCAGCAAGCGGCCGCAGACTCCAGCCCGCCGCCTCCCAGCCCTGCTGCCCTTGTCCAAGTCGCAATGGTGGCGGTTGAAGAAATAGCTGCACCCTCATGGGCGCAGCCCATCCTCAAGTTTCTAGTGAACAAAGAGCTGCCAACTGATGAAATCTTGGCTCGGCAAGTGCAACGCTGAGCGGCAGCCTACACCATAATCAACAGAGAGCTGGTCAGGCGCAGTGTCACTGGTTTCTACCAGCGCTGTGTTGAGCCAGAGCAAGGCCAAGCAATTCTCAGAGACATCCACCAAGGCGAGTGCGGCCACCATGCGGCTTCAAGAGCACTCGTCGCCAAAGCCTTTTGGCACGGTTTCTTCTGGCCAACTGCCCTAGAAGAGGCCAAGGAATTAGTCCAAAAATGCAAGGGGTGCCAGAAGTTCCGCTCCAAGCCGCTTCAGCCGGCTTCTGCGCTGAAGACAATCCCCATTGCCTGGCCCTTTGCAGTTTGGGGCCTAGACATGGTGGGACCATTCAAGACGGCACGAGGCGGCCTAACTCATCTACTTGTCGCAGTGGACAAGTTCACCAAGTGGATAGAAGCAAAGCCCATCAAGAAATTGAATGGTCTGACTACAGTGACTTTTATCGCCGACATCACGGTACGGTACGGCATACCGCACAACATCATCACCGACAATGGCACAAATTTTGCCAAAGGCGCCTTGGCACGTTTCTGCGCGACGCAGGGTATCCGTCTGGACTTAGCGTCCGTTGCCCATCCGCAGTCAAACGGCCAGGTGGAGCGAGCAAATGGCCTCATCCTGTCCGGCATCAAGCCTCGACTGGTCGAACCACTTGATCGTTCGGCCGGCTGTTGGCTTGAGGAGCTGCCAGCCGTCCTCTGGAGTCTGCGCACGACTCCAAACAAGTCAACCGGCTTCACGCCTTTCTTCCTCGTCTACGGTGCTGAAGCCGTCATCCCGACGGACATAGAGTTCGACTCCCGCGAGTCACCATGTACACCGAGGAGGAAGCAGAAGAAGCACGTCAAGACGGCGTCGATCTGCTGGAAGAGGGCCGGCTGTTGGCACTCAGCCGGTCCAGCATCTACCAGCAGAGTCTGCGCCGATACTACAACAGGAAGGTCAGGCCGAGATCTTTCCAAGAGGGCGACCTTGTGCTCCGACTGATCCAGCGAATAGCCGGCCAACACAAGTTGTCGGCGCCTTGGGAAGGCCCCTTCATCATCAGCAAAGTGCTGGGCAACGACTCCTACTACCTAATCGACGCCCAGACGCCCCGAGCACGCAAGAAGGACGTCTCCGGCAAAGAGTCGGAAAGGCCATGGAACGCAAATCTTCTCCGAAGATTTTACAGTTGATGCAGTATGTACCACGCTATCCTTTGTATTAAAGTACTGACATTTTGGGCCCCCCGAGACGAGCTCGGGGACTGCCCCTTTTGTTGTTATCTGTATGATAAGAATTATGCCTTCGAGTATGCTACTCTTTGATTATGCCGCTTGGCACCGGGTTCGACTAGTCGGCCCGGGGACTCGCCATCTTGCGCTATGAAATGCTTTCTGCAGTCGGACAAGTAGTGTGCGGCGCTTAAGCCGTCTCCTGTCAGAAGCCGCAGCTCGCAGAGCGACTGTTGGTAGGCAGAGAGTAAGCAAGAATGAGCGCCCACACGAAAAAATGGCTAAGGACTCAAAGCATAAGCATAGCCCAAGCCGGCTTCCAGCCTCTCTTTGCAGAGCCGACTCTTGAATAGTTGGCTTGCCGCCTTCCATCCAACTTGTTAAAAGACTCTAAAAAGGCCAAGTACTTGCCTTCCCTAAGGTAGCTGAGCATTTGACCCAGCGGCAGTCCGCAGAGCGGTTGTCCATCAGGCAAAGCGGCGACTGTGGAAAGGCGGCAAAGAAAAAGCCAAAAGAGCAATGAGCAAGGAAAGATAGAAGTCGGATAGATATTTACATAGCATAGGCCTCTGGCCAAGTTCAAAATACACCCCGCGGGTGGAATTGTGCAAATTAACAAGTTCTTCAAAGACTATGAAAGCAGATAAAATAAAGACAAGATGGCAGCCTAAGAAGCGGCAGACGGGTTCGGAGGGTCGAAGGAGACAGCTGTGTCAGGCGCCGGGACGGCCGGCTGGGCAGTCTCGGCTTGATCGCCTCCGGTGGCAGCCGGCTCGATTGACGCGGCTCGTTGCTGGAGGCACGGTCGAGCTGAGGCTAGTCGCCCGCTCCGCCTTCTGGCGCCTCCGTCTCGCCTCCGTCCTCCGCCTCGTCTCCCTCCTCGGCACTCGAGCCGATCACCTCCGCCGAGTCCTCGTCGTAGTCCGGGTTCATCCCGAACCACTCCAGCGGCACCTCCTCGATGTTCGCGGCCCGCTCAGGAACGAAGACGCTGGTGTCGGTGTAGTCGGCAATCGCTGCCGCACGCTCGACGAGGGCGCCTTCCACAGCCACCAGCTCTGCCTGGGCCTCTGACCGGAACGCGGCCAGCCGATCCAGGTCCAGCCCTGGATACCAAGCCTTGATGAACTCCAAAGCCCGGCGTGCTCCAACTCGAGCCGAGGAACCCTTCCAAGCCTCAAGACGGCCTGCTGCGACCTCCAGCCAGTCGGCAGTCTGACTGGGAGTGCGCAGAGCCGGCATGTCCGGCCACAGGGCGGCAATCACCTGAGCACCGGCGCGTTGAAGCCGGCGTAGCAGCTGATGGGCCGGTCGCAGACGAGTCTCAATGCTCAGGAGCTGCTCGTCGACGGTCAGGGGGGCGTTGGCGGCGATCTCCTCGCCATTTGCCCTCCGCGCCTCGCGATCAGCCTCGATGGCTCGGGTGACCGCCTGCGAGTGGCCAGGGAAGAAGTCTGCCAAACAACAAAGAAGCAAAAGAAAGAATCAGGAGTCGGCCTGACTTACAATCGGCAGCTCGAAGAAAGAAAGCAAAGAAACTCACCGTGGACAATGTCTTCGATCTCGTGGAAGCCGGAGGTCAGCATCGCCTCCTTGTTGGTCCAGGAGGAGCGCTCGCTTTCGAACTCGGCCAGGAGAGCGGTCTCTCTCGTCTCCACCTCGTCCTGCGCCTTCTTGAGCAGCTCCTTCTGCTCCGCCAGCTGCGCGGCCAGCAGGTCGCGCTCTGTGGCGAGCCTGCTGTACTCCTCCTCCTTGGCGCGTAGGGCAGTGCTGATTTCGCCCAACCGTTCCTGAAGAGCGGCATTAGCCTCTGAAGGACAAAAGAGAAAGGACGTTAAGTCGTCAGCAAAGAAGGTCGCCGGGAAGATCCGGCCCAACTGCTTAGCAGTCGGCCCGAATCTCGGGAACTACAGCCCGCGGGTGCGTCAGCGCGCCCCCGCGAAAAAGAAGGACTTACTCTGGCTCTCCGACAAGTCGGCCGTCCGCTTTCCCAGCTGCTCAACATTGCAGTTGAAGGCAGTGACGCGGACGTCGTGATACTCCTGTGATAAACAATCAGACAAAGTTGAATATTCGGACTTGCCTGCTCAGCAGCCGGCCCGAAACTCGGGGACTACACCCAGTGGGTGTGCTGGCGCGCCCCCACAGAGAAGAACGAAAAAAGACAAAGTCAAAGAAGAAAGCATACCCGGATAGATGCTCGCGACGCCAGATGCGCCTTGGTGCAGCCCTGGATGGCCTCGCCCTCAGCTCGCAGTTTCTCCTGGACGTCCTGGAGAGCCTGGTTCAGCGGATCGTCGCTGCCTCCTCGTACCCACCCAGTAGGCGCGGCGCTTGTCGCCTCGGCATCTGGGATGGTCGAGCTGGCGGCGCCGGCCTCCAAAGGGCGTGGTGCCGAAATCGCCTTCTCAAGGCGGCGGCGCGCCGGTGAGGCGACTTGAAGGAGCAACCTCGCCACCACCTCGTCTTCAGTCGGCGGCGCAGGTGGGCCTGCCGGCTGCTTGCCATGCGCGCTCCTAGATGGCGGTAGAGGCGGCGGTGGCGGCGTGGCCGTGCCCGACGCGGAGGCCTCGCCACCGTCCTTCTCCACGATGGGGTGCTCCCCGCCGACTTCTCCAATCTGCCCCGTGAACTCCGGGGGCGGCGGCAAGGAGTTCAGCGGGACAACAAGCAACGCCGATTGGCGGTGCGCGGTCTCCGCAGCCCGCTGTCTTGCTGCGGCGGCAGCTTCGGCTTCCTCCAGTTTCTTCTGGGCGGAAGCCGCCGCCTTCTCGGCCTCCGCCTTCTCCAGACGGTCGGCCTCCTCCTCGTCGCGCTTCTCCCGCGTGTTTTGCTCCGTCGCCTCCTGGAGGTCGGCGGCGGGGTCTATCCGCCGAGTATTGGCGGACGTCTCGGCGGACCCCATGACAGAGGGGACGGCGACCCTCTCAAGGGAAAGAGGGGCCCTGAAGCAAGAAAGGAATATAAAGACTTGGAAAAGATTCATCGAAGAAAACAAGGCGAAGGTAGAGAGCGCTTACGCAGAGACTAGCGGCGGCTTCTTCACTTCCTTGCGAAAGCGGTTGGCCTTCGCGACCGCCTCCTCCCACTTGGTCACGACGGCCGCCCCCTTGAACTTCTTCGATCGGCCGCCGAGCGAACTCGGCGCGGCCCGGTGCTTCTTCGCGCCTACTTGACCGGCCAAGCCGGCGGAGGAACTCGCGCCTGGATGGCCGGCTTTCGATTGGCGGCGCGGGACGACTTCCCCTTCGGCGTTGTCTTCTGGCTAGTTGGCGAAGGTGGTCGAGGGCCTGAAGCCGCCTTCCGCTCCTCCTCCTCCGCCTTCGGAGTCGGCCTCCATCGCTGCCGCCCCCAAGTCGGGGTCGTCAACATCGCTCTTCGCCCGATCGGGAGAAAACTCGCGGGGCGGTCCCGTGGCGCCGGCTGCAGGCTGGATGAGGGGGTTCTGACTCAAAGAAACCTGGAGGATCAAAAGTCGGATTCGGCTGCAGAAGAAAAATAGAGGAACAAAAGATATGACTTACCACAGGCGGGGGGTTGGCACGTGAGTACGGCTCCTTGCCGAACTGCCAGTCTTCCGCGAGCTCGTAGTTCGCGATGTGATTCACCATATTTGACACATCCGCGTGGGGCATGTCCCAGGTGCACATCCGACTCGGGTCTCGGCGGTCGCTCATCTGACTAATCAGATGAGGTCGGCCTTGGAGAGGGAGGACTCGGCGCGCCACGAAGGCGGCCAGCAAGTCGGCCCCAACCAGGCCTTCCGACTGCGTCAGCACTCGGAGTCGCGCGACGGCGGCGGCACCTGCGGGAGTCAGTGTCTTGGCCCGGTGGGACCAGCTGGGAAGCCTCCAGCCGGCGCCCGGCCTCGTAGGGCGGCAGGTTGACCCAGTCGCCTTCCGTGGCGACGTTCTTCACGTAGAAGTACGACCGCTGCCACATCTTCACCGACTTGATTAGCGCGATGGAGGGGAATGGGTTGTCGGCGATCGACCTGCGCATCGCGATGAAGGCGCCGCGCTGAGCCGGCACGCCAGCGACGTGCGTGCCGAGCTTGGATTGAAAGAACTCTCCCCATAGCTCGATGGTGGGGAGAACGCCAAGAAAACCCTCGCACAGGGTGGCGATGGCGGCCAGCAGCACCACCGTGTTCGGAGTGAGGTGGTGCGGCTGGAGTCCATTGAACTCCAAGAAGGAGTGGAGGAAGTGGCTCGCCGGCAGGCCCAGGCCGCGCATGAGGTGCGAGCGGAATATGACCTGCTCGCCCTCCTCCGGCGCCGGCCTTATTTCCCCCGCCGGCACGGCGCGGGCTCGCACTAGGTTCGCGCTGGGGAGCCGGCGCGTCTTGCGGAGGTGCTCGATGATGTCGTCGTCCACCGTAGAGTCGTCCCACATGCCGGCACGCACGGCAGGAGCCGCGGCGGCGGAGGAGGAGCTCATCGCTGCGGGTGCGGCGCGGCTTGGTGCGGCGAAGGCAAGAAGAAGAAGAGGCAGGAGGAAGCGGAGGAGCAGGGAGGAATGAGCGCGTGCTTCGCCGTCCCGCTCCCCCCGCCTATTTATAAGCCCGTAGGCTGAGAAGCCGATGGGGCGGCGTGGGATTAACTGCGCGCGAGACCCCACTCCCCCCACGATTTACCCCACGAAGTTACTGCGCGCAGTAACGACATGGGGAACCCAACCGCCCGCACAGGCGCAACGGATCCGTTCGCGTGCCGAGGCGCGGTAGTGGCGGGCCCCGCCTGACGGCCTGTCCCATCGCGCGCATGGTAGGCAGACTGCCCCTGCCACGTGGCGCCGCGCGACGGGGCCATGGCGGGCGACCGTGGGAAGCGTATCAGGCACGCCGCCTGGTTCCAGCCGCGGCTTTCAAACTCCTTAGGGGGCAAGACGGCCCTTAGTGAATCCGACTCCAGCTAGTCGGTTTGAAGCAAGACGGCCCTCTGTGAATCCGACTCCAGCCAGTCGGCTTGAAGGAAGACGGCAAGCAAGGCCTAAATTCGACCACCGGAAGAATGAAATTGTTGAGTCCCGCGACGTATCAACCACGGAGCCTCACCAGCTTCGGGGACTACTGTCGGAGTAATGGGCCACGGGTAGGCTAACCCGGGTCCCAGAACCTTTCAAGACATCGGGGCAGGCTACACCCCGCGAGTCCAGAGGAGACTCCAAGATAAGCCGAGTCCCAGAAGCGACTCTCAGTCAAGGCGAGTCCCAGAAGCGACTCTCAGCTAAGCCGAGTCCAGAGGCGACTCCAAGATAAGCCGACTCCTGGCCAGCGATCGACTTCCAGAGAGGCCGGCTATAGGGAGTCGGCCTGCAACTCCAACCACCCCGATAATTAAAGGCAGGCATGGCCACAGTGCGCCGCACCCACGAAGATCTCCGGCCGGCGCGGCACTGTTGCCATGCCAGCCCTGACATCAGCCCTTGGGGCGGAGCCTCAGACCACGACGGCTGTCTCAGACGGCCGGAGACGGCTGGGCCTACCGGTCGCGGAGAATATCAAGACGGCGAGGCGCTTAAGAGTCGGACCCGTTGGGAGTCGGCCCCCAGGAGTCGGCCGGCCCCTCCCACGGGCCCCACACGCCATTAACCAGACACGACGGGGGAATGGCAATAGTGATCGCCCGTCAGGCGGCGGCACTGTTGCCATGACCCCATGACCAAGCCAGCGTCATTAGAAGCACGGCTACAGTAATCTGCAGCCGGCAAGACCCGCCCGCGGCGGACGCGGGCTGACGCCCTCGTACCAGGCCAGCCGGCGGGACCCACCAGCTGGCGGGCCCCAGGAGTCGGCGGAGAAGACGGCGGCCTGAGAGACAGACGGCTGGGACCCGCACCCAGCCGGTTTTACCATTGTACCCCTGGGGTAGGTCTATATAAACCCCCCAGGGCGCCCATGCAAAGTGTTCGAATCCATTAGCACTAGACAGACCATATAGGAAGGAGAGAGCTAGCCTTGCCTTCTCCTACCTCCAGAAACAGCTCAAGGAGTAACCTTGTACTCACTTTGCCTTAGTGATCATACGGAGACCCCGCAGAGCAGCCGTAGGGGTGTTATCTCCACGGAGAGCCCCGAAGCTGGGTAAGATCCGCCGGCGTGCATGTCTTCGCCTCATCCCGTTTCCAGGCACCGGCGATGTTCTACTCGCCCCCATCATGATAAGCCATCCTTTGGCATATGCCGCACCCAACCCCCGATAATTATCTCCACGAAAATCTACAAGCTAATGCATCATCTCTCCATTATTCAGCAAGAAAAGGTTGACAATCTGCTACTTGCTGGCACAATTACTCACACGTCACACGGCGAATGTTTCCTGCATGAAAGCACCGAGATATTCTATACTGCACGATCTGCATCTAAGTCAAAGGCTGCGGTCCTTCAAATACAAAACGTGCAAGGATCCATACTCGAACATCCGTGCAAGAAATTGGCTATTTGTATCCAAACATCCATACTCGAACTAAAGTGAACATGATTTGCAAGGTATCCGAATTTATTTTACAAATACAAATATTATATGGGATTCTGATACAAATATGAATATGAATGTAAATATACGTGAACTAATTGAAGTAGTTCTGGTCCAATATGCCGATTATCTAACATAAAAGCCTAAAAAGTAGTCAATTTTTACTTTTTGTATGATTAAACTTATAAGTTGTATTATGTATTATAGTAGTATTGTTTCGTTCATAAACATATCTACCATTGACTTGTTGTATATCAAAAATTGATTATTTTGCGTCACATAACTGTTGAACTATTTTCTTTAACTAACTCGTCACTATTTGAATCAATTAAACATCCGATACGTATATATATTCGAGTAACATCCACTCCAATTCATATTCGATAACATATATATGTATTCGCATTTGTATTTGTAAATACAAAACCGGAAGTGGGAAGAGCACTTACCGATTCGTTTCCACCTCATTTCCTTCTGTCAGGCCGTGATCCTTCGATAGACCAAGAAGTTCATTACATTAGCTAATTCAGAAGTTTCACCGTAATTACCTCCACGAAAAGAAACAAGATAGTACATCATCTCTCCATCGTTCACCAAGAAAAGGTTGACAATTTACTAGCTTACACAATTATTCACACGTCACACGGCGAAAGTTTCCTGGATGAAAGCACCGAGATACATATACTGTACTACACAATCTACTTGCAAGTCAAAGGCCTGAATGAACAGACCTTGGTTCACGATTTCTTTCTCTCGTACCTGGCGGCTGCAACCCTAGCCGCCGCCAGGGGCCGATCTTCCAACGCCGTTCTCCAGCGGCTCCCCTCCGCCGGCGACTTCGGTCGTCGGTGGTGAGGGGGGTCGCCGGATCCACGCGTGTGGATCGTTTTTACTCATCCGTAGTCTAGGTTTTTAGGTTGTTCATCGTCTTTGCTTCGGCGGCGACGATGATGACGCTGAATAAATATTCTTCGGATCCTTTCCTGACGAGGCCATCGGTCCTATGGTTGGGGATGGATCTGGAAATCAGTCTGTTCAAGCAAGGATGGCGTGGCGGCGGCGGCATCCTCGTGGTGGACCTGTGTCCTCGGGCTCCGTCGTTGCGACGACGTTTGCTCCAGCGTCGGCGTGGAGCTTGGGAGGTAGTCCAGGAGCGGATGCAGATTGTGGTCTGCATCGACGACATCTGGAAGACGGAACGTGTGCTGGGTTCGTGGTTCGTGGATGGCAGGTATGGTTTCCTCCTTCGGCGTCTTAGTCGTGGTGGGGTGCCAGATCTGAAGTTCGATGGCGTGTCCGGGGTGTTGCCCCGGTCTGATTCGTTCAACGGCAATGACTTCACTTTTGGTGAGCCACCTTGGAGGTCCGCAAAGCTGCATATCAGCGATGGAGCCGCGTCGAGCTCAGGGATCCGCGTCTTTTTTTCGGTGGCTGCTGTGGTGGTGCCGGAGGCAGGTGATGGGCGTTTGTGTCAAGCTCAGAGATGTTTTGCTATGTTTTCAGTTTTGTCATGTCGGTTCTTACGTGACTTGTACTTTGTTCTTTATGATATGAATGAGACACGTATTACCATGCAAAAAAAATTACAGAATGAACAAGCACCGGGACATCAGACATCCTACTTACGAACAAAACATAATCAAATGTGTGAGCCGGTGAAGGTGATCGGCACTCGGTTCAGCGCGTTCAGCCACCGCGCCGAGGTGGCCCTGCGGCTCAAGGGAGTCCCCTACGAGCTCATCCCCGAGGACCTCGACAACAAGAGCGAGCTGCTGCTCCGGAGCAACCCCGTGCACGGCGGGAAGGTGCCGGTGCTCCTCCACGGCGACCGGCCGGCCGTGTGCGAGTCCCTCATCATCGTCGAGTACATCGATGAGGCTTTCGAGGGCCCGCCCATCCTACCATCCGACCCTGCCGGCCGCGCCGCCGCCCGATTCTGGGCGGGCTTCCTGGGCGTGAACCACTGCTGGAGGCTGCTGTGGCTGGCGCTCTGGGCGGCGGGCGGCGATGCGCGGGCGAGGTTTGGGGAGGAGGCCAGGGCCAGCCTGGCGCTCCTGGAGGCGCAGCTGGAGGGGAAGAGGTTCTTCGCCGGGGATGGCATAGGTTACGTCGACGTCGCCGCCAGCGGGCTCGCGTACTGGCTCTGGGCCATGGAGGAGGTCGCCGGGGTGAGCATCATGGACGCCGCCGAGTTCCCTGCTCTGTGCCGGTGGGCGAAAGAGTACACGTCGAGTGACGCCGTGAAGGGGTGCCTGCCGGACTGGGACGAGCTCGTCGCCGGGTACGCAGCGAGCACCGAGAAGTTTAAACTTGTGGCCCAGCAGGCGATGATCTAGTAAAGGAGTTTAGCTGGCACTGGGTTATAGTATGTGTCCATGTATTGTGTGTATGAAACATGAATAAACTTGCAGTATGTTTGAGCCATGGTGCGTACACCCAAAAAAAAATGGTCACATCTTCAGTCTATATAACCTGCAAACGGCCACAAAATTACTGGCACCGACCCCACAAAAATGGACCCTATCCGCACTCCGACAAAACCCTAGCTGCATTTTACTCCACTCCACTCCTCTTCCTAGGGTACCAAGCTACTCTCCAGCAATCCCCGGTGTTCTCCATGGCGGCCACTAGATCCAACTCCAAGATGTCCGGATCCGAGGTCTACGAGCTCATCCGTGCAGCCCCGAGGAGCAGTAGATGGCCGTCCGCACTGCTCTCCGATGCTCCCGCGAGGACTGCACCCTCCCACGATCTTCTGCGAGCCACAAGGCATCCGTTGCCCAAATGTCGCTTCGATCCAGGTCTGGTAGGTCTCGGCGAGTGACCAAGGCCACTACTAGGAAAAGGGTTATAAATAGAATTGATACTAATGGCGCACCAGGTAAGTAGTGCGCCACTACTATATACTAATGGCTCATCTGTTGGTGGTGCGCCATTAGTGTGGAAGACACTAATGGCGCATGGTGTGCCACTAGTATTGAATGTTTTTTTTTCATTTTTTCATACACTCTAATGGCGCATGGTGCCAAAGTGCGCCATTACTAGTTCTACCAAGTAATGACGCACCCTTTAGACAGTGCGCCATTAGTATATAATTTCTTTTTACTTTTTTGCAAAACTGCTAATGGCGCACCATGTATATTTTCATGGACACTTTTTGATCTCAATCTCGATCCCACCCGCACCCTCCCCCTCTAGCTCCACCGCCGTCGACGACCCACCGCAACCCTCCCCCGCTCCACGCGCCGACGAGCACCCCCCCCCCCGCACCCTCCCCCGCTCCACCGCCGCCAACGGCACCCCGCACCCTCCCCGCTAGCTCCACCGCCCCGACGACCCACCACAACCCTTCCCGCTCCACCGCCGCCGACGAGCACCCCCCGCACCTCCCCGCTCCACCGCCGCTAACGGCACCCTCGCACCCTCCCCGCTAGCTCCACCGCCGACGAGCACCGGTCCCCGCACCCTTCCCGCTCCACCGCCGCCGACGAGCACCGGTCCCCGCACCCTCCCCGGTCCACCGCCGCCGACGAGCACCGGTCCCCGCACCTCCCAGTCCACCGCCGCCGACGAGCACCCGGTCCCCTGCACCCTCCCCCGCTCCACCGCCGCCAACGGGCACCCCCCGCACCTTCTCCCCGCTCCACCGCCGCCGCCGATGATATTTTCAATTAACAAATTTGAACATATTTAAAAAAAATATTACTATTTTTATAAAAAAATATTACTGTTATGATTTAAACAAGTTTGAACATATTTAAACACAAAGAAATATCAAACAGGATTTAAAATGCATAAAAAAATATTGGGGAGCCTAGGAATCGAACCCAGGACCTCTTGGTGGGTGTGCTACGTACTAACCAGTCGGGCTAGTGGGCGGGTTCTGTTGTAGATAGGGTTAGGTGGTATATATGTCGGGCTAGATTAAATTACTTATTGCGCACCCTTCAGTGGTGCGCCATTGCTATTGATGTACTTATGGCGCACCCCTGGGTGGTGTGCCATTGCTAAGCCTCCCCCACACTAAAATCCCCAATCCATCTAATCCCTCCCCTGCCTCACCCGCCATCCCCGGCCGTACGTGCACCCGACCACCCTCTGCCGCCGACCACCTCCCTCACTGTCCCCCCTCCGCTCGCGCCCGCTCCTCGCCGTCCCCCCCATGGCCCGCTGCTGCCCAGGCCCTCGCCGTCCCCCCCATGGCCCGCCCGCACCAGCGCCTCGCCGTCCCCCTCCCTGCCCGCCTCGCCCCCTCCCTCCCGACCTCCCCTACCCCTCTCAACTGCCCTGTCCCCTCAGCGCCGCCCGCCGTCTCCCCGAACCCTAGCTCCGCCGGCGTCGGGGACGACCACCTCGTCGGCCTCACCAGGCCGCAGGCCCTCAAGCCCCACGCCGTCCTCGGCCTCGCCCTCTCCACCGGCGGTGCCCCTTCCTCCGCCCCTGCAGCGCAGCAGCAGCAGTAAACAGCCAGGTAAGATGATGATGCATTTTCATTCAGTCTTTCTATTCAGTCTTTCTATTTGTACTACTTGTTTGTTGTGAAGCTAAGATGATGATGCTATTTTCTTTGAACAAGTACCTAATGCTGACCGATGGGTTCAGTTTTAATTTGCTAAGTTAGAAATGGAGATGATGAATATCATAAATTAGAACCATAGATGGTGATTTTCCTCTCTCTAGCTAGTAGCTTAAACTACTACGTGCCCCATACCAGGATAGCTAGGGTTTAGGTGTGCATGCAATCATTATTTTTTCCTTTCTAAGATTTTTTTTTCTAGTCACACCCATAGGTTTCGAGCTTCGGGAGACCGCGGGTTTGTTGTAGGTAGCATGAGCGAGTGGCGGATGTCAGATAATGCCGAACTTGTCATGATGGTGGTACTAGAAATTAATCCTAAGGATGGTACCATGAAATCATTAACCTCACATCTTAGGATGCTCAACACCACTGTTATTTGGAACAAAATCACTATGTTCATTTATTGTTTTCATATAAAAAGTAAAGTTAGGTGCATGCAAAATCTTACTGGAAAAACATATAAATGCAAAATTAATTCATGTTCATACATTTAGGTGCAACAAGTTTTTGTAGGGCTCATACGAAAGAACAAAATGCGCTCGGGGAATCAACTCCTATTAATGGATTAAGGTCTTCTAGTTAGGAATTTGAAATATATTGCTCTCCGCCCTACCCTCAAGATCCAAAGCAGCCAAAGGCTATCAGTGGTTCTCGTAGAGGCACATGAAGAAAAGAGAGAAAAGTCAAGTGTCGATTCTCATTCGTTGGTGGCAATGAGAGGGATCGGAAAGAAGATAGACTCTTTATGTCAATTGGGTGAATGGAAAGAGTTGTTCTTGCAGAGTATTCTGCCACATAACTTCATGCCAAGAATGATAGTGTCGAGTACCAGACAAATCAGGCCAAAAAATTGTAGCTTCACAGGTTTGTGGGCAAGGGTTTCTTTGAACCACTAGCTAGTAACTGAAGAATTTGAACTTCGTTGGTGCCAACTATACTTGAAGAAATAGCTTCTGGATGCATTGGATCTTTTTGCATGTATCTTTGACATTAGCCTTTCTAATTCAGTTGTCGAGACCTGATGTTCTTGTAATTTGCCTCTGATGAAAGGGTTGGGTCAGCTTACAGTTGCTTCGTTAGTTTTTCCTACGATGCCATGCTTATAAAACCTCTTCCAATGCACACGTACTTAGATGAGGTGCTAAACACATTAAAAAGTTTAGAAACTAATGCCCCAATGCATAAGTTCTTCACTTGTTGTAGTTAAGATTCTTTTATGTAATGATTTAGCAACTAAACCCCTCTGTGCATTGGTGGGCTTAATTCATTTAAGTGTTGTTTCTAGATTCCTGCGCTTGGCATTGTTTCTCCTCTTAGTTACAAATTAAAATCCCTCAACATGATAATCAGCTGTTATCTTATTCCAAGATGCACATTTCCTCTGAAACTGACTGAACTGTTCTTAATTTTGCAGGTAGAGGGCAGGATAATTTGTTGGTTGTTTGCTGTCATGTTGTTATTACTTCCATTAGGGCATCGGTTGGTTCATTAACCTTTCTAACATCTGCATCTTAGTGTTCGTTTGTTTACTGCATAAAAGTATATAGTTTTGCTGCTGTTATGCCTGTATTCACTGTTGCTGCTGCTATACTTGTGATGATGTTGTAGGTACCCCGAGAGGCCTTTGAGTTTGCCGGAATGTCGATTAACTTCTGTTCTGGCAAATTCGGGTACTCCATATGTCCTATTTTCAGCAAAGGTAATGCTGAAATTTTCCGTGAATTTTAGCATTACTTTGCTAAAAATAGGACATATGGGGTACTTGCGACTAATGCATGTTATCATGCACGTTTTATGATCTGTTGTAAGGGTACTAATTGGTCTCTTCTGCTGCTTATCAGAGATGGCGGGAAGCAGCCACCGCCGATCTGCGACACCGCAGTATGAGTTGGATGCTTCCGAGTTCTTCACTATCATACTTGAGGCTTCAGTATCATCCATGACGCAGGTATATAAAACGAGAGATCTCCCCTTCACCCATCTCATTATGATATCTGTTGTTTGCTACATCACTCATTGTCCCAAACTGCAGAGGCTGCCTGATAGTTTTATGAACATGCTGATGGGTGAAGATCCGCCAAATAATGTGAAGCTGCGACAGGCCGGCGGCGGGTTTCGCAGGCAGTGAGATGTGCAGTTGGTGATCAAGAAGGGCCACATGTACTTGTCTCGTGGGTGGGAGAAGTTCTACCGTGCCTACGACCTGCGGCTGGGGTACTTCCTTCTCTTCAGGTACGACGACGACGCCAACATGCTCATCGTGAAGGTGTTCAACAAGACTATGTGTCGCATGCGCTACGCTGCCGATGATGATGCCGGTACGTTCTGCCTCTTCTTATTCCTCTACATTTGGCTTTGTCTCACATCGATTGTTAACGGTCATTGTTGCATTTTGGACAGGTAATGGGAGCAGCAGCAGCGACACTGGCTACAGCCAAAGCAGCAGCGACTATGGCTGTAGCGAAAGCAGCAGCGATTCTGGCTGTAGCGAAAGCAGCAGCGATTCTGGCAGCAGCATAGACAACAAGAAGGATGATCCGGACTGGAGTGCGGGAGAAGAGGAGCAGAGTGAGGATGAGGAGCTGCAGGATGACGATGGGCATCAGGCTGAGGATGACCTAGCGCTGGTGGTGGCTGACCAAGGGCAAGAGATGGTGGTGGCTGACCATGGCCAAGAGATGGAGGTGGCTGAGGATGACCTAGCGATGGTCGTGCCTGAAGGTGGCCTCGCGATGGTGGTGGTGCCTGACAATGACCACGCACCGGTGGTGGCGCCGACGATCCCACAGCTGGGCGACATGACCACACCAATTGTGGTAGAAGACTACATCCCATAGCCTCCACTACCTCCACCGCCTCGCCGCTCTAGGCGCATCAGGGAGAGGAAGGAGAAGAAGGAGAAGAACAATGCATGAGAACTGAACTTTGTCAGGTATGTCAGATCTCCTATATATACTTAGTTACCTATGTTATCTCTAATATGCTTAGTTTCCTATAGGTTAGCTTCATTTTTACTAAGTTGGCTCTAATATACTAACTTAGAGCTTATATGCTTAGTTTCTTATAAGTTAGCTCCAAAATAACTTAAGTTAGCACAAAATGATCAAGTTTACATAATAAGCTTATAGTCTTTTTCTTATTCTTCTTCTTTTCCAAAATGACATAGGTTAGCTTCATTTTACCTAAGTTGGCTCTAATATACTAACTTAGAGCTTATATGCTTAGTTTCCTATAGGTTAGCTCCAAAATAACTTATGTTAGCACAAAATGATCAAGTTTACATAATAAGCTTATAGTCATTTTCTTATTCTTCTTCTTTTCCAAAATGACATAGGTTAGCTTCATTTTACCTAAGTTGGCTCTAATATACTAACTTAGAGCTTATATGCTTAGTTTCCTATAGGTTAGCTCCAAAATAACTTATGTTAGCACAAAATGATCAAGTTTACATAATAAGCTTATAGTCTTCTTCTTATTCTTCTTCTTTTCCAAAACTCTTCTTATTCTTCTTCTAGTGTTCTTCTTCTTCTAGTATTCTTCTAGTCTTCTTCTTTTTCTTCTTCTAACTTCTTGTTTATCATTTGCAGATTTGATTTAATTGACAGAAGCTTGCGTGGATGGAGTGCTTCTTTTCCATTTGTGTTTTTATTTTGTATCAATGTGAAACTTTTGTGAATTGATGGATTACGGTGTTGGATGAACAATGTGAAACTTTTGTAATATGTAACGACGGAACTATGTGTTGGCTATGTATGTATATATGATGAAACTTGTGTGTTGGATATGATTGTTATATGGATGCTTGTTGTATATATATATGTGTTGAATATCTCATATGTGAAATAGTGACCTGAGATTAAGAAAAAAAATTGTGACTAATGGCGCACTACCATGCGGTGCGCTATTAGTATAGCAGATAATAGTGGCGCACTGTGGGCAATACTAATGGCGCACTACATGGTGCGCCATTAGAACACCAGATACTAATGGCGCACATGTGGTGCGCCATTAGAAAAAAATTCTAATGGCGTGATGCTAGTGGCGCACCAGTAGTGCGCCATTAGAAGGCAAAACTGGTGCGCCACTAGCATGCCTTTTCCTAGTAGTGGGCCTTGCCGAAAGTGGTGACCACTGCATGGCTCAATCGCGCGCTGTGCCACCTCGTCCCCACTGCGTCGGGTGCCAAAATGGAGGCCATCTGCGCTTCCATGAGTCGCGGCCAATTTGAAATGACGGCGCCGAAAACCCACTGTGTGAGGCTGCAGGCGCAGCTTGAAGCAGAGGCGGTTTCGGCTGCACTCGCGGCAGAGGCGATAACGGCAGCCCGACGAGGTGAGGACTTCGGCAGCGTCGGAGGAAGCCCTCCATGCACGCATAGCCGAGAAACGGCGAAGAAGGGCGGTGAAGGAGATGGCAAAAGCGCACAGCCGGACGATCTATGTCATGTCCAGACTGCGGCCCAAGGAGGAGAAGGTCGAGGACGGTGACGGAACGGATAGCTCCGGTAGTGAGCAGATCGGCCTTGATCCATTCTACGTCTTCGACCGCTACTGCCACACGGACGACGGAAGGACAAAGGCAGGGGAAGGGCAAATCGTGGATGATCTTCTCCGATTGTCCTCCATTCGTAATTAGCAGAGCATGTCAACTTTTGGTAGTCCAATAACATATGTTTAGCTATGTACTTATGTTGCGTGAGAACAATATGGATTTGAGAATTTGGTCCGATGTATTCAGTTGTGGGATACAAAATTTGCGTGTTATCTGATCATTGTCCGCGGGCGCGTCCACGGCATTTGGGGAAGAGATTTGCTACTTGTGCTTTTGTAGTTGCTCTTATCCCTCTTCATCTCTCTAGCTCCCTAATCGGTGACATGCAAAAGGGAGGAAGGAGTGCTGCATGTTCCCCTGGCCTCTATCCGCCCCTCCGCTATGTTCAAGGGCACGCACACACACAGACACACGAGGCCAATGGTCCAACGGCCTGATTGAAATTCTCAGGTAGCTAAAGTTGTCACTCTGTTGTAAGATTTGTTTTGCGTACACTAGTAAGCGTGCACGTGCCATGTTTTACGAAAATTCAAATTTTGAATAAGTGGATCATATCTTGACTGATAGAATTAGTTTGCATGCATGTGAGTTGGTACACCATATCCAGTCAAAATAATAATAAGTCATATACGTTTGTACATGACATTCAGGTCACTGTTACTCATAACCACAACTTATCAAATAAGAATACCATGGGCTTTGCTCAAGCACCGCATCCAAGTCGCCTTAGCCCTTCCCGCCTCGTTCTCTTTTGAGTCTATCTTGTCTGGTCACCCCGCCCTCTCCCTTCTTTTCTAGCAATGCACCATTCTCCAACACTGCCAAGTGGAAATCCACCTCACAGAATCGGCAAATACATAATATGAAGAATATTGTAAATCTACTATTACACTGAGATGGTGAGGTCAATTCAACATTTAGAAAAAATAAATCCGGTGAACTATACTTAGGTATCTGTTGCTGGAGTTGCAAGATCTTTTTTTGTGAGCACGGACATGATATAAAAATTGCCCCTCAAAATTATACTTACGCTCGTCACAATAACTAGTTTGAACAAGTAATTTTGATTACTAATACTCAAAATAATATTTTTCGTGCAACATTGCAAAACAAATGGATTTTAGAAATTAGAAATGAAAACAAAAAATTGGCCAAACTTAGAAATACCCGCTAAGCAGATTAAAAGTTGGCCAGTAAACATCACCCATACATCAGTTCACGTGTCCAAGCAAGAAGTAAATACAAGAATAGAAGCATACATCGGTTCAGTACCTTGTACACAGGAAAGAATATACAAATTTACAAATCTCCTTGTTAAGGCATCCATAGGTTTTGCCCCGAAAAACTAAAAGGCATACATGGTTTTAACCGAGGTGCTTAAATGAAGTAAATCTTCAATTGTTAGTCTTCATGTCATCTTCGGTAATGTTTTTTGCAACTTTAAGATATATAAATGTTCAAGAAATCGAATTATTCTTTTAAAAAGAAAGTATCTTGTCATAAAAGTTAGGGCAACCAACCCAAAGCTATCAAAAAACGATTCCCAACTATTCATCATACTATTACAATCACATGCCTATTTAATGCAACATTGGCGGTTTGGGAGATAAGGATGTGTTTCTTCCAACATGTTGTCGATGACAGTGAATTTGGTGTTAATTAAAGAGTTTGTTCAAGATTGGAATTCCAATGTATCTCAGTGGATAATATGGAATATAATAAGTCAGAAAATGAGAAACAACAAGAACCAAGTGTGACCATGCTTGAGTTCAATATGCATACCTTTGAGTGATGCTGATTGTAGAGATTCATCTTCAACTGAGCTTTCTCATCAATGCTTGGCCGATAGCAATTTGTTCTGTAAGTTTGCCCCAATAAGACCTAATTATTTCACTTTGTGACAAGGTAATGCTTTTCTTTGACCAGATGCATTCCCTGAGAATGTTGATATATCACACTCATAGAAAGTGTCAGTGTCACCATCCAATGTGAAACCAATCACTTTAAACTTACACTGAGAGTAGCAAAAGTTTTACCCCCATGATGGGTAGAATATACTAGACTTTTCAAGCAATGTGCATTCAAGCAGATTTTTGATATGTTTTAGTAGAGAAAGGGAGCTGCACAATGAAGCCCGCACAACAATGTTAATCCGGAAAATATTAAAAGTTGGATTCCAATCTTTGAATAGATCCAACCTCCAATTGAAATAGCCGATTGTGTACTCTAATGCGGTTGTGGATGTATCCACTTTTGTAAAGATTCAAAGGTTCTGATTTTCACTTTGCAATATTTTTTTAAATCACAACATAAGTATATTCATGAATGTCATGTGCAATGTTTATTCAATGACCACCTTGAGAAAATGCTTTGTTTTACGATTGTGGAGTGATGCCATGTTTCAACTTTCAATGATCATGCTACCTACCTACAAATTTTTATGTGTAACAGAAATTATTCAGAAACATATGCTATTTAAATTTCAAAATCCCAACGAACCAACATGTGGTTGAATGGTTAGAGCGACGGTGGTATCTCCATCCCACCAGGGTTCAAGGCCTGGTGCTCGCATTATTTCTGGATTTATTTCAGGATTTTCGGCGACGCGCTTTCAGTGTGAGGAGACGTTCCGTCGACAACGAGGCGCCTACGATGACTTTGTAAATCTCAAGATGATATGTCGTCTCAATCTCTCAAAGTTGCTCATAGGGATAAGACGTGCGTGTGTGCGTTCATAAGGGTGAGTGTATGCGCGTATGTATGAGTGCTTGCCTCCGCACTGTGTTAAAAAATTCAAAATCCCTAACCCGTGCAGTTGCACAAGTTGATGACTAGTATAGCCTAACTAGAACCGGGATAGCCTCTTCGAATCTTATCTGACAAGTCACAACCCAGCCAAGAAAAAAAAAGGCCGTCCATGATTTCAAAAATGAAAAAAAGAGGCCGGCCAGTGCCACAAGAGGCCGGACCAACAGAAAAAAGACAATGACCACGAAAATCAATGATGCACGGTAGATCCAACAATTAAAAACTTGGATGTCACATTTAAAAAAAAAACATTTTGATGTGACTTACGCCACTATGCGCCAAGTAGCATTTCCGGTATACAATTGGTTGCACTTTCCAATGTTTAATCACTAAGCGCCGAAGGAGGAAGCACCGAGGAAACTTCTCGGTAGCACCGAAACAAAACAATTTCACCGGAGATCTTAACAAGGAATATGCTTCAGCTTCCTGGCGAAGTTTCAATCTCATATCCCAGTATAAAATACCACAGAGTCATCGGACATATCGGCCGGTTCCCACTTCCCAGAGCAGAGCTCAGTCTCACGAACTATGCACTACACCTGATTTGCAGGAGAGCGAGCTAGGCAGAGAGGATGAGCTCCCCAGCGGCGGCCGTGAAGGTGATCGGCGCAGTGGACAGCCCGTTCAGCCACCGCGCCGAGATCGCGCTGCGCCTGAAAGGAGTCCCTTACGAGCTCATCCCAGAAGACCTGAGAAACAAAAGCGAGCTGCTGCTGGCCACCAACCCCGTCCACAAGAAAGTTCCCGTGCTCCTACACGGCGACCGCGCCGTCTGCGAGTCCCTCCTTATCGTCGAGTACGTCGACGAGGCCTTCCCGGCCCGCCCCTCCTCCCCGCCGACCCCTACGAGAGGGCCATGGCCCGCTTCTGGGCCAGCTTCATCGACGGCAAGGTAGGCAACCAACCAACCCGACGGTGACCGGCCGCACACCTCAGTCCTCGCCCTTCTTCAGTCGCGGGTAAGATAACCACTGATTTTTTGCCTGCACCGTGCAGTGCTCGAAGGCGTACTGGCTGGCGCTGTGGGCGGAGGGCGAGGCGCAGGAGGGGTTTGTGAAGGAGACCAAGGAGAACTTCGCGCTGCTGGAGGCGCAGCTGGAGGGGAGGCGGTTCTTCGGCGGCGACGCCATCGGTCTTGTCGACATCGCCGCCTGCGGGTTGGCGCACTGGCTGGGCGTCTTCGAGGAGGTCGCCGAGGTGAGACTGGCCACCGAGGATGAGTTCCCTCGCCTCTGCCACTGGGCGAAGGAGTATGTGTCCGACGAGAAGGTGAGGGCGTGCCTGCCGGACAGGCCGCAGCTGCTCGCCCGCTTCGCTGCCAAGAAGGGGATGTTCGTCGCCATTGCCAAGTCCATGCTGCCGCCCAAGTAGCTAGCCACTGTGTCTATGCCCATCCATGGATGTGCATGTGGACGCGCGTGGGTGTGGGAGCAGGTTTGTGGGTAAGGTTACCGTAGCCAGCCAGCGATCGCTGTTGTGTCAGCTTGTGTTGTTCTGCTGGACAGAATAAAAAAGAGGAACGTATTGGAGGAAGCAATGTGTAGGACAAAATTTTGTGGGATCCCTCCCATGGTTGTGCTGCCCGTGGAGCATGCTCTCCACGACTTAAGGTCGGAGGAAGCCACGTCTTCCACGGTGCTACGCGTTCAGGCGACTCATCTGCCGCCGACGGCTGACGAGCCATGGACACAAATGCACAAATCGCCAGGCAATGTGCCCCACTAGTGTCCTGTCCATTGAGCGCGTTTAAAAAAATATACAATTTTTCGAACGTGCTTTTTATGCCACGAATGTAAGTGCACCGGATACAAATGCAGAATAACACCTATCCTAGCTAACAGCTTCACCAGCAACTCAAAACAAAAACTGCAGAATATTTTAGTACTTCCTCCGTCCCAAAATAAGTTAAAGTTAGTACGAAGTTAATATACTTAGGGGCTGTTTGTTTCTAGGCGTAGCATTGCCACACATTTTTGCCAAGCTTGCATAAGGTTAGCTCATCAAAATGAGAGCCACAAGTTGGCAAGTCTAAAGGAATCTTGCCACATTTTTTATGTGTATGCCATGTGGGGGCCCAAGTGTGGCTTGTCTAAGATGTGGCTTGAATCAAACACTCACTTAAGTTGGTCAAACTTGCCTTTAGGTATGGCAATCTTTGGCAAAGTTAGTCACAAATTAAACAGGCCCTTATTTTGGACGGAGAGAGTATATCTAAAGACAAACAAAAGGGTAGCAGCCAGACGCCCACCGTGGAAAGGCACGGATCCGGCCTGGAATCGTTTCACCTTTGTTCTGGCCTCTGTGCCATTGACATGGACTGAGATGACAATAAAAAAACAATGAGACCAACTAAAGGGTAACCCTCGCTGACATTTTTTAAGGAAAACTCCGCGAGCATCGCGCGTTCGTGTCGGGACTCGAACACAGGTGGGCTAGTAGCTACCTCAGCTGCCCAGCCAACGGGTCGACGCCCCGTCCTTACTAAGATGAGAATAGACATATGAACTAGATGGAAATAAGATCTCATTCTTTTCTTTTTCTTCAATTCTTTTGTGAAACAATGAGGTCCCGTTCAAGCTGCGTCACGTGTATGGCATTCCATGGGTGAGCACGTGGGTGCGCAGTGGCAATGATTTGCTATCCAGCATTTAATATAAGCCATTATATGTGTTGGTTCTGCTGCTTTATTATGTAGTACTCCTTCTGTAAAAAAAATAGAGCGTCTATATTCGTATTTCTTTACAAAGGGAGTAGTGTTATTTAGAAAACGAGACATAAATCTTGTTTTCAACATAGACTTGAGCCTACTTAATGTTATCTTTACTATGTGCGCTGCAAGACTCGTGGATTGTTCTACAGGAAAAAAAAGGGAACACAAAGCATACTTAGTGAAGTAGCTAGTTCTTCCAGGTGGCGCAAGATATCTTCAGAAGGGTGCATGGCTGGGGAGTTAACGTTCGAAGACTGTGCCAATGATACATGATAGTTGTGCTGGATTATGAGTTTGTTTTTCTATAGTTTTTAGGTCTTTTGCAGAGTATTGTTCTAAGTGTTGTGTTGTATTCCTTATTAGGTATGATCCATATATGTCTAGTAATGTAGATTGTTTTCCTGCCCTAATGAGTGTGTGTGCTCTGTGATGCTGCGGGCTCTTCGCAAATAGAAATTGTCAGTTAGATCTATGCATTATTTATGTTCAACTGTCAGATGAAGTACGTCAAAGTCTTTGCCCAATATCCCGCCCACGAGTCGATTCCTTGGAATACTCTTTTGTGTTTTACCAAAAAAAAAAAAAGAAAAATAGCATGCACGCTGGTTCTCTCCGCCTATCTCCCCCCATCCCCCTCCCATGCCAGCTGCAACCCCAATAATTGACCTTCCGTTGAGGGAGCTTCTATAGGCCGCTCGCTGCGGCAAAGTGCTGGCGCTTCGCACAGGAGCGGCTAGCATGGGCCGGCCCATTTACAGTGGCATGCGGCGGCAGGTTCCCGAGATGAAAAATCGCGACCACTGCGACCTAGGCATTCTCATGTTCAATTAGCAGCGCAAAAATTAAAGACGTATATGACAAAAACAAGGCTTAAACATTAATTCACAAAAAATCACAAAAACTACAATCCATTTATTGGGTCGTACCGACGACCTTCTACAACTGAATTTTTAGAAATTATGAATATTTTTCTCAAAATAAAAACATTTTCTGAATTTTCATACAAATTATTGTAAAACAGGAACATTTTGATGATGTGAACAAATTTGAAAAGGGGGAACATTTCTTGAACTTGTGAAAATAAATAAAAATGTTTAAATTTTTAAAACTTCCAGAACATTCTTTGAATTTGTGAACAAGATTGAAAAACATGAACTACTATTGAATTTGTGAACAAATTTGGAAAGCTGGAACATTGTTTTCAATTCCCAAACATATTTTGAATCTTGAGAATAAATTTTGAAGTGGAGAACATTTTGAAAAATACTGAACAAACTTGGAAGCGCAAACAATTTTTTAAAGCACGAACATGTTTTGAATCTTGAGAACATATTTTGAAACGTAGAACAATTTTCAAAAATCCCGAACAAATTTGA
Source organism: Aegilops speltoides (assembly GCA_021437245.1). Taxonomy (NCBI): domain Eukaryota; kingdom Viridiplantae; phylum Streptophyta; class Magnoliopsida; order Poales; family Poaceae; genus Aegilops; species Aegilops speltoides. The sequence goes on from CM038143.1 coordinate 545,440,486, forward strand.
AATGTGAACATTTTTCGAATACATAACAAAATTCGGAAACAAGAACAATTTTTGAAAACATGAAGATTTTCTAAATCCCGGTCATTATTTGAATAGTTCCAAAAAAATGAACAAAAACATTCTGAACAATTTTGGGAAAATGAGAAGAATTTTTGAAATTCCTGAACATTTTTTTGAAAATGCAAACATTATTTGAATTTATGAACAATTTTTTAAAGCACGACAATTTTTACAAAATTGAAAAAAAATTAAAAGTACGAACAATTTTTTCCGTTTCTAAACAAAATTTGAAAGCTGATTTGTTTTAACAAATGGACTTGAAATGTAAAGGAAACGAAAAAAAGAAATAGAAAAGGAAAAGAAAAGAAAGAAAAAAAGAAACAGAAAAATCGACAAAATAAAGAAAACGGTTCAAGGAACCTTCTAGAAGTTTCCCAAAACTAGAAAAAACCGACTGGAAAACTCTAGAAGGTTGCCAAAACCGGAAAGTGTAACAGGCCGGCCCAGGTGAGCACTTCGATCACCAGCTCTGAGCATTGCGTCGACATTTCGACGCAACGAGCGGCAAACAGGGAATTCCTTCCGTTGATGCTATGATGCTACACGGGAGCTACTTTAGGACAGATCCAAGAGTTGCATGTTGACATGTATATAGGGCCTGGATTTTATTGATCACGGATGCTAGGACATGTATATAGTGCTTGGATTTGATTGATCAGCTGATGCTAGCTTGCTAATATATGTATCCGTGCTGGTTGTCAACGCTGGTAGTGGCAAGGTGTGCGTAGCAGGTGGCAGAGTGCATCCGCGTGCGGGCAGTCGACCACCACAGCTAGACGCATGCGGCAAGAAGAAAAGCATCTCCGTTGAAGATTGGTTCCATGGAGTCGAAAGCATCGTCGAAAAACCCTAGTATCGTTCTTCTCCATGCCAGGGGTGGAGCTACAGGGTGGGCCGCGGCCCACCCTGGGATTTTGGAGCAGCCTATATACATATGTGTATTCAACTGGGCAAAAAAAAAGATGGCCCAATAACACTGGCAGCCCTCATTCAGCCACAACCCACGAGGCCACGGCCCGGGAGCTCCTAGTCGGCGCCTTAAGAGCCGGCTAGGAGAACAAGCGCCCACGCGCCCTGCAAGTTGGGTCGGCCCGTGAAACGCGTCAAACAGTAAACTCGCATGGAAAACCCCCCCAAAAAATAGCTACCACGGGATCCGAACTCATGCACTTTGCTTAACTTCGAAGCTCACTTACCACTGGAGCTACCGCCCTCCAGTGATTAGAAACAGTGTGAAACACAAAATAACATTGTCACGTCCTTATTTGTTGCACATTACCACGTACTGTATCACGTCAATTTTTGGGGGAAAAATGGTGAGTAGAAAAAGTTCATGGATTTTGAAAAAATTCATCATTTTTGAAGAAAATTTTATAAAACTTGAAAAAAGTTCATTGGTTTTCAAAAAGTGTTCAACAAAATTGAAAAAGTTCATCAATTTTCAAAAAATGCAATAGAAATTGAAAAAAAGTTCACAAGTTTGAAAAAAAGTTCATCAAACCGAAAAAAGTTCATCAAAATTTTAAAAAGTTCATTGAATTTGGGACAAAAGTTCATAGGATTTTAAATAAAGTTCATCAAATTTGAAAAAAGTTCATCGCAATTGAAAAATAGTTCAGCGAATTTGAAAAAGTTCAGTGAATTTGAAAAAAAAAACATCAATTTGAGGAAAAAGTTCACGAATTATAATAAAACCATCGAGCCAAGAAGAAGAAAACAAAAAACAAAAAACAGAATTGAAAAACGAAAAAAACAGAAATGAAAAATGAAAAAAGCAGAAATGAAAACGAAGGTAAAAGGAAATATGAAATAAGAAAAGATGTAAAAGGATTGTAGTCGTCAAGTCCAGCGAGGTAGCGCGGTGGTTGGCGCTTATTATCTCGGTGTCGAGGTCGGGAGATCGATACCTTGCGGGCGCGCTCTTTTTTTGTTTCCACAAAACGGAGAGGAAAAAAGAGTGAGATGGGCCGGCCCAGAGCGGCGCGCTGCAGGCGCCCGTTTGCAGAATATACATAAACGGGCGCCTGGAGCGCCAAATAGGATTTGCCCCACGACCCCTCGTTTCACATCCAAAAAAGGGCAGAGCAGAGGACGCCCTCGTCCCAACAACCGACGCCCTCGCCTCACGCCCTCACCGCCGTGGCGCCGCCGTTCCTCACGGCCTCGCCGGTCGCTGGCCGGAGCCGAGCGCTTCACGCCCTTCCGCTCGGCGCCCCGCCCTCGGTTTCACCGCTCCCACGTGCCCCTGCCCTACCCTTCTGCGCCCTTGACCAGAGCTGCGGCCACCTGGCTGTCTTGCCGCCGCCCGCCTCTGCTGTCTCCGCCTGGCGCCCCCTCCGCCCTCCCTGCAAAGCCGACGCCCGTCAGTGCCGCTCACCAGCCAGTCTCCGGCCGTCTGGCGGCGGCATCGCAGCAAGTGTGTGCAAATCAATTTAAGGTACAGAAATCCCCTATTTTTTGACTTAGGGTTTGTTTTTTTGCACTATACTATCATGAATTGATGAACACATCATAATTTTACACATCATTTCTGCCTCAATTAGCTTTATTGATAGAAACTAAATTTTGCAGAATTTTTGTAGAATGAAGAGGGCCGGAGTTGTTTCTCTTTTTTAGAGAGAAGCTATGAAGATAGGGAAGAAGAAGAAGGCAATGAATATGTTAGATGTGGCTGAAGAGCAAACCGAAGAACTTGTGTGTATGCCGGTTGTGATTGAAGAGCAAACTCACGAACCAATAGTGTCTATATCGATGACTTGCTGAGTTTTACCCCAAAGACTTTTCAAGTGCTGACTTGATACACCTTAAACTACAACTTGATAACTATATTGATGACATGAGAAATGATGAGAACTTTCAAGGCCTTGGAAATCTTGTTGATCTCTCGGTTAAGCTTGTTCAAACAGGGAGACATATAGTTAATCATTTAGTGTACTTGCTTCTAAGATTGGTATTGATTCTACCGGTGGCAACAACAAATAAGATGGGTGATAGTCTTTTGGATGATTGCCTAGTCACATACATCGAGAGGGATGCTTTTGCCGAGGTGAATGAAGATGATATAATTGATACTTTCATGGCAATGCAAAAGCGTAGGTCAGAAACATAGTCTTTTCGAGCATCTCAAGGTATGTACTATGGTCCATATAGTATGTACTATGTATGCTTCTTTATGCAAACTTACACTTTAATTGATAATTTTAGTGTGTTTGTAAGACCATATTAATCTATTCTATGTGATATTGGTAACTAGTTAGAACGCTCACATGTCATACTTCTTGTAAACAAAATATTTTTGGGGGAGGACCACCCTGATGTCAAATGCTAGCTCCGCCACTGCATATGCCATCGTCAACTTTGAAGTTCCATGAGATAGACGTGCTGCATGGACAACTTTTCATGTAGGACTGCACGCTGGTGGCCTCTCTTGACGTGCGTGAGCACGACGACATGATGCGGGTGGCCGACTGGACGTCCTCCAATCAGGATTGCACGCACGGATGAAACCTGCACGGTGCCGGCGCACATACACACATGACTTGCTTGATTGCGAGGCACACACACACGAATTGGTTTGATTCCAATTAGACACACAAGTATGACCTGTATTTGGGTCAGGCTGCTGGATTGATTCCATGCAAAGCTAGCTAGGTTTAGTTTTTTTTTTCATTTGTTTTCTTCTTAAAGGGTAATGTCAAAGCCACTAATTAATTATTTCTTAGAAAACTTCATTATTTTTATTTTGTTTAAGTTTTTGTTTCATTTTATTTATTTTTAAAGGGTAATACCAAGGCCACTAATTCATTGTTTGTTTAGTTTAGTTTCAATTTTTTATTCTTAAAGGATAATACCAATGCCACACTAATTCATTATTTCTTAGAGACCTTCATCATTTTTATTTTGTTTAAATTTTTGTTTCATTTTATTTATTTTTAAAGGGTAATACCAAGGCCACTAATTCATTCTTTCTTTAGACAATTTCATTATTATGACTTAGTTTTAGTTTTTGTTTTATTTTTCTTTCTTCCTTAAGGGTAACACCAATGCCACCAGTTCATTCTTTCCAAGTAAACTTCTTCTTTGAGACCCTACTATGATATTTTTATTCTTGCATATTACAAAAAAAACAATATATTAATGAATTATGTGCAATTTTTGTCATTTAAAATATTATTTTCTTTCTTCACAAAGAGCAATATGAATGTCACTAATTCATTTTTTCTTAGAAAACTTTATTATTTTGATTTTATTTTATTTTATTTCGTCTTTAAGATAATACAAATGTGAAATGCCACTAATTCATTCCTTTTTAGGGAACTTTTTTTTTGCAAAAAAAATCACTACATATATTTATTTTTGCACATTATAAAAAAGTGCAATTTTCATGTCAATTGTGTAATTATTTTGCTTTATTGGTTTTGTTCAAAACTTTATTATTTCAATGCTACTAATTCATCTTTGTTAGAAGGGGTAGTACCAATGCCACTAATTCATCATTGTTAGAAAAATTTATTATTTCAATTTTGTTTTATTTTTTTATTTGTCTTTTATTCTTAAAGGGTAGTATGTTCTAGGTTCTCCATGTTGTAGTTTTTGTTTTCGTTGCTGTTAGTCATCGTGGATTGATCGCGGACAAGTGAGCTAATGAAACGTCTGAGTGTACAAATCCCTAAATTATGTATATATCTAAGATACCGCAACTTGTACTATTTTATTTACATGTATAGTCAATTCATTTGATGTACTTTGGGAAGAGCTGAGGTTTTCGTGTCATGTGTACCTGGGAAAGGGGGAAAGTACTACTGGTCAAAGCCTTAATCTAATGTTAATGTACTTGAATTACTGATTTATTATAATTAGATAATCCGCCAATGAAATTAGAATAACAATATTCTATATGTAGTACCTATTATTAACTAAAGCTAGTCAGTTTCCTTCAATATATCTCAATACAACAATGTTCCCGGTGCAAACATTTTAACTTAGCGTAAATGTAGTAGTTGTCCTCTATAAGTTATATACATCCGAAAATATTTCTATGGTTGATTCTTCATATCTACTTTCTTATTTCTAAATCTTACTTCCTGTACAAACTAGAGAACATTTGTGCACATTACCTGATAGTAAAAACTTAACGCATAACAAAATTGGTTGTTTTTTGTTGACCTGGCATTTTCCATTTATAGATGATGGTGTTCAAATACAAGTATAGCTTATCACATTGCTACAATTATATTTCTCCATACCTTTGATTCTGCCTAGACAAGCTTATGTCAATAAACATCTGATCTATTATTAAAACCAACATGACGATTAACCCTTGGTTTGGCATTGTGGTGACAGTCATGCTCCCATTTACCCCTAGTAATTTTTTTTCTATTTTAGTGTTTATTTGACCTACTCATTTCATACTCCATTGATTGCTTTTCATGGCCAATTATAAAATGACCACATCACAACACAATTTATCAAACACAAATTGACCCTAATCGACACAACAATGCTTCAAATTCTTTCCATACATTTCGTGACATAATTATAAAGGTTTGATGGAAGATTATTTATGTTTGCTATATATGATGAGACCTATTAGTGACAGGCCGTATCCGCTCTGAGCCGACCTCAATATGGAGCATCTGTTATACAGCAGCATGAATGCGGGTAGCTGGCGCCTAGAGGCAATGCGTGTGAGCGAGGGAAGAGAGTTTTGGGTGGGCCGGGGTGGTCAGAAGCAGGAGTGGCTGTTGCCCGGAGACCTGCAAAGCCCCTCCTAGTTTGTCTTCGGCTTTGCGGGAGAAAGTGCGTCTGAACTGCCCTGCGGATTGATGCAGGACCGCGTTGAATGTCACAACACATCCTGACCCGCGGTCGAGATGTTACAGGCGGTTTGCGAGCCGGTGTTGGAGATGCTCTTTGGAATAGAGAATTGAGAAAAGGAGTCACGTGTTGTTGTAGCACTCTTATCACGAACACACATAAAACATCAAGGTTGCACTATTACAACGTCACAAATGTAGGACAACCGATGCACTTATGAAGTGGTGGAGCTACATCATACTTGGTGGGCGGGCCAATTGAAGGAAACCACACAACATTATAGGTTTGGGCTCGATTTTATCCCTATCTTCAATTATCCCCAGCTGTGCTGGACGAGCCACAACCCGATTTTTCTAAAAAAAAGAGGTTGTCTCCAATTGATTTTGTATTTTGCATACTTAGTTATGCACTCCTAACTTTTCATTGTTTTTTGTAGTTACTTCTATAATTTTTACCTTATACATTTTCTACTATTTTATCAAATTCATAAATCATTTTAATTTTATTTGAGACTGCCCATCATCGTCTTGAACACTGCCGACCTCACACTCTCAATCTTCGCACAGCTCCAGGGCTGCCGGGGTGCACGTACATATACCTCTGACAAGAAGCACATTCTCATGATGCCACAGTGGAATGAGGCAGAGCTCATGCAAGAGAGCAACGAGTACCCGTACCCGTACGAGTTGCCGCGGCCACCGTCCTTGCAAGAGGAGATCAGAGAAAGGACCATCCCATCATTGCCCTCACAGTTCTTAAAGCAACAACAACCGGACCACTCAAGCGTCTCTCCTGACCGCCCGGTTACTGCCCAGACCGGAGAGAGGAGGGAAAAAGCCATCCAACCAGATCCCCCATTTTGTCCACTACTAGTCATTAACCCGTGCTCCTCCACAGGCTAGCAAAATTTAAAATAGTTAGTATTGAAACATTGTTTTGTTTGAATCTTTTAGGAACAGAAGTACAACATCTTTACAAATATTATTCATTACTTATTTTCACATCATATGCCATATTGTATATCCCTACTTCCTATTATGGATATAGTCGAAACATTGTGGAGCATCTTAATTTTTTTAAATTTTATATTAAGCGTTGTGCCACAACAAAAAGTTATGACACCATTATACGTATTTAACGAATCATACATTTTGTAATTAATAAATACATTATTGTGTTTTTTGTAGTTACTAAATACATTGTTACTTACTAATGGCACAGTTATTGCTTGCATCTACATGGTACGTATGTTTAAATTATTCTAAACCCTAAACCCTAAACCCTAACTCTAAACCCTAAACCCTAAACGGGGGGCTAAATTTGTGTCGATCACTCTCTATATACTGCCCCCTCTCTCTCTCACTCTCTGCACGGGATCCCCCCCCCTCTTTCTCTGTGTCACACATGCACGCACGCACGCAAGCACACACACACACACACACACACACACACACGCGCGCGCACACACACACACACAAACCTATGTGACTCATCGACGCCTCCACCAGTCCAGCACTCATCAATTGAACATGCTGCCTAGCTGTATGAATAGTCATGAGCCATGGACCAGTTCAAGCTTATCCTTGCACTTTTAAAATGTTTGGAAAATCAATAAACTCTTTGAAGATAGTTTTTGAACTCTTGGAAGCCATATTTGTCTTTCCAACAATTCCCTATATTTTGGGTTTTCGGGTCAAATCTTTTCTTTTCGCTTGATCCGTATTGTTTTAGAAGCCATCCTTATATTTCAAATAACAACAATTAAATTTAAAAGTTTTCTTTATTTTTTAAACCAAATTAGAAATTTCTAGAAGCTCACCCTTCTCTATTCTAAAAGTTCCCCCAAATTATTGGATGCCTACTGATACGATTTTGAAAATTTGTTTGTACATTTTTGGAAATAGATCCTTCTAGCATCCAAACAGAGCCATCGGAAAAAGTAAAAACGTTGATTTTCTTTGGCTACTACTAAATTATATTTTTTTACTTAATTAAGCGCTCTCCATTCTCGGGCATTTATCCTTAACTATCTTATATATCAAATTTGATCCACACGCCCTCACATCTGAAATCAATGGATCTTGGATGCACTTGCATAGTTCAGAAATTTTTATTTAAAAAATATATTCTAGGATTTTTTTTATTAAATGTATTTGCCACATAGATTTAGCATTTTTTACACTGATTTTCTTAATATTTTCTATGAACACTTTATGCATCTCATACAGATTCAGCAGTATATATGTATGTGTGATTTAAGTACATGCATGATAGGTATAGTCCACTCATATGGACATATATGCGTTATGCTTACGTGCGTGGTTATTTTTGGATTAGAAAAACAGTTTTTCTAATTGACATCTAGATGTTTTTTAAGGATGTCACATCTAAGCTGCCACAAATATGTAATGCAGCAATAAGAAACAAAAAAACACTAGGACAGAAAAAAAGACTACAAACAGAGTGAACATCAGTTTAGATGTAACATAATTATGTCACGTATAGATGTGTCCTAGACAGACCCTTAGAAAAAAGTAGTTCACATACCTAAATGCATGCACGAACAACATACTTACCTAGCTCTGTCACACATGCAGGGTTACCTTCATTAGTATGCCTAAAAAAAGAAATTAATTTGGTAGGTGATCTTACCGTTTACGTTCCTAGCGTGACATGTTGGACCCTTGGGCTGATGCAATCTCCCTTGGAAACATACAGACTGCCACTGTATTGTTTTTCCTTTTCAATCGAATAAGGGAGAGTCCAAAGTGAGGAAGACTCGTGCATGGCATTGGGGAGCATGTTTCCTCTTTCATCCTATGGCTGCGAACAAATTATATATTAATTGGACGGATGAAATATCTTATTTTGTCGGATTAACGTGTTGTCTCGTGTGGTGCTTTCAGTTAGTAAATATAAAAATTAAATTTGAAATCTAATAATCCCTCCGTTCCTAAATGTAAGTCTTTTTAGAGATTCTACTATGGACTACATACAGAGCAAAATGAGTGAATCTACACTCAAAGATATGTCTGTATACATCCGTATGTATTCCACACTAATATCTTTTAAAAGACTTATATTTAGAAATAGATGGAGTAGCTAAAATAATCTTACTGATGTGGATTAACATGTAAGCTCGTATGTTGCCTCCAATTAATAAATATAGGATATATGATCGTGTTGTCCGCAAATCCCTATATGTACATCAAATATGGGAAGGATATGAGAATCTCCAGCAGCCATCCACATAGGATGCGGCCCGCCCCAGACCACTTTTTCTCTTTCTTTATTCTTCCATTTCTCTTTGTCTCTCCATCTCCGTCAATCACATTGACATATATTTGGCCGGGCAATTTAGGCAAGATGAGGGAACATGGTTGCATGCATGCATAAATGAGGATTAAAACGGACACGTCTGGTCACTGACCGACAACGTCCGTGGGCATTTGGGGATCAATATTAGCTAATCATGGTTGTAGATGCTCTTTTTGACGCAAACAGCAGGAGCTCTGCCTTTGCATTATAGAAGGAAGAAAGTCATACAAGAAAGGGCAGACCACCCACTGAAAAGCAGGTCGTCTCCCAACACAAAACACATTTTAACACCGAACGGACATATTACATTGGATACCCTAATCGCCTACTCCTCCTGTGGCCTCATTGAAACAGCTGACATCATCTCTGATTATCCCTGCGAGCGCAAGGACCGACAATTCTTTTTGCTTGAACACTCTTCGATTTCGCTCCTTCTAAAGGTTCCAGACAATGTACACAGCCAGGGTCATTTCTTCCCTGACCCGCTCCCTCGGCCCGCGCCAGAACATAGTCTCCTCCACCAGTCATCAATGGATTGGGCCTCGTCGGCCATAGCACACAAGGCGGGGTAATTCAGCTGAAACTGAAACCAAACCTCCTTGGCAAAAGAGCAATGCAACGCGATATGCTTGGCAGTTTCCGGTTCTTGGTCACATAGCTTGCAGAGCCCATTGTGAGGGCATCCTCTTGCCTGAAGTCTATCAGCAGTCCAATTTCTGTTCTGTAGCAGCAGCCACATGTAGAATCTCACCTTCCCCTTGACCTTTGTAGTCCACACTCGGGCCAGCTGCGGCTTTTCCACCCGAGTGATAAATTGGGCATCATATGCCGAGGCAGCCGAGTATGCACCATTGGCTGTGAGCCTCCAAGCAATTGTGTCCCTTTCTGACGACAAGTTCGTCGATTGCACCCCATTCCAAAGCTTGACAAATTGATTCAATTGCTCCTCATTATTAATCCTGTGTAGCCCTTTCATCCACCTTCCATTATGCAAGCCCTCTCGCACCGAGATCCTTTTGAATCGTGTCAGTTTGAAGATGGCAGGAGCCACCACCATTGGCGCCTCGCCGTCCAACCATCGGTCCATCCAGAAGCTAGCAACACTGCCATCACCCAGGGAGATCGTTGTGCAGCTGGAGAACAACTGCCTGTCCAGATTGTCACAAGGTGTGGCTGGCCCCTTCCATGGCCTGTCACAATCATCCCACTTAAACCATTCCCAACGCAATCGCAGCGCACGACTGAAGCACTCAATGTTTTTTACGCCCAGCCCTCCATATTTCTTGGGCGAGCAAACTAACTTCCAATTTACCAAGCTTTTCCCACCGATCGACACGTCGTCCGCCTCCCATTGGAAGTTCTTTCTCAACTTATCAATCTTCTTGATCACCCACTTGTCCGGAGGGAAGGCCGTCAGGAAATGCGTGGCCGTAGCCGTGACCACGGAATTGGTGTATATCAGCCCTCCCATTCTATTGAGCATCCTGCCCTTTCGCGGGGCCAGTTTGCCAGCAATCTTGTCAATCAACGGCTGCATCTCAGCCCTCTTTGGCTTTCTCACACCCAACGGCAAACCCAAGTACTGGCACGGGAAGGCACCCATTTGCCCACCAAAAGTTGTAGATGCTCTTATGCCCTCAAGTCGGGTGCTCACTAAAACCACCAAGTGGTAGGCGTTCGTGGTGCAGGCCATTTTCACGTTTTGCTAGCTACCTCCAGAGCATGGGAGGCTTAGTTCTGCAAAGGAGAGAGTGTAGAACAGAGCAGCAAAAACACTCGTTTTTTTGGTGCCACTCTTCAATCTCTGTCTTCCATCACCTCACATTCCTCCGCTCTTCCATCACCTCACATTCACTCACACAACCAAGAAGTGCATCATATCTATAGACGTACATGGCACAACCGATCTAACAAGTACCAACTTCCCCTCACACGTACGATATGGACTTCACTGCAGCACTGCTACAAGTGTACGACTCTCTAGAGACATTAGTACTAATTTTCTAAAAGTGCTACAGGAAATGAAACCACCACACCGCCTGCTAGCTAGAAAGATACGCATCTGCATTTACATCGCCCGGCGAGGACGGTGGTTGGGCACTGTTGCAGATGAGCCGTTGTACCTACTGCGAAATCACTATTTCTTCTGCTGAAGCAACGAGCTGGACATGTGTCTCTCGCTGAACCGTCAATGCGCCGCGTAATGTACGCATACCCGCTTTGGCGCAGCGCATAAATACTAGCGTAGGCACACAGCACGCGTTACAGCCAACCCCACAAACGCATCACAACAGCAAAACACCGACTACTCAAGGGAAATACATGGCCTCTGCCGCGCTCTTCGTCCTCCTCGCCATGGCCACCATGCAGCCGCAGACCGCGAGGTCCGAGAAGGAGACACACCTCAAGGTGTACTGGCACGACGTGGTGAGCGGACCGGACCCGACGTCGGTGCCGGTGGCGCGCGCGGCCACGACCAACACCTCCAAGACAGCCTTCGGCATCGTCATGGTCATGGACAACTCACTCACCGAGGGGCCCATCATCAACTCATCCAGGCTCATGGGCCGCGCCCAGGGCACCTACATCGCCGCCGGCAAGGACCAGCTGGCGCTGCTCATGCTCATGAACTTCGTCTTCACCGCCGGCAAGTACAACGGCAGCAGCGTCGCCATTATGGGTCGCAACGCCGTGTTCACCGAGGTCCGCGAGATGGCTGTCGTCGGCGGTACCGGCGTTTTTAGGTGGGCTCGGGGGTACGCGCAGGCCAGGACGCACACCTTGGACCTCAAGACCGGCGACGCCACCGTTGAGTACAACGTATTCATCACGCACTAGTCTCCGAGCGGGGTCAAATTTTACCCAGAGTTAAGTAGCATGAATAAGAATTGTATATGTTTTTTTAGAATAAGTCATTATTCTCAAAAAAGAAAAAGAATTGTATATGTTCTGGCTGCTGTTTAACTTTGTTTAATTTCATATAATGGAGCTGCTTTCGGTGATCCTTTTTTCCCTAATTCGTGTGATGCCAATGACAATGAAATGAATGGTGTTGCTGTTTATGTGTTACAAGTTGTTGTTCTTTGTTTTTTAAAATGGAGGCAAAAGATTTACCTCATCTATTAATTAAGAGATAATAGAGTTTGTTGTGTTACAATAAGGCATTACAACACACCGTCAATAGAAAAGTCATTACTCTCCCGGCATCATAGTACCCAAGTGTTTGGCATCTGCGGTAACCCAAACCGCCGCCTCAACCTTGATAATGCTAAGCAGGACCATCGGTGGGGCGCTCTTTTGACGGAAGAAGCATTCTAGATTGTCCAAGAGATAAACATGGTTAATGAAGCCATCGCCTTCCGGTTTGGAATGTTGTTGTCAGATTGACTTGCCCACCAATCGTTGATGGACCGGAAGAGATGCCAAGTGGAGGTGTCGAGATGTCCGTTATAGTCATCCCTTTATCATTTCCCACAATCTAACTGTGTATCGACACTTGTTGTTCTTCTTTCTAATATTTTAGGGTGTGCATAGTTGATATGTAGACTTATCATTGTAGAGGTCGGATGTAATTGTTATTAAGATGTTATCATCTTAATCTTAATATGCTACAACTAAAAAAGAAAATTAGTTACCTCATTGCCGTTGCTTTGATTCTCATCAAAATAGCCGGTGGGAGGCAAGAATGTCTGATGTAGTAAGTTGAAACCACATGGAACACTTCCTGTTGTACATCGGATAGAAAACAATTGTCGGACGATTCGTACGCCGTGAATACGCCAGTTCGAATTAGTGGTGTTTTCCTCTCGTGTATGTGATCAATGATCGCGCATGTCGTCGCGTCCACCCAGTTTTACTACTAAAGGATAGTTGAAACGTTCGCCTCACCACATTCTGCCCTCCGTTATTTTTCTTTATCGCCCTTCTCCAGTCTTTTGAATTTTTTTTTCCTCACCCATCTCTCTCACATATGTAAAACTCGTCTTCTATCTCCGATAGCATCTACTTTTCTCATTTGTTTTTTCCTTACCAAATCAGTCATCTCCTAGGCTCCCAACCATGTCTTCTCCCTCACCCCGCGATGGCTAGGTCCACTCCCGCTCGAATCCTCCGACATGGTCCCACCTAGACGCCATCGCCGCCTTGCTCACACGATCCTTCCACCACCACCTTGCTCGTGAAGGTGGCATCGGCGGTGGAGGAGAGGAGGCCTGACCATCGACATACATGGTCTGAAGAACCGCAGCGACATGCAACGCTCGAGGGTGCAGGTGACCGTGGCGGCGGCACAACCAAGGTGCTGGAGGTTCCCAAGCTGGGCACATGCAATGGCTCAGCCTATTGACAAACGACTTCTGCCCCCTTGACCCAATCTTCATCTACCCATCAACGATTGTCGGAAATTGAAATCCTATCATCCAGTTCATGCATGCAAACCAAATATTAAACAACATATGTAACGATTATCGTTTATACCAAGTCATAAGGCATAACCATACCATAGACCGGCAATCCTCGCCTTGGTCTTAAGGGTGTTCACTATGAGCTCATCATGAAGGACCTCGAGGATGAGAGGGAACTTCCTTTCACGCGCAAACCTGTCCACGAGGAGCTGACGATGCTCCTCCACGGTGATTGGGTCATCATCTGCGCGTCACTCTCCATCATGGAGTAATATGGACAAGACCTTTGACAGCCCGCCGATCATGCTGGCGACATGAATGACTGAGCCATGGCCCACTTATGGGCTTAGTTCGTCAACGGCAAGGTGAGTATCTCGCTGAAAATCATGAACCGTACAAAATGATTGAGGTGGAGGCCTATGGTTAGTTAGGGGGTGGAACCCACAACAAAATACGAGGACAATACTGGGATTAGGGGAGGAAATCATGCTCGTAAGTTAATTTTGTAATTTGTTGCCCATAAGTTTAGCAATTTCATACCTCAAAGAGAAAGGGGGGCATAAACCTATAATGCCCTATGTACCCCCATTTATAGTTCTGATTTGACTTTTTGTTCATGAATCATAAAACATATGTGTCCCAACCCATGTAAGTTTCTCATGATCACATATCATTTCTACATTTTCAGTAGACTAGCCACAATGGAGAGTAAGGCCTCTTCCAATGCTCCACCTTGTACAAATGCTAAGGCTGCCATGTAGGCAAAAAGTCCGATTTGGCAAGGTAATTAAGAGGAGAGAGATGAGTGTGGTGACCCCAGGAAGAAACAATGCCAAGCGTGAGAACCTAGGCAAAACACTTAAATTGGAAGGATCCCACCAATGCATGAAGAATTTTAGTTGCAAAATCATTAAATGAACATGCTTAACACCAACAAGTTAAGCACCTATGCATTGGGGGCTTTAGTTGCTAAAGTTTTTAATGTGCTTAGCACCTTATGTAAGCACCAATGCATTGGAACTAGCCTAACATACACTAGTAACATACACATATTCCTAGACTAAGTTACTACCTTCATAGCGGGTACTCTCTCCGTCCGGGTTTATTAGGCCTCTAAGCCACAGTAGCATGTTCCGATTTGTTAGGCCCTTCTAATTAATTTTCTTGGAATCAAACACATTCAGTTAGGGCGGACCGAGGGAAATTACTATCCGGCTGCATGCAGAGACCGAAACGGACGCATGCACTTATCCTGCTCATCTGATTGGCCATTCCGGCAGCCATGCAAATGCACACGCATGGACTCTAGGCCGCTGGATGGATTAGCTAGTGCGGGCATTAAACTACATGGCTTCCAAAGCGTATGCTACAATTAAATACCAGGGATTTTCGCCTTAATCAAGGCAAATTATTAGGTTTCTTGGTCCTGCCGATCTAGTCTCCGGGCCTAATAAACCCAGACGGAGGGAGTAGTAACATAAGTGTGGTGTCATGCAAAGCTTCGTTTATTAGGTTAGACTTATATTGCATTGGAACATGTGATGTTACAGTAACTAGCTAAGTTACTCAAACTACCTCTCTCCTCATTAACTCATTGCCACATAAGCAAATTTACTGAGTTGGACTCAACGTTACTGACGAAGTTATTCCCACTGTGGCTAGTCTAAGTCAAAAGTCTGAACGTTTCACCTTCTCAATTCTGATGGGAAAAACTAGGAGGTGATAGCTAGAATCCTTTTCAAAAACCTAGGTTCTTGATATAATTAATTTAGTCATCACTGCTCTCCTCTGTTTCTTGTAGAGAAACAGGAATAACTTCGATTTTTGGTTATTTCTTTGGGGTGGGTGGGTGGGGGAGGGGGGGCTAGGTTTGCATTTAATAATGTGCAATGTATTGAATTAAAGTATGTGCAGTGGCCCGTGGCATTCTATCTTTTGTGTGAGCTAGAAAATATTTGTCAAAGATAAATTGAAGGCTCGTTTAACGAACGTTGCCAGTTTTCTAAATTTAATATTGAAGCCCCATTGTGCTGATGGAAAGGTGAGCGGAGATGTCTAACGCTCTGCGCATGCCAGCTGGATAGATCCTTTTTTTTTTGAGGGACCAGCTGGATAGATCCTAATGGAAACTGACAATCCGTCGTCTATAACAGGAAGACAGTGTCTTTTTTGCGAGATGGCTTGATATTTTTCTGGCTTATTTCAGTTTCACATGCTATGTGCGCTGTCATTGTACATTTTTTTTATTTTTTTCTGCTGGTAGGATCATACACTTTGAAGCGACGTTGTTTGTACGCAGTTCTGTTATATTTGTGTCCATGTTTTTCATCTAATTTCTTTGTTTTTTCAATATTTTCATTTTGATCTTGTTAAAAATACATGTAGAGTTTTCAATACAGGTAGTACATTTTTTATACACTTGTAACATCTTTTTATAGGCGTTGAACATTTTTCAAATACAAGATGAACATTTTTTCAAATACATGTTGAACATTTTTTTAATAAATGTTAACCATTACTAAATACATGTTGAACATTCTTTTGAATCAGATGGAACTTTTTTATACTATGCAAACATTTTTTACATGGTATATATATACTATATATTTTGAATGCCATGTACATATTTTCAATATGTGAATATGTTTTAGATGTCTCGTACATTTTTCTGAATTGTATGAAATATTTTTAAGACTTACGGAAATATTTTCTTACATTTATGAACATTATTTTTAAAATATCACATACATTTATTTCAAAACTTGTTACCATTTTTTACTGGAACAAAAATAATTATAAAAAGTTATATGGAATTTTTACATGTTAAAAATTCCTTGAAAAATATCATGATCAATATTTTGAAACAAGTTATCATTTTCTAGATGTCATTAATATTTTTTCCAATGGTACACACATTTTGTAGAATTGCACGAATAATATTTTAGCACTGCTTTAAGATTTTTCAGATTGCAGTGAACGTTTTTTTAAAGACTATTTTTTGAAGTTAATGTATTTAGAATATTGTGACATATAGACGAAATTAAAAGAAAAAACGAATGAAAACCAACCAATGAAAGAATCAAACGAAGCAAAGCAAGAGCTTCCGACTGGGTCGTCCCACTACAGTGGTCTTTGGAGCGAGTGACTTGTCGCATGAGGCGAGACAAAGACGCTCCTATTCATCCTTCACACTATTCTTTTCCTCATTTTGATTTCATATCATGATTTCTTGTGGCTTTCGTCTCCTTTAAAGCCAGGTAATAATATTCTTTTACAAGATAACTTGATGTTTGGCCATATTAATTTGTATTTCGCTTATTGCAAGTTATTATGGAGCAATCCAGTATGGGTTGCACCATGAAGGCCAGTAATATTTAAACCTTTTCTTTTGTTGTTTCTTTTCTTTTGTTTTATCTTTTTATATATATTTCACATGTTTCCCAGTGTATATATTTTATGGTTTTAATAAATCCTTTTTTTTATCAAAAAGAGAACTTCTTTGGACAGAAAATGAGAACTTATTTGTAGAGAGTGGTTTTTCTGCACCCACTTTCGGTGCACTCACGGTGCACTCACGCAAGAAAACACAGCAAAACATTTTGAAAAATTCTAAAACTTTGTGAGGATGATCATCAATAAATGTTACGGGCGCTTGCAAAGTTTGATGATTAAATAACATTCGAGGAGCCCTGTACAAAAAAAAAGACAAAATCATTAAAAATTAGTCAAAATGTAAGTGCACTGTTTGAGCAGACTTTGTAATTTTGTTTTTTTGTACAGATCTCCTCGAATGTTAGTTGACCACCAAATTTTGCAAGCTCCCATAACATTTGTTGATAATCATTTCCCAAAGTTTCGATATTTTTTTCAAATGTTTTGCTATTTTTTCTTGCGTGGGTGCAGCCACTACTTTTCCCTTATTTGTAACACGCAAACCTTTTATGAAAAACATGAGCATCACTGTAAAATAGTTGTGCATCACACACACACACACACACACACACACACACACACACACACACACACACACACACACACAAGGCCACAAATGCACTCTCGTTGGATTAAGGAGACACGTAGAGCCAGCTTATCTAGTTCTCTGTTGTGTCCGCAATTGTTTTAGAGCTGGGCCATAGCTTTCAGTCGTGAAAAAACATGCGGCAAACAAAGCTCGTTGCGGAGCTACCAAGATGTGTGTCATCCGAACACACAATCACGCAATGCATATATTAAGTTTCTCATGAAGATGAAGGCCGGCCAGATCTAGCTATCTTCCTTAGGACATGTCTGAACCGCTGAAGCTCATCGGCTCCTTCGGCAGCCCCATGGTCCACCGCGGAGGTGGCCCTCCTTCTGAAGGGAGTCCCCTACGAGTTCATCCAAGAAGACCTCGGAAACAAAAGCAAGCTGCTGCTGAAGCACAACCCCGTCCACAAGAAGGTCCCCGTGCTCCTCCACGAAAACCGGCCTGCGGTATGCGAGTCGCTTGTCATTGTTGAGTATGTTGATGAGGCCTTCGATGGCCCGCCGCTCCTCCCCTCCGACCCCTTCGCCCGTGCCTCCGTCCGCTTCTGGGCTCGCTTCGTCAATGAGAAGGTGGGTAAACATATGATCAGTGTGCAAGACTAAGTTCGTTTAGTGGTGTTGCTATTTCTCTGTTCATGTTTCACTTTTGTTAAGCCTAAGTCGCCAGAGATTTTATTTTTTTGGATGTCTAAGTTAATTCTGGTAAATATTACATGTTTGGTTTAGCGAAAATTTATGATTTTTTTTTAAATAGTGAAATACAACTTGGTGAAAAATTGCATTCATTAACTGAAATTGTTTTTTTCACCAAGGTTTCTCACTGAAATTTTATGGTTTCAATTTTTTAAATAGTAAAATACAACTTGGTGAAAAAGTTCATAAATTGTGGTTCATGGATAAATGATGTACTACCTACTATTGCCTGCAAGGCGAACTGGGACAAGGTCCGTAGGCCAGCCAAACCGATAGGCTAGGATATCATTGGCCGTTAATTAAGATCGAAGAACTTTGCCATGATTAGAGGTAGTCATATTGGATTTGATTTTTTGAGCTAGGCCAGCGAAGAGAGTGGGGTTTGCATGACCCCACTTATCATGGATATACCTAAGAGAGTGATCTCGACTAACTTATTTATCTTAATTGCAAGCATGCCAAATCATCACAATGATGGATGAGATAAGGCCCAATTCAACATGCAACCATGCATCAGAAAAAATAACCATCACCACGACACCACCTGCAACCATGCATGGAAAAATATTTTCATTCTATTATCCTATTTATATTCAATATTTTTTTGTCAATATACACAATCAAATATACTAAGTCGTATGTATTTCTAGTTTTGGTTCACGTCTTATTAATCTAAATATTTATATTTCACACAATAATCAAATGTCAGTGAAATATATTGCAACTGATTCCCGCAGCAACGCTCGAGGTAGCATCTAGTGTTAGTAAATGAGGGAACACCTGACTACCAACTCAAAATATTTATAATTGTATTTTCAAATAATTATTTAGATAAAAGAGAATCTTAGTTGACATTGACATAGACAGTCCTTATTATATGTGCAGTGCTGGAGGGCTATATGGATGGCACTCTGGACGGACGGTCAAGTGCAAGCTTCATCAGCGAGGGAGGCGGCAGAGAACCTAAAGCTTCTTGAGGGACAGTTGTCGGAGGGGAAGAGGTTTTTCGGAGGTGACACTATTGGCTTCCTCGACATAGCCATGGGCGGGATCGCGCATTGGTTAGGAGTGTTTGAGGAGATGGCCGGGGTAAGGCTGCTCACCGAGGAGGACCGCCCATTGTTGTGCAAGTGGACGAGGGACTACAAGGCTGACGACATTGTGAGGCAATGTCTTCCGGAGAGGGGTCGTGTGCTTGCCGAGTTGACGGCGAGGAAGGATCGGTATGTGTCCATAGCTATGACGATGGCCTCAAAGAACTCCTAGCGTGCTATGTATTGGACCTGCTCTAATAATGCATATGCAAGTTGCACGTTATAAGTTATGTATTGCAATAAATGCACCATAGGAAGACACAAATGGATATCGAGTTGCCTGGAGCCCGTTTTAGGAATAAGACGAAGTCAATAAAACTAATATTTTTCCTGATCATCTGCAAAATGTTATAAAGGAATACATTTTTTGCAAGGTGTTATAAGAATGAATATGCTTATTTATATTTGATTTTTGTTGTTGCTCATATATAAAAATATTTGTCAATCAAATTTTAACACGTATAGAAATGAACAAAAAATGGTAAAACAAATTCTACATGGTAATATAGATGTGTATTACGTGCGTGTGTGCAAAGTCACGTGATGAAAAAGGTTATCATATGAGCTAAAAAAAGGACAATTACGTGGATTGTTAGTGGTGAGTGTACTGTTTGCCCTTCCAAAATCATAAATTTGTCTTCAATTTGTGTAATTGTGTACGGTGTAAGATCGAGTGATCTGTCTTCTTTCGTCTATGAGCTGTGCAGTATGAATATCTTAGAGCACCGAAGCTGGGCGCCTCAAACCACCACTGTACGCCTCGAGATGGGCCAATCACTGATAGATTCAAAAACTTACCCTGTGGGCTCCTCAAACCGCACCAGACACCTGTCCGCACTACTCATATTCAGCATAAATCTAGGACATGGGAAGGGCGGAAGTGCCCAAACACGCCTGTCACATCAGCCCGACGCATCATGGCCCATAGCGACCCCACACAAATCCCAAAACCTAACGAACCCTAGACCGCAGTCCACTCCACTATCTCTCGCTATGTCACCTCCTCTTACCGTCTGTCCACGTACGATCTATGGTAAGCGACAGCAGCAGCGCTGCCTCTGGTGGTGGATCCGACGCTGAGGACGACATGGAGGAGATCACCGTCCGCATCGCGTTGCACCGGTCAGTCTTGGACCCGGGCGGCAGAAGCAAAAGCTCATGTTCCACGACGGCACCTGACGCCCGGTGTCGCTGTGTGGGCGATGTCGCCAGCCCCTTGCGTCAGGCGCATAGCTCCAGCCGCTCCGCCACAATATGTAGGTAACCGTCTTCTCCTACTCTACCAATGACAGAGGGCGTCCCCGACCACCGTTGGGTACTCGTGCCCTCGTTGACACCTCCGCGGACGAGGACGCCTGAATCTGAGGCGTGGGCCACCCATCGCGAACGACAAAGAGAGAGAGAGAGAGAGAGAGAGAGAGAGAGAGAGAGAGAGAGAGAGAGAGGAGGAGGAGGAGGAGGAGGCCCTGGCATCGCATCGGGAAAGCGTGCACTAGTGGATCCGGGAGGACGCACTTCTCGTGTCTATCCTGCGACGCACCCTCACGTCGGCAAAGACCGACGCGCGGCAGCTCCGCCGCAAAAAAGCCAAAGTGCTCCAGCTAGCCATCAAGCAGTCGGAGCGCAAGGCGACGCTGTAGTTGGCGGCCAAGGCAAGGGCACTCCAGCTGGCCAGGTGTAGGAGCGCGTTGTACGGAGGCTGACAAACGGCAAAATCTCCTCTAGTGAGGCCTCAGACAGCGGCGGCGGAACCAGTGACGACGACAACGATGCTCGTCTAGCTGCGGATGCCTACACGGAGGGGTCCAACCACACCGACAACTGCAAAAGGGAAGGGGCCGGCGAGGAAAAGGTGATTCCTCTGCCATTCTCCGTTTTATCTATATTTTAGTAGTTTTGAAGTATGAATTTGCCTTTTTAGATGATGAGCTTTGAGCCTTTTGTGTGAGATAACTAATGTAGTTGCTAGTAGTATGTGAAACTCCTTCCTTTGTTGCTATCAAGCATGTTCATGTTATTCATCTACGTGGCATTGCATTGTTGCATGGATTTGAGGATTTGGATATGAGAGACATAGTTGTGTAAGCAACGAAATAAGAGGTGCACAGTCAGAGCCCGCGGACAGATCCGGGCATGTTCACGTGTGTTTGAGAGGCCGGATTAGATATATTCGGCTAAGGATACTCTAAGGACATGAACTATGGACGCACTG
Source organism: Aegilops speltoides (assembly GCA_021437245.1). Classification (NCBI taxonomy): domain Eukaryota; kingdom Viridiplantae; phylum Streptophyta; class Magnoliopsida; order Poales; family Poaceae; genus Aegilops; species Aegilops speltoides. Next base: position 545,462,109 of record CM038143.1, read on the forward strand.
TAAAATGTTAATCAAGAACTTGGAAAATGCTAAATGTTTATAGAAAATGTTTGTCATACATATAAAAATATTTAAAAATACAGGAAAAATGTTAAATGTGTATGTAAAAATGTTGATCATGTATATAAAAAAAATCGTAAACATGTATAAAAGATGTTCCTGCTGTATACGAAAAATTTACAATTGACATTAGTTAAAGTATACATAAAAATCAAAATAAGAAAAAGACAATACTATAATAAAAAATATTAAACATATACATACAAATGTTCCTAATGTATATGCAAAATTTACATTCTATGTGAAAAAATGTTTATTTTGATTAAAAACTTGCGATGTGCGGGGGGATATGAAGGCGCTTGCGATGTGCAGAGGGCGGCGGAGGTAGACGCGGCCGCTGGGAATCGCGCACCGAGCCCACGCGCGTCCAGCCTGGCTCCAGCAGCTCGCTCTGAGCATGGCCATGAAGGCGCGCGGCAGGGGCAGCGGGAGACCGGGGAGAAAGCTGGGGAGGCGCCGTCCCGTCGCCGCATGCCCCATCACCCGCATTGATGGCGGCATCACAATGAATGCCCACTGCAGGGGCGACGATGATGGACGCGACGCGCACGCATCCGCCTTGAAGCTCCCGTTGCGTCTCCAGAACCACACCCGCATTCAAAGCCTCCTGGATCTGCGCGCAGGAGGACGGCGAGGGCAGAGAGGATCCAGATCCGTGCGGCGGCCGATCTAGATCGGGCAGGGACGCGTCAGCGGCAGCGAGATCACGACGGGACGAACCGCGCGGCGGCGAAGCGGGCGGGGCGGCGGTGAAGCGGGAGCAGGAGAGGGAGGAAGGGGTGGCCGGCGAGGCCGCAATGGCCCTCGCCGGGAGGGGCTGGTGGTGGTCAGGCGGGCTCGGGGGTGGAGGGTTGCTGCGCTCCATGAGATCTACGGATTGTAGTTTCGTGGGTATTGCAACTAGTAGCGGTTGTGGTGGGTGTCCTTGTGGCAATCAGTGGTAGCAATGCGTGACAAGTGACAGCTCCTGTGGTGGCCCACAAGATGCAAGATAGAGAGAGCGCAAAAAAAGGAAAGAGGGATGGGATGAGATGTGGCAGAGGCAGAAGGCAGGGGGAGGAAAGAAAAAAGATAGTGGCTAAAGCGATGCGGTGTGTGGGTCCCGTCACTGTTTAGTGATACGGAAATGATAAATCCTGAACTTTCGAACTTTAGGGAGGTCCGAGATCTGTAATGATAATTTTGAAAGAAGGCTGAAAGCGTTGGGTTCCATAATGGCGTGTGGCGTGCGTGGGGCGTGGCTGATTTGTCCGAATCAGCCCATGGAAACAAAGTGTTTTTGATTCTATATTTGTTTTGTCTATTATTTCCTCCATTTTTTAATAGTATTTGGTCATATGTATTGGACAATAGATCTGCATCTACTATATCAGATCTATAGCATTGTAGAACATATTTTTATATCATATTAACTTGCTATGGTAGATGTTAATATTTTTCAATGGTATAGCAATCCATGATGCAATGCTGACGAGAGGCCAGCGGAGAACGCGGGAAACTGTACGAGCTCGCCGAGCAGCAGTAGCCCCGCCCTAATTTATTTTCCTATTCAATTATTTTTGCCGAGTGTTATACTCAGCAAAACCATGCTCCTTTTTCGAGTGCGCTCCGCAAGACACTTGTGCAACGTGGTAATGGTGATGTCTACTCTGTTTCGTGTGCACCTTTATCTCGTTGCGGCAAATTTTAGCATGGTCCCTCTTACCTTACCTTTTCACATGAGAGGTAAGGGAGATCTGAGCCAATTTGCCTTGATTAAGTAGTGACCTGACTAACTCTTACCTTCTTGTCTCTCATGTGAAAAAATGGGCTATGAGGGAGCATGTTAAAAGTACTCGTTGTTGAATGTCCCGATTTTCCAAGTGCGCAACAAGAAAAACTTGGCAAACATGCTTTTGTCGGCAGGAGTCCAACGAGTCCAGTATGCCGAGTGTTGCGTCGGGCAAATACTTTGCCCTGGGCACTTTGACAAAGTGCTCGATTCCAGTAGTGATATTTATTTTTGTTGCTTAAATTTTATGAGGGGACTTCTTTTTTGCATCGAATTTTTGTGAGGTGACTAATACTATTAGATAGAAATAATGTATCTTTGTCAAAAGATCTTGCGCAATGGGCAGAATGGTTATCTTTCTTGAGATCATCTCTTAGATAAGAGACGACAAACTTCCTTCTTGTTTTATCTTTTTTTCAACTCAGTAACCATCTACATGGCATTATTAGTATTACACCATTGTACATGCCCTAGACTACTGTCCGGGGATTTTTTTTTCTGAGATTTGTTCGGAGGAAGAAGACGACTCAAAGGGGAGGCAAAATCAGATCCCATGGCTGTGGAGTGCCAGATCGAAGGGTCGTGCCAGCTCAAATTTGGCCCAGCGCGTCGGCTAATCTTCCATATGTCGAAGTCCCAAAAAATAGTCATGTGGTACGTCTGCTGGAACTAACTTGGAATGCACATTCGGTTCAATGCACATGTTAACAAGTTGTGCTACTACATCTCAGCTTCCTATGTCAACGTAACACAATCTATTAGTCATATTTTTTTGTGAAAAAACTATTGGTTATATAACATTCACCTTATATTAGGGCTCTGCATGCCGGTCAAAAGCTCGCTAGTGTAGTGGCAGTAATTAAACAGTATATAAACTTCTCCAGAAGAGCCAACTGTCATCAACAATCCTAATTAATTAAGCCTGGTCACAATAGGAGTATGATACATATTATCATGCATGCCAACTAAGCAGGCATTTTTGCTTTATCAAAAAAAGTAGGTATTTTTGCGAAGATCACGCACAATTAAATGAGAAAAAGGAGTTTTGAGTATCATGAGATATGCTATTGTATCATATTATATACTCCCTCCTTTCCGGTTTATAGGGCTTATCTCAAAATTTTAGTTTTTCCATTTTATAAGGCTCAATTTGGTTGTTTCTCCTCACATGTTCAGATTTCAAGGTGCATTAAATTATTGCATGCAAGTATTAAGAGAAAATTGACCAATGCATGTAATTTATGCATGCATGCATTGCAATTAATGCATTTGTAAACATACTTTTCTGAGGAAAACAAGAGCATTAATTGGGTGCTTTTACAAACTACAAAAAGTATTCCACCACTCACCATCTACCTTGGTTGGTGAGATTTTTGAATTGAGCCTTATAAACCGGAAAGGAGGGAGTATACTAGTATGTGTTATGCATAGCAATAAATGATGACACTATATGATATTAATTAATTTATGATATGTATTGTGGATGTTCTATCATAGACTAGTATCATATGCATTTCATTATGACCAGCCTAACCGCTAGGTGACCGATAGGAGATGGGTGGGGGTAGGGTGGTAATCAATGTGCAACGTATTGCCGGGGAGATGATCAAATCGTGGTTGAAATCGACAACTACCGGGCTCAGGATCTACTAGCTATATAGATACAAGGAGTAAGAGTACATACTTCCGGTATAAAATTGTTATACATAATACATATGCTACATGAGCACTGACACATACATTAGATGTACTCCCTCCGTTCGGAATTACTTGTCTCGAAAATGAATGTATCTAGAACTAAAATACATCTAGATACATCCATTTCCGCGACAAGTAATTCCGAACGGAGGGAGTACATATTTGTGTGCAAGTGGGTTTGCCATGACATGTAAGTAACTAAGTCAACCAAGCAATCGTGTCCAACGTCTTGTTAGCTATTGGAATAATCGATCGAAGTTAGCGCTGATCCACTTAATAGTACTTCATGTCACAAATAAGTGATGCTCTAGATATCGACGCACACCAAATGTCAAAGCATTGATCGTTGGAATCACAACTGTGTGGCTCGGAACAAAATGGGTGTACCCCATAGAGACTTAGTAAGGGCATCTCCAATAATAGTGACCCGCAAACCGCCCGCATATGTTTAAACCGCGGTGTCGGGACGTGTTGTGCCATCGTGGTCGTATCGGTTCGTCTGGCGGTTCGCAATGTTTTCTCCCGCAAATTGGAGGCAAATGTGGGGGGCTTTGCGAGCATCCGGACAACACCAAAGCCCGCTTTTGACCAGTCTGGCCCACCCAAACCCCTCCTTCCTCGCACGCGCGTGTTCGGCGCCAGCTGCCCGCATTCATGTTGCTGTAGAGCGCCACTCCACATTGAAGACGGCTCCAGAGCGGGACGCAACCTGTCATCAGCCGCCATTGATGTGGCGCGCCGCCAAAGCGCCCAGCGTGCGTTCGATGTCGCGCTGTTCAATGTTGGCGACACGTTACTGGATGAGACGAGACAGATATCTACCATGCTAGTTCAATGCTCCATCCGGCCGTGTGTTGCCATTAAGCAGGCTCGTCAGGCAAGAAACCCACTCCGGTGCCGCGCATTGACGCCAGAGCCCCTTGTTACGAAATCCGCTATTTAAAGGTGGCTAAATTCGGCTAACTCCATGCCACAACACAAACTGCTCCCCATCCTCCTCCCTTGCACCACATCCACCATGACTGTAGGCGGGGCGAAACTCTGTGGGACATGCTTTCCATGGAGAGGAAATACGAGGTGGCCGCCCTTGCCACCTCCTTGCAGAGTCACCGTGCCAGGCGGATCGCCGTTGGCTTGCCCGATAGCTCGCCCGAGATCTCTGACGACAAGGACAACCCCATGATGGAGACGGGTTCTGACGACACCACCTCGGCGCCGGCGCCTATGCACGCTGTCTTCACCATGGACAAGGCAAGGGTGCACAACAACGCAACCATGGCGAAGGTGCAGCCTGCACCGACGCCTATGTCGGGGTTCCAGCAGGCGCAGGAAGAACAACAGTACAACCTGTTCGTCCCGAAGTAGCACCGGCTGGCGGAGGGCCAGATTGACGGTGAGCGCGTGAGCGAGGAGGCTGTGGCGGCCATGGCGCAGTGAACTAACTTTGTCGCTGATCATCGTGCGCACTATGACGCCATCAACACTCAAGTCGCGCCTCACGAGCTAGCGGGCGTCGCTCGCCAGGAAGCGGCCCCCGCAGCTGAAGGTGATCGTGGACGAGAACGACACCGGCTACCCCTCCTATGCCCTACTAATGACCTATCGGGCGGTCCGGTTCGACGACGACAGCACCAGCGCCACCATCTCCATCTTGGACCTCATGAACACCGGCGACGAACAAGGCGCAAACTACTCTGAGGATGAGTAGGGCACGGGAGGTGGCGAGGCCTGGTGTCCCATATGGACCAGTCCGTCTCCCGTGTTCTATTCTTCCTCGCGGAGACTGTAGCTTCACTTTATCGGTCTTATCGCTAGTGAACATGGAGACGGTGGGTGGAGGGTGACAAGGGCATGGGTGCCGGACAGCCGTATGATAGTTTAGGGGGTCGGAACGGTTTTTTGTCCTAAATGTTCAAAATCTAATGAAAACCTGCCGTGTTTGCATTAATGTCGTCCAATTTATATAAAATCCATCTGTTTGCACGAATTCCGGCTGGTTGGTTGAAAAAATGTTTGAGATGTATGTGGATAGCATTGGATGGCGGCCTCCTTCATTTGTTTCCGTGGACCGATTGTTTGTTCGTGGACGAATGTAGGAGAAAATTTACGAGTTGCCGTTGAAAATGCCCTTACTTCTAAAAAAAGTAGTGACTTACTTACAACAGCCCACCAAACAGGCAAGCAAGCAAACACGACACGTGGGCGTATGGTTTGCTAGAACTAACTGGATCGAGATCCACATTCGATTCAATTGCACAAGTTGAGTTGTGCTACTACACATCTCAGCTTTCTACGTCAACACAAGTCAATTTGTTTTCTCTTTTTTGAAAAAATTCCGATCTATTTATCGACTGTTAAGGTAGTACAAAGAACACCATAGTAACAAAAAGGATAAAACCTTTAGTCCCAAACAGGTTCAGGTAGGCTAGACGTAAAAATCATAAGATCTCGTGACCAACTCATAGTTCTGGCACATGGATAGAAAGCTTCCATGCACCCATGCCCATCGCTAGTTCTTTGGTGATACTCCATTCCTTTATATCTCTCTTTGCAGACTCCTTCAATCATATTCGGTCTATCCGGACCTTTCTTGACATTATCAGCATGCTTTACCCATCCGCAATACATTGATGCTTCTGGAGGCATGGGCTGAATATGTCCAAACCATCCGGACGATGTTGGACAAGTTTCTCTTCAATCGGTGCTACTCCAACTCTATATTGTATAGCATCATTCGGGACTCGGTCCTTCCTTGTGTGGCCAGAAATCCACCACAATATGCGTATCTCCGACACACCTAACTGTTGAATGTGTAACATTTTAGCCGGCCAACGCTCAGCGCCATTTAACATTTTGTGGCACTCCCTTGTCATAGAGAATGCCAAAGGCCTGGCGCCACTTCATCCATTCGGCTTTGATTCGATTGTACAAATCTTTATCGATGTCCCCATCTTTCTGCAGCATTGACCCCAAGTATCGAAAGATGTCCTTCTATGGTACCACCTGCCCATCAAGGCTAACCTCCTCCTGCTCCTCTTGCATAGTACAAAGAACACTAAAAATAAAAAATTACATCCAGGCCCATGGATCACCTAGCAACGACTACAAACAATGAAGCGAACCAAAGGCGGGTCGCGATCATCGCAAACCAGGTTGTCAGTTATATACTTGTCTACAAGAGCCAACTGTCATACGCGATCCTGGTTAATTAATTAAGTGCTAAACCATAGGTCGCGGGACATAGCGCGGCAATCAATGCACAACATGATTAATGTGGGAGAGATGACCCAAGGATCGTACTACCTCTCTCTCAGTTTACAGGGCGTGCGCGTACCCCTAGGTCGTCAATTTGACCAACCTAATACAATTCATATATTACAAAAAATATACCAACATAAACTTTGGAGTTTCTACTTTCAAAAGGTATAATTTTTGTGTTATATAGTTTATATTAGGGTGATAAAATTGGCAACCTAGGTATACGCGCAGGACTTGTAAACTGAGACGGAGGTAGTACAAAATCTCCTTTTTCTGCGGGGAAAGGATCATGGAAATTGACAACTAGGGGTCACAACACCTAGCTATATAGATACAAGGAGTAAAGGCTGGTCATAGTGGGGAGTATCATGGACGAGGATTTGGAGCTCTCAGGTGCTCCGCAGCACCCCCATACGAACATTTCGTTCAAAAAAATATCGATAAATTTGGAAAAAAATCTAGAATTTTGAGATATCAAGTCTGGGTTCCCGATCTACCCCGTGTGAAATTTCGTGAAAAAATACCAGGAAACGTATTCGTGACAAAAAAGGCAAAAAATTCATATGTACAGAAAAACATTGTTTGGATGGATTTTTGTTCGGACAGTATTTCTTTCGCCACGAATACGTTTTTTTTGTATTTTTTCACGAAATTTCACACGGGAGTAGATCAGGGACCCAAGTTTGGTGTCCCCAAAATTCATTTTTTTTATTTGTTGGTATCTTTTACGATTAATTTTCGGATAGGGGTGTGGAGCACCCAATAGCTCATGTGTATTTTCTGGAGTATCATATACTAGTATCATGCATATGATACTCCCTCCGTTTCTTTTTAGTCTGCATATAAGGTTTGGTCAAAGTCAAGCTTTGCATAGTTTGACTAGCTTTATGTTAAAAAATATCAACATTCACAACATGAAATTAACATTTTCAGATGCACCATGAAATGTATTTTCATATTACATAGTTTAAGTACTGTAGATGTTCATATTTTTTAGTATAAATTTGGTCAAACTTTGTGTAGTTTGACTTTGACCAAAACTTATACGCGGAGTAAAAAGGAACGGAGGGAGTACTAGTGTATGATATTACATCTATAGTACATAGTATCACAAATTAGTATCATAGGTGGTCTCATTTATTACCATGCATGACACATAGTAGCATAACATTTATTATGATACGGTATTTATCTATGTTACTATAACCCTCTCACTCTTCTTTAATTGTCTACCACGTAAGCATATTTACGAGTCCCAAATGCATGATACTACCACTTATGTTACCCCCCACTATGGTCAGCCAAATGTACTTCTAGTTTAAAATTATTATACATATCATATATAATACTGCCTCCGTTCCTAAAGAATGTTTTAGACTTTTCTGATTATTTTGTACATTTATCTAAACATGTTTTAGTGTGTACGATTCACCCATTTTAGTTCGTATTTAGTCCACATCAAAATATCTAAAACATCTTATATTTAGGAGCTGAGGGAGTACATAAGCATCGACACATACATTAGTAGGTATATTTGTGTGTAAGTGGGTTTTCCGCATGTAATTAACTAAGTCAAAGCAATGACGTGGCACCCCTCGTTCGTTATCTATCGGAGTAACCGATCTGAAGTTAATACCGCAGAGACACATACTAGTACTTGCTTCATATCACAAATAAGTGATGCTTTAGATACCGACGCATACCAAATGTCAAACCATTGATCGTCGAAATCGCATAAGGGTCGATCTAGCAAGTCTCTTTAGAGTAAAACCAAGTCTCTTTAGAGCAAAAAGTTGTATTGGATAACATAAGAATCATTCGCATAGAATGGAATCAACTAGTCTTCAGGCTTCATCGATCGATCAAATCGAAGACTGGAGTTTGTTAATTCAATTATGCTGCATTCTTAAAAGGGTCGATCTATTACTCTAGTCTTTTAGCAGGCTCGAATCATTCCTTGGCAAAAAAGGAAGCAAGCTCGAATCATCAGCTAGCTATCACGTGCACGCAACTGTCGCCGGACCTAGGAAATTAAATAATATTGAACCTCCAGGCGATTGGTCTGTGGTTTTATATCGATATATGCAAGGAGTGGGAGTATGTACTTTCAGTAGTATACAATTATTTATGTATATTATAGATATATGAGCGTTCACACACACGCACTAGTAGGTGTATATATATTTGTGTGCAAGTAGGCCTGCCACATGTAATTAAGCAATCGTGCGTCGGACTCGCTATCAATTTGATGGTTAGTACTTTATGTCTTTATCCATATCACAAGTGAGTGATGTTTTAGATATCAAATGTCACAGCAGTGACCACTTGGTACTTTGACAATAGTAACATTGATCGATTAATTAACAAGGATACATTCCCTGTTCGCGTGGACGCGGCCGGCAGCGAAGTAGGCGGGACATGAAGGATGGATCCATCTCGGAGGGGCGCAACGGCCGGGCAAATCGGGACCGGCGATGAGCCCCTGATCCATGGCGTCCTTCGAGAGCAGAGAGAGGAGGGGGGGGGGGGGAGGAAGAGGATGAGGCACGGCGGAGAGGTGGGGTGATGCAGGCGGCGGCGGACACAGGAACAAAGAGGAAAGCATTGTCTCATATAAACTACTGAGCGGGCCGAGGCCCAATACGTTGAACTCACTAACTGCTGGGAAGAGTTAAAAGGAAAACGTATTAGTATTTACGATGACCAACCAAAATTAAATAGGGTATATTCCTACATAAAAAAAGGTTCGTTACGGTGAACGGGCAGAAACAATAGCCGCTTTATTATTAACTAGCAAACATGCACGTGTGTTGCAACGGGAGACAAAAAAGTTACACGCCAGCCAAATAAGTATGATTCAATACCCCAAATTATGAGCGTCCTCTATTTTCACACGGTGGCTCACCATGTTTTTACTTATCTTTTTTCCCACCCTCGTTGATGATGTACGCGATGTCCATGTGATCACAATGCGTTCGACGTGGTAAATCCCAAGGCAATGAGCTTGCCACTGCATGGCACATTTGTCATTGTGCCGCGCAAGAGAATATTTAAAACTTTAAAAACAAATTTCATGGACCACAAACTACTCCTAGCGCCTAGACATAAACAGACTTGCCAAAAACTACCCAAATCCTAGACATGAGAGACTTTTGAATCGACGAACATTTTTTCTAATCGACAAACATTTGTTTTAAAATTTTGGGCATTTTTTAAATGCATGAACATTTCTTTTGTTCAGACGAACATTTTTGAAATGCTTGTATAGTTTTCGAATTCATGAACATTTGTCTTGTTCAGATGAACATTTTTTGAAATGCATGCATAGTTTTTGAATTCATGAACAGTTTTTGAGTTAGCAAACCTTTTTTGTATCAATAATTTTTTTTTATAATTGGGGATTTTTTTTTGAAAAATTGTGATTTTTTAATAATTTGCGAACAGTTTTCTAAATCACCAAAAAAAATAAACTGCATTAAATTTATGATTTATCGCACACTTTTTGAATTCGTAAACATTCTATGATTTCTCGAATATTTTTCTCAAAACTTGCAACCTTTTGTAATTTGAAAATCTCGAATTAATTTAAAGAAGGAAAAACAAAAACAGAAATGAGAAAATAAAAGAAAAGAAAAAACAAAATGAAAAAAATAGGGGCGTCCACGGGCCAACCGATGAACGCGTATGTGGGAGGGAGAAGGTGCGTGAGAAAAGATGAAGGAAAATAGGGCGACCACGGGATCGAACCTTGGTCTCAGCGGTGGAGCAGATAGGCTTCAACCACGAGCTACTAGGCGTCTTGAAATGTGTGGGGTATTAACTGTATAAAAGACTGTGCGCGACGATGACTTTGAAAAATAACGAATCGTTTTCTTGACTTATGAGTGGCATAGCGGGTAATTTCTAGCAACTTTAAGGGTATTTTTTTGACGGAGGACCAGAAACTCTATTTGCTTTATTATTAGGTAGAGAATTTAAAAAACTAGCAAACATGCCCGTGCATTGCAACGGGTGACAAAAAAAAAGCATACATCCCTAACCCATTAAGCATGGGTCAATACACCCACATGTCCACTCTTCGTTTTCGACATGGCGTACCACCCGTGTTGTCGCTTATCTTCCTTCCTGTCATCACAAACAAACTGTGGCCGATGTATCCACCTGGTATCAACTCATCCGAATGTGGTCAGCCCCAAGGGGATGAGCTTGCCACCATACAACACATTTGTCACCGAAGGAGCGCTCGTTAATTAGTTGCTCTCCCCACTTTAGCTACATGTCAGCTGACTGAGTTTTAAGTTTTGGGCCAGTCGATTTTTTTGACTGTTGATTGCTGCTCCAAGATGCGTGCTAGTTGTTTTTTTCGTGTTGTGTGTTGTGTCTTGTATTGGCTGGACTTTTTTCATTGACCTCTATTTTGGGTCAGTCGATTTTTTGTTGGGCTGAAGCCTGTTACATGTTTTTTATTACGATGTTTGCGTGCGTTTTTACTTCTGTTTTTTATCAGTTTTTATGGGTATATTTATAATGTTGAGCGAATATAAAATATATACACGTAAGTACTGTATAACTTGTGTGTAAATTGTAATTCCATGAAAAATGCACTATTATGGGCTACTATTCATTTGTTCTTAGATTTTGTTTTTGCAAAAGTTACACTTTTTTGTGCTTATTATTGCATTTTTTTTAAAACACAATTTTTATGTATATTTGACGCAAATTTTGTCGGTGTTTGTTTTAGATTATTTTTTCCATTTTCTTTGCTCTTAAATGGTAATACCAATGCCACATATTCATTCTTTCTTTTGTGGGTATTTTTGCTTTATTTTTATTCTAGATTTCTGTTTCTATGTGTGTCTTATTTTCCTTTTATTGGTTTTTGTGTGTTTTAGCTTTTTTTTAAATTTTTTCTTTATGCATTTTCTATGTTGAGTGTGTGTAAATATATGCACACAAGTACTACATGTATACATTATATTAGAGTATGGAAATTTCACTACTATATATTTCTTCTTACATATTATAAAAGTGCAATTTTGTACCAATCTTAACAAAATTTAAGTTTTAAGTTTTTTTTTTCACTTTCTCTCTTATTTAAGGGTAATACCAAGGACACTAATTTATTCCTTCGTTGAAACCTATTTTTATGTAAATTCTACTAGTATATGTTAGTTCTTGCATAGCTATAAACAGTGTAAATTATGTGCAAATTTACCATGATTTATTTTTCATTCCTTTCTTCCTAAAAAGTGGTACCAATGCAACTACTTCAATCTTTTTTAGAAAATGTTATATTTTTGTGTTTTTAAATAAGTATACACACAAGTACTATACAACATGTGTGCAAATTATAGTAGAGTGCAAAATTGCAGTATTATATGTTCGTTGTTTGTATATTAAAAGTGCAATTTCAGTGCAAGCTTTATTATTTTCATTTCGTTTTAGTTTTTTTGGTCTTCTTTCTTCTTAAAGGGTTTCATTCTTCCATAGAGAACTTTATTGTTTTGATTTTGACTTTGTTTTTATTTTATTTTATTTTCTTTCTTTAGAAGCAATACCAATCTCATTCGGTAGTATATTTTTTATTTTTTATTTTTTGAGGGTTCGAGCTAGGCTGTAAAACCTAAGCCTCTATCAAATAATTGCCCTCATAACAAGGATAAACACTCACTCAATTTTAATGTAATGTCTGTGCAATTCATACCGTTGTCTAAAAATTGTATTACTATATGCTTATTTTTGCATATACGAAACATGCAATTTCCGTGCTAACCCTGTGCAATTTTCTATCATTGTTTGTTTTTTGTGTAGTCGCATAGGCACAGGCATGCAGGTAGTTTTTCAGCCAACATGCCAAGCTAGCTCATGTGAACATGCGCTTCTACAAACTACTCCCTCCGTCCCAAATAAGTGTCTCAACTTTGTACTAAGCTTGAGGCACTTATTTTGGGACGGATGGAGTACTAATTAGGGGCAGAACTATGTAGAGGTATCATACACGTAGGGGTAAGAGTACGTAAAAATTACTATGTACAAATTTAAAAAGAATGGTAGCTCGTCACGTGAGGACGTCATCCGACAACAGGCTCGACTGAAACGACTCTGGGTCAGTCGATTGACGTAAAACGATTTCCATCCAGGTTGCTTACATCCCACACTCTCCTTGTCCGACCTCCATACAGACGACCACTAAGATTTCGTTGAGACGAAGAGTAGTACAGGGCTTGTGTACGTGCTGCCCTTGCCGGCGCTGATGCTGAACCGCGGAAAACCGCGAAAAGCTCGTCCCTTGCTCTGCGTCCTTGCTCACCTTTCGTCCGTCGTCCATCGATCTGTCGCGCAAAGGCGAGCGGTGTTGGGCGGCGGTGACATCGACTGGTTATGGCTGATTGTTTGTTGACCCGTGCTTTGATATAGTTGCGGTTCTCACGATAAGCTGGACATGTGCACCCGTGTTCGGACCGGTTTCTGTTGATGTGGGATAAGAAAACTGGATTTTCTTTTGAGAGATGTAAGCAACTTGGATGGAAAACGCTAGCCTGGATGTGGCCCAGGTCCAGGCGGACGAACGCGACGAGCCCAAGCCCAACTGGAATGCAGCCCGACCAAGTGACGAACAACGCAGCCGCACAACGGATTGGAACGCAGCGTACAAATCGTCTTTTACATATCCGGCAGAAGCGTATTAGGACGGTGAGCAAGCAGAAGCAATAGCCGCTTTATTATTATATATATATCCCAAATGATAACGCCCACACATGTGACGCGAAGCAATATGGCCCAAACACCTCCATTACCATTCATTTTGCCACGTCAAAACAGATGATATAAGCGAAAATCTGTTTGGTTTTCGGCTTAAAAATGTTTTTCTCCTAATTAAAAAATTCAATTAAAAATTTGTTTTCACCATTAAATCCATCCCGATGAGATTTTCCAAATTAGGTCACATGTTGATATGTTTCGACAAAAAATTTTTTGGCCAAAAGTTGCCACGATGTTTACACCGTAGTTGCCATAGTGTTTACACTAAAGTTTCCATGTGGCGATTTTAGTTTATAGATCGTGGCATTTTTAGTATTTTGACCATGGCAATTCCAGTACTTTGCCCATGAATTTTTTTTTGTATGAACCATAGCAATTTGAAGTGCATGTATCATGGCTATTTTAGTTTATGCTTCATGACAAACTTAGTTTCTTACTTTCCTTTTTTATAATATGTTAAAATTTACTTTAAACGTAGAAGAAAAGATAATTGAAACATATCACGGCAACTTCAATGTAAACACCATGCAATTTATGTGCAATACACATGTCAACTTTTAACAAAAAAAGTCATCCAAACATATCGATATGAGATCTAGTTTCGAAGATCTCATCGCGACGGATTTAATGGTGAAAACGGATTTTCAGTCGGATTTTTAATTTAACAAATAAAATATTTTAAAAACTGAAAATCCAAATTGATTCCCACATGCATTCATGCGATGACGTGGCAATCAGTTTGCTTTAGAGACGTGTGATGCGGCTTCCTTTCGACACAGCGTGGCGGTCGGGGCGGGCCGGTAAAATCCGGGGCCTGTGCGAAACTAAAAATGGGGCCCTATCACACTAGAAGAAATGAACTATCGAGCAATTATATTTGATATAGTGTCTTACGTAACAAATTATGTTGCACTGAAACAGAAGATTAAGTTGAATAAAATAAAATTATAGTGATATGGCAGCAGATATCAATTGTAGATTATGCATCAACGTTTGACAATTAAACGAACCGTCTAACTCACCTAGTCTTGTGTCCCATCAGATTGAACTGCTATATAGTGGTCTTTAATCAGGAGAATAATGCAAGAACATATTTTTCCATTGATCCCTGTGAAAAGTTAATTAGGAAATAAGAATTAGGAGAACATGAATAGAATTAGCAGTAAGAAGCCAGCGGTATTCCTATGTGACTCAAGAATCCGAGATCACTAGAGGAATAATCGATGGATGAGAAGTTGCGAACCAATGAGATACTGTATTTACAGAAGTACAACGTAACCTCATCCTGCCTCTGCCTATACCTGTCGCCGTGTCATCCGTCGCGGCGGCGCCGGATCTGGATGTCTCGATGCAGGAGGCAGGAGGATGCGCTTGCGCCGTGTCGCCTGCCCATGGATTCTCGATGCAATTGATGGAGCAGAACTGAACCGCCCTTTGGTTAGAAAAATCGAGCAGATCAACTTTGTTTTTTGAGGGGAGATCGAGGCATGGAGCAGATCCGCATGCCCTAGCACCCTGGCGGCTGGGATCGCAATCGAGGCATCGAGCAGTGGCATGGGATGCTCGAGCAGTGGCCCGGTGGACTCACGCGCGAGGGGAGTCACGCGCTAACGGGCAGAGGCCCAGCTCTATGCGCGGCCCAATGCCTACCCTGGAAAAATATGTACAAAGGCATATAAAAAGTTTTGGGCCCCCTAAATTGATGGGCCCTATGCGGGCCACACAGTATGTACAACTGTCGGCCCGGCCTTAGTGGCAGTTATCGACGTTCATTATTACTAGGGAAAGATTCGGTGATAGTTTCTTTGCTTTATCCGGACATAACCTCTTCTCGTTTATCCCAACACAAACAATGTATCCCAATCGGTGCCGGATGTAAACTAGTATGCTGGTATACAACTCGAACACACGCAATGTTTGAATCGTTTCCTTCCTACAACTCAATTATAACTGGATCACGGGTTCTTTTAATATGGGGTTTTCTGAAAACTAAACGATGGACCAAGAATATTAATTACCTTTATTAGGATAAGGAGGTATAGATATAGATTTTTCACTGTCTTTCTTTAGCTTTTTCTTTCTTTGTGATATTTTTTTGTTGCCTCTTTCTTGGTTTTCTTCGTATTGTTTTTTTTTGCTTTTATTATTTTGTTTCTTTGTCAGTTTTAGTGTTATGGCAATCAATTTCGTAATTGTATCCGTACATAGAAAAGGCTTCTAGAAGCACGTACAAACATGTGGAGGACATGTTACGTGGGTATTTTCGGTATTGAAATCTTCCTTTCCAGCGAATCCTCATGATAGCAATGAACCAAACACGCAATGCATCTCGTTGAACTGTCAATGAGCCGCGTAACGCACGCACACCTGCTTTCGCGTCCAAGTGCATAAATACTAGCGTACGCATATAGGACGCGTTATAGCCAAATACACGCACATCACACCAGCAAAACACCAACTAATCAACAGAAAAACCATGGCCTCTGCGGCGCTCTTCTTCATCCTCCTCGCCCTGGCCACCATACAGCCGCAGACCACATCGTCTGAGAAGGAGACGCACCTCAAGGTGTACTGGCACGACGTGGTGAGCGGACCGGACCCGACGTCGGTGCCGGTCGCGCAAGCGGCGACAACCAACACCTCAAGACAGGCTTCGGCATGGTTGTGGTCATCGACGACCCGCTCACCGAGGGGGCCAGCCTCAACTCGTCCAGGCTCATGGGCCGAGCCCAGGGCACCTACATTGCCGCCGGCAAGGACCAGCTAGCGCTGCTGATGAACATGAACTTCATCTTCACCGCCGGCAAGTACAACGGCAGCAGCGTCGCCATTATGGGTCGCAACGCCGTGTTCACCAAGGTCCGTGAGATGGCTGTCATCGGCGGTACAGGCGTTTTCAGGTGGGCGCGTGGGTACGCGCAGGCCAGGACGCACACCTTCGACCTCAAGACCGGCGACGCCACCGTCGAGTACAACATATTCATCAGGCACTAGTCCCGGCCGTTGTCAAATTTTACCCAGAGTTAAATACCATGAATAAGGATTGTATGCTCTTGCTGCTGTTTAACTTGGTTTCCCCCGCAAAAAAAAAAAAAAACTTGGTTTCATTTCAGATAATAGAGCTGCTTTCGGTGAACCTTTTTCCCTAATTCCTGTGATGTCAATGACAATGAAATGAATGGTGTTGCTGTTTATGTGTTACAAGTCGTTGTTCTTCTTTTTAATCTTTTAGGCTGTGTGCATAGTTGATATCTCGACCTGCTGCGCCAGCGCCACCGGATCTGCGCCCCAATCGGCCTGTGGATGCGGCATCTCGCTCTATGCGATGAAAGCAATGGGAAATGAGATTGTGGGTTTGATTACTGGTACAAACAAGTTCAAAGCTAGCGAGAGCATAGAGAACGGTAGATTCAATTCAACTGGTAGGTCAAGCCCTTACCCATAACACTTATTCAAAATAGGCTATCCGAAAGAGGAGATCAATAATTCCACTATCAATATGGGTAGGCTGCTATATCTAGAAAGAGAAGATGAAAGGTTTTGGATTATTAGCAAAGGTACTTATCTTATTACTCAGCTAGGCGCTCGCTTCGTCCGTCCTCCAAAGCGATGGAGGTGATGGAGAGGATGCGGTGGGGAGAGGGAGACGACACGGTGTGAGAGGATGCGGTGGGAGAGGAGAGGGAGACGACGCGGTGGGAGAGGAGAGGGAGACGATGCAGTGGGGGAAATGGTGAAAGATGCGGCCGGAGGTGGTTCCCCTCCACATTTATATGATGGGACGGTTTTGGCATGTTCCCATGGACACGTGATGCCCCACGGTCACGGCGACAGCACGCGAAACTGAAACGCCAAGCGTATACGAATACGTATACTCCCGGGCATACGATCTTACCGGGCCCGAAGAGTGAAAGAGTGCTTAGATTAATTATGGGCTTCACCATTAACAACTCGGCCTTCCAAAATAATCCTACAACTTAAACTCAAAGCTCGAAGATTAATCTCTGCTATAACGTATCGGCCGTGAACACCATTGCGAATGTCACCCACCACCTATTTGCAGTCGGAAGAGATTATGAGATCATGAATCAGCAAAGTCGTCTGCGCGTGCCAACGCTTCCCTACACGCCATCGCCTGCGTCGGTGATGCCCTCAACCACTAAACCTGAGCTGTTTGTGAAGCACTGCACCAGTTGAAAGATAAAATAATATTTATTGTCAGCCAGTGTAGTTTTCCATAAGAAGATACGCCAGTTGAAAGCAGAAGTTTAAAAGACTTGTAGATAGCACGTACCTAATTTGCTTTTTTTGAGCTTTACTATGCTATTTTGGAAGAGATGTAAGTTTGAGAGAGAGCTGAGAGGAACTGATGGATCATGATTAGAGAGAAATGCGTAGGGTGGCTTGGTGTAAAATATTTCTAACCGCTCTTTACTCTAGTAACCTTTTTTGTGTGTGTGATTCTTTACTTCTAGTACCTAATGCTTCAACCAATTAACACCTTGATTAACAAAAAAGGGGGCCCTCTGGTGTTGGGAGCCCTGTTCGGTCGCTCCTGTTGCACATGCTCATATACGACCCTGCACTACACGATCCACGTGAAAGTTTGCATGTCCGACCGGTGGGGCAGAGGGCCTACACGATCCATGTGTTGAAATATGAGATGGGCCTAGAGCCCATATGACAATTTCAGATTTAATCTCTAAGGGCCCATGTAGGTGGCATGACAAGGTGGTGGGAAGTTTAGTCCCACCTTGGAAGTGGAAGGAGAGTTGGAGTGGTTTATAAGGGACTCTCTCCCTCATGCTATTGGAGCTTGAGAAAAGATGAGGTCCTCGCGCACTCCTCCTCCTCCGCTCGCCACGCCTCGTCACGACGCGCCTTGCAGCCGCGCCAGCGCCAGCGCCCGCATGGTTTGGGATTGAGCCGAGCCGAGCTCACTCCTATGCGCTTCTTTTGCCGGTCGAGAACGGAGAGTCTTTGACAGGTGGGGCCACGATCGAGACGCCGGATCGTGGGCTACCGACGGACGTGGGTTCAGCCCACGCCTCTCTCACGCTGTGACCGCACATATATATGTGGGCGCTGCCAACCCTAGCCGTCACGAAATAGAACGCATCTCCGCCTCCACGCCCACGTCGTTCCTCTGCTGCTGCTGCCGCCGGCGACTCCGTCCCGTTCACCGCGTACACGGTTGACGGGAGAGCAGGCCTCCGAAACCACGCCTCTCCGGATCCTGTACGGGGAGAGGGGCGATTAGGTTTTTGGGTAGCGACTACGCGACTGCTCGCTTCTGTTCATCTACGTTCGCATCACCTTCATCATCACCATGTCGACCGACACCGACCGTGCCGCCGCTGAGAAAGCCGAGGCCGACAAGAAGGCCGCCGAGGATGCCGCGGCTGCTGTCACCGCCACCGCCACCGCGTGGCCGATTGGAGGGTATACATCGCTTATCCCTCTCGTGTTTCTTTCCGTTGTAGCAGTACTAGCGGTATGCGTAGATGTTTCTACTATATGCGTAGTACATGCTCTGTTAGATCATAATCAGTATGTTATCAATGCTGTCCATGTCATGCTCATGATTTATTCATGGATTAATTTAATCGAAAAACTGCCTATTTTCTCATCAATCCAAAAACCTAAAATCTGTAGGAGTTTTTCGAATTCTGGTTTTGCTGCTGCACTGAAACCGTCCCCGTTTACGGGGACGTACTTTAAGCGTTGGCAGACTAAAACCACCTTATGGCTCACGGCCATGAACGTGTTCTGGGTCGCCGGTGTGACTCCTACAGGAACGATCGCTCCTGAACAGGAGAAGGCGTTTAAGGAGGCCACCGTGGTGTTCCTCGGGGCAGTTCTGAGCGTGATTGGAGATAAGCTGGTTGATGCATATTTACATATGCGGTCTGCCAAGGACTTGTGGGAGGCGCTCGAGTCTAAGTTCGGGGCTGCCGATGCAGGGAGCGAGATGTATATTATAGAGCAGTTCCACGATTACAAGATGGTTGAAAACCGTCCTGTATTGGAGCAGGCTCATGAGATAATATGCATTGTTAAGGAGCTTGAGCTTCTTAAGTGCGAGTTACCGGGCAAATTTGTCGCGGGCTGCATAATCGCTAAGCTCCCCAATTCCTGGAGGAACTTTGCCACCACTCTGAAACATCAGAGGCGTGAATTCTCTGTGGAGGATGTCATTGGCCATCTGAGTGTTGAGCAGAACTCAAGGGCAAAGGACTCGCACGGAAAAGGGGTCGAAGGAACTTCTGTGGCCAATATGGTGCATCAGAAGAACTCCAATTCCCACAAGCCCAGGGGAAAGAACGGTGTCCAACAGACTGCCGACTTTAAGAAGAAGGGTAAGAAGACCTTCAAGAAGAACAAGAAGAACAAGAACTCACGGTGCACTCACGCAAGAAAACACAGCAAAACATTTTGAAAAATTCTAAAACTTTGTGAGGATGATCATCAATAAATGTTACGGGCGCTTGCAAAGTTTGATGATTAAATAACATTCGAGGAGCCCTGTACAAAAAAAAAGACAAAATCATTAAAAATTAGTCAAAATGTAAGTGCACTGTTTGAGCAGACTTTGTAATTTTGTTTTTTTGTACAGATCTCCTCGAATGTTAGTTGACCACCAAATTTTGCAAGCTCCCATAACATTTGTTGATAATCATTTCCCAAAGTTTCGATATTTTTTTCAAATGTTTTGCTATTTTTTCTTGCGTGGGTGCAGCCACTACTTTTCCCTTATTTGTAACACGCAAACCTTTTATGAAAAACATGAGCATCACTGTAAAATAGTTGTGCATCACACACACACACACACACACACACACACACACACACACACACACACACACACACAAGGCCACAAATGCACTCTCGTTGGATTAAGGAGACACGTAGAGCCAGCTTATCTAGTTCTCTGTTGTGTCCGCAATTGTTTTAGAGCTGGGCCATAGCTTTCAGTCGTGAAAAAACATGCGGCAAACAAAGCTCGTTGCGGAGCTACCAAGATGTGTGTCATCCGAACACACAATCACGCAATGCATATATTAAGTTTCTCATGAAGATGAAGGCCGGCCAGATCTAGCTATCTTCCTTAGGACATGTCTGAACCGCTGAAGCTCATCGGCTCCTTCGGCAGCCCCATGGTCCACCGCGCGGAGGTGGCCCTCCTTCTGAAGGGAGTCCCCTACGAGTTCATCCAAGAAGACCTCGGAAACAAAAGCAAGCTGCTGCTGAAGCACAACCCCGTCCACAAGAAGGTCCCCGTGCTCCTCCACGAAAACCGGCCTGCGGTATGCGAGTCGCTTGTCATTGTTGAGTATGTTGATGAGGCCTTCGATGGCCCGCCGCTCCTCCCCTCCGACCCCTTCGCCCGTGCCTCCGTCCGCTTCTGGGCTCGCTTCGTCAATGAGAAGGTGGGTAAACATATGATCAGTGTGCAAGACTAAGTTCGTTTAGTGGTGTTGCTATTTCTCTGTTCATGTTTCACTTTTGTTAAGCCTAAGTCGCCAGAGATTTTATTTTTTTGGATGTCTAAGTTAATTCTGGTAAATATTACATGTTTGGTTTAGCGAAAATTTATGATTTTTTTTTAAATAGTGAAATACAACTTGGTGAAAAATTGCATTCATTAACTGAAATTGTTTTTTTCACCAAGGTTTCTCACTGAAATTTTATGGTTTCAATTTTTTAAATAGTAAAATACAACTTGGTGAAAAAGTTCATAAATTGTGGTTCATGGATAAATGATGTACTACCTACTATTGCCTGCAAGGCGAACTGGGACAAGGTCCGTAGGCCAGCCAAACCGATAGGCTAGGATATCATTGGCCGTTAATTAAGATCGAAGAACTTTGCCATGATTAGAGGTAGTCATATTGGATTTGATTTTTTGAGCTAGGCCAGCGAAGAGAGTGGGGTTTGCATGACCCCACTTATCATGGATATACCTAAGAGAGTGATCTCGACTAACTTATTTATCTTAATTGCAAGCATGCCAAATCATCACAATGATGGATGAGATAAGGCCCAATTCAACATGCAACCATGCATCAGAAAAAATAACCATCACCACGACACCACCTGCAACCATGCATGGAAAAATATTTTTCATTCTATTATCCTATTTATATTCAATATTTTTTTTGTCAATATACACAATCAAATATACTAAGTCGTATGTATTTCTAGTTTTGGTTCACGTCTTATTAATCTAAATATTTATATTTCACACAATAATCAAATGTCAGTGAAATATATTGCAACTGATTCCCGCAGCAACGCTCGAGGTAGCATCTAGTGTTAGTAAATGAGGGAACACCTGACTACCAACTCAAAATATTTATAATTGTATTTTCAAATAATTATTTAGATAAAAGAGAATCTTAGTTGACATTGACATAGACAGTCCTTATTATATGTGCAGTGCTGGAGGGCTATATGGATGGCACTCTGGACGGACGGTCAAGTGCAAGCTTCATCAGCGAGGGAGGCGGCAGAGAACCTAAAGCTTCTTGAGGGACAGTTGTCGGAGGGAAGAGGTTTTCGGAGGTGACACTATTGGCTTCCTCGACATAGCCATGGGCGGGATCGCGCATTGGTTAGGAGTGTTTGAGGAGATGGCCGGGGTAAGGCTGCTCACCGAGGAGGACCGCCCATTGTTGTGCAAGTGGACGAGGGACTACAAGGCTGACGACATTGTGAGGCAATGTCTTCCGGAGAGGGGTCGTGTGCTTGCCGAGTTGACGGCGAGGAAGGATCGGTATGTGTCCATAGCTATGACGATGGCCTCAAAGAACTCCTAGCGTGCTATGTATTGGACCTGCTCTAATAATGCATATGCAAGTTGCACGTTATAAGTTATGTATTGCAATAAATGCACCATAGGAAGACACAAATGGATATCGAGTTGCCTGGAGCCCGTTTTAGGAATAAGACGAAGTCAATAAAACTAATATTTTTCCTGATCATCTGCAAAATGTTATAAAGGAATACATTTTTTGCAAGGTGTTATAAGAATGAATATGCTTATTTATATTTGATTTTTGTTGTTGCTCATATATAAAAATATTTGTCAATCAAATTTTAACACGTATAGAAATGAACAAAAAATGGTAAAACAAATTCTACATGGTAATATAGATGTGTATTACGTGCGTGTGTGCAAAGTCACGTGATGAAAAAGGTTATCATATGAGCTAAAAAAAGGACAATTACGTGGATTGTTAGTGGTGAGTGTACTGTTTGCCCTTCCAAAATCATAAATTTGTCTTCAATTTGTGTAATTGTGTACGGTGTAAGATCGAGTGATCTGTCTTCTTTCGTCTATGAGCTGTGCAGTATGAATATCTTAGAGCACCGAAGCTGGGCGCCTCAAACCACCACTGTACGCCTCGAGATGGGCCAATCACTGATAGATTCAAAAAACTTACCCTGTGGGCTCCTCAAACCGGCACCAGACACCTGTCCGGCACTACTCATATTCAGCATAAATCTAGGACATGGGAAGGGCGGAAGTGCCCAAACACGCCTGTCACATCAGCCCGACGCATCATGGCCCGCAACGACCCCACACAAATCCCAAAACCTAACGAACCCTAGACCGCAGTCCACTCCACTATCTCTCGCTATGTCACCTCCTCTTACCGTCTGTCCACGTACGATCTATGGTAAGCGACAGCAGCAGCGCTGCCTCTGGTGGTGGATCCGACGCTGAGGACGACATGGAGGAGATCACCGTCCGCATCGCGTTGCACCGGTCAGTCTTGGACCCGGGCGGCAGAAGCAAAAGCTCATGTTCCACGACGGCACCTGACGCCCGGTGTCGCTGTGTGGGCGATGTCGCCAGCCCCTTGCGTCAGGCGCATAGCTCCAGCCGCTCCGCCACAATATGTAGGTAACCGTCTTCTCCTACTCTACCAATGACAGAGGGCGTCCCCGACCACCGTTGGGTACTCGTGCCCTCGTTGACACCTCCGCGGACGAGGACGCCTGAATCTGAGGCGTGGGCCACCCATCGCGAACGACAAAGAGAGAGAGAGAGAGAGAGAGAGAGAGAGAGAGAGAGAGAGAGAGAGAGAGAGGAGGAGGAGGAGGAGGAGGAGGCCCTGGCATCGCATCGGGAAAGCGTGCACTAGTGGATCCGGGAGGACGCACTTCTCGTGTCTATCCTGCGACGCACCCTCACGTCGGCAAAGACCGACGCGCGGCAGCTCCGCCGCAAAAAAGCCAAAGTGCTCCAGCTAGCCATCAAGCAGTCGGAGCGCAAGGCGACGCTGTAGTTGGCGGCCAAGGCAAGGGCACTCCAGCTGGCCAGGTGTAGGAGCGCGTTGTACGGAGGCTGACAAACGGCAAAATCTCCTCTAGTGAGGCCTCAGACAGCGGCGGCGGAACCAGTGACGACGACAACGATGCTCGTCTAGCTGCGGATGCCTACACGGAGGGGTCCAACCACACCGACAACTGCAAAAGGGAAGGGGCCGGCGAGGAAAAGGTGATTCCTCTGCCATTCTCCGTTTTATCTATATTTTAGTAGTTTTGAAGTATGAATTTGCCTTTTTAGATGATGAGCTTTGAGCCTTTTGTGTGAGATAACTAATGTAGTTGCTAGTAGTATGTGAAACTCCTTCCTTTGTTGCTATCAAGCATGTTCATGTTATTCATCTACGTGGCATTGCATTGTTGCATGGATTTGAGGATTTGGATATGAGAGACATAGTTGTGTAAGCAACGAAATAAGAGGTGCACAGTCAGAGCCCGCGGACAGATCCGGGCATGTTCACGTGTGTTTGAGAGGCCGGATTAGATATATTCGGCTAAGGATACTCTAAGGACATGAACTATGGACGCACTGTAA
Organism: Aegilops speltoides; assembly: GCA_021437245.1. Classification (NCBI taxonomy): domain Eukaryota; kingdom Viridiplantae; phylum Streptophyta; class Magnoliopsida; order Poales; family Poaceae; genus Aegilops; species Aegilops speltoides. Next base: position 545,486,528 of record CM038143.1, read on the forward strand.
AATGTTAATCAAGAACTTGGAAAATGCTAAATGTTTATAGAAAAATGTTTGTCATACATATAAAAATATTTAAAAATACAGGAAAAATGTTAAATGTGTATGTAAAAATGTTGATCATGTATATAAAAAAAATCGTAAACATGTATAAAAGATGTTCCTGCTGTATACGAAAAATTTACAATTGACATTAGTTAAAGTATACATAAAAATCAAAATAAGAAAAAGACAATACTATAATAAAAAATATTAAACATATACATACAAATGTTCCTAATGTATATGCAAAATTTACATTCTATGTGAAAAAATGTTTATTTTGATTAAAAACTTGCGATGTGCGGGGGATATGAAGGCGCTTGCGATGTGAGGGCGGCGGAGGTAGACGCGTCGCTGGGAATCGCAAGACCGAGCCCACGCGCCCAGCCTGGCTCCAAAGAGCTCGCTCTGAGCATGGCCATGAAGGCGCGCGCGGGGCAGCGGGAGACCGGGGAGAAAGCTGGGGAGGCGCCGTCCCGTCGCCGCATGCCCCATCACCCGCATTGATGGCGGCATCACAATGAATGCCCACTGCAGGGGCGACGATGATGGACGCGACGCGCGACGCGATCCGCCTTTGAAGCTCCCTGCGTCTCGAACCACACCCGCATTCAAAGCCTCCTGGATCTGCGCGCAGGAGGACGGCGAGGGCAGAGAGGATCCAGATCCGTGCGGCGGCCGATCTAGATCGGGCAGGGACGCGTCAGCGGCAGCAGAGATCACGACCGGGACGAAACCGCGCGGCAGGCGGGGCGGGGGCGGTGGCAGTTGAAACGGGAGCAGGGAGAGGGAGGAAGGGGTGGCCGGCGAGGCCGCAATGGCCCTCGCCGGGAGGGGCTGGTGGTGGTCAGGCGGGCTCGGGGGTGGAGGGTTGCTGCGCTCCATGAGATCTACGGATTGTAGTTTCGTGGGTATTGCAACTAGTAGCGGTTGTGGTGGGTGTCCTTGTGGCAATCAGTGGTAGCAATGCGTGACAAGTGACAGCTCCTGTGGTGGCCCACAAGATGCAAGATAGAGAGAGCGCAAAAAAAGGAAAGAGGGATGGGATGAGATGTGGCAGAGGCAGAAGGCAGGGGGAGGAAAGAAAAAAGATAGTGGCTAAAGCGATGCGGTGTGTGGGTCCCGTCACTGTTTAGTGATACGGAAATGATAAATCCTGAACTTTCGAACTTTAGGGGAGGTCCGAGATACTGTAATGATAATTTTGAAAGAAGGCTGAAAGCGTTGGGTTCCATAATGGCGTGTGGCGTGCGTGGGACGTGGCTGATTTGTCCGGAATCAGCCCATGGAAACAAAGTGTTTTTGATTCTATATTTGTTTTGTCTATTATTTCCTCCATTTTTTAATAGTATTTGGTCATATGTATTGGACAATAGATCTGCATCTACTATATCAGATCTATAGCATTGTAGAACATATTTTTATATCATATTAACTTGCTATGGTAGATGTTAATATTTTTCAATGGTATAGCAATCCATGATGCAATGCTGACGAGAGGCCAGCGGAGAACGCGGGAAACTGTACGAGCTCGCCGAGCAGCAGTAGCCCCCCCCCCTAATTTATTTTCCTATTCAATTATTTTTGCCGAGTGTTATACTCAGCAAAACCATGCTCCTTTTTCGAGTGCGCTCCGCAAGACACTTGTGCAACGTGGTAATGGTGATGTCTACTCTGTTTCGTGTGCACCTTTATCTCGCTATGGCAAATTTTAGCATGGTCCCTCTTACCTTACCTTTTCACATGAGAGGTAAGGGAGATCTGAGCCAATTTGCCTTGATTAAGTAGTGACCTGACTAACTCTTACCTTCTTGTCTCTCATGTGAAAAAATGGGCTATGAGGGAGCATGTTAAAAGTACTCGTTGTTGAATGTCCCGATTTTCCAAGTGCGCAACAAGAAAAACTTGGCAAACATGCTTTTGTCGGCAGGAGTCCAACGAGTCCAGTATGCCGAGTGTTGCGTCGGGCAAATACTTTGCCCTGGGCACTTTGACAAAGTGCTCGATTCCAGTAGTGATATTTATTTTTGTTGCTTAAATTTTATGAGGGGACTTCTTTTTTGCATCGAATTTTTGTGAGGTGACTAATACTATTAGATAGAAATAATGTATCTTTGTCAAAAGATCTTGCGCAATGGGCAGAATGGTTATCTTTCTTGAGATCATCTCTTAGATAAGAGACGACAAACTTCCTTCTTGTTTTATCTTTTTTTCAACTCAGTAACCATCTACATGGCATTATTAGTATTACACCATTGTACATGCCCTAGACTACTGTCCGGGGATTTTTTTTTCTGAGATTTGTTCGGAGGAAGAAGACGACTCAAAGGGGAGGCAAAATCAGATCCCATGGCTGTGGAGTGCCAGATCGAAGGGTCGTGCCAGCTCAAATTTGGCCCAGCGCGTCGGCTAATCTTCCATATGTCGAAGTCCCAAAAAATAGTCATGTGGTACGTCTGCTTGAACTAACTTGGAATGCACATTCGGTTCAATGCACATGTTAACAAGTTGTGCTACTACATCTCAGCTTCCTATGTCAACGTAACACAATCTATTAGTCATATTTTTTTGTGAAAAAACTATTGGTTATATAACATTCACCTTATATTAGGGCTCTGCATGCCGGTCAAAAGCTCGCTAGTGTAGTGGCAGTAATTAAACAGTATATAAACTTCTCCAGAAGAGCCAACTGTCATCAACAATCCTAATTAATTAAGCCTGGTCACAATAGGAGTATGATACATATTATCATGCATGCCAACTAAGCAGGCATTTTGCTTTATCAAAAAAGTAGGTATTTTTTGAAGATCACGCACAATTAAATGAGAAAAAGGAGTTTTGAGTATCATGAGATATGCTATTGTATCATATTATATACTCCCTCCTTTCCGGTTTATAGGGCTTATCTCAAAATTTTAGTTTTTCCATTTTATAAGGCTCAATTTGGTTGTTTCTCCTCACATGTTCAGATTCCAAGGTGCATTAAATTATTGCATGCAAGTATTAAGAGAAAATTGACCAATGCATGTAATTTATGCATGCATGCATTGCAATTAATGCATTTGTAAACATACTTTTCTGAGGAAAACAAGAGCATTAATTGGGTGCTTTTACAAACTACAAAAAGTATTCCACCACTCACCATCTACCTTGGTTGGTGAGATTTTTGAATTGAGCCTTATAAACCGGAAAGGAGGGAGTATACTAGTATGTGTTATGCATAGCAATAAATGATGACACTATATGATATTAATTAATTTATGATATGTATTGTGGATGTTCTATCATAGACTAGTATCATATGCATTTCATTATGACCAGCCTAACCGCTAGGTGACCGATAGGAGATGGGTGGGGGTAGGGTGGTAATCAATGTGCAACGTATTGCCGGGGAGATGATCAAATCGTGGTTGAAATCGACAACTACCGGGCTCAGGATCTACTAGCTATATAGATACAAGGAGTAAGAGTACATACTTCCGGTATAAAATTGTTATACATAATACATATGCTACATGAGCACTGACATACATTAGATGTACTCCTCCGTTCGGAATTACTTGTCTCGAAAATGAATGTATCTAGAACTAAAATACATCTAGATACATCCATTTCCGCGACAAGTAATTCCGAACGGAGGGAGTACATATTTGTGTGCAAGTGGGTTTGCCATGACATGTAAGTAACTAAGTCAACCAAGCAATCGTGTCCAACGTCTTGTTAGCTATTGGAATAATCGATCGAAGTTAGCGCTGATCCACTTAATAGTACTTCATGTCACAAATAAGTGATGCTCTAGATATCGACGCACACCAAATGTCAAAGCATTGATCGTTGGAATCACAACTGTGTGGCTCGGAACAAAATGGGTGTACCCCATAGAGACTTAGTAAGGGCATCTCCAATAATAGTGACCCGCAAACCGCCCGCATATGTTTAAACCGCGGTGTCGGGACGTGTTGTGCCATCGTGGTCGTATCGGTTCGCCTGGCGGTTCGCAATGTTTTCTCCCGCAAATTGGAGGCAAATGTGGGGGGCTTTGCGAGCATCCGGACAACACCAAAGCCCGCTTTTGACCAGTCTGGCCCACCCAAACCCCTCCTTCCTCGCACGCGCGTGTTCGGCGCCAGCTGCCCGCATTCATGTTGCTGTAGAGCGCCACTCCACATTGAAGACGGCTCCAGAGCGGACGCAACCTGTCACTGGCTTCGCCATTGATGTGGCGCGCCGGCCAAGGGCGCCCCCCGCGGTGCGTTCCCGATGTCCGCGCCTGTTCAATGTTGGCGACACGTTACTGGATGAGACGAGACAGATATCTACCATGCTAGTTCAATGCTCCATCCGGCCGTGTGTTGCCATTAAGCAGGCTCGTCAGGCAAGAAACCCACTCCGGTGCCGCGCATTGACGCCAGAGCCCCTTGTTACGAAATCCGCTATTTAAAGGTGGCTAAATTCGGCTAACTCCATGCCACAACACAAACTGCTCCCCATCCTCCTCCCTTGCACCACATCCACCATGACTGTAGGCGGGGCGAAACTCTGTGGGACATGCTTTCCATGGAGAGGAAATACGAGGTGGCCGCCCTTGCCACCTCCTTGCAGAGTCACCGTGCCAGGCGGATCGCCGTTGGCTTGCCCGATAGCTCGCCCGAGATCTCTGACGACAAGGACAACCCCATGATGGAGACGGGTTCTGACGACACCACCTCGGCGCCGGCGCCTATGCACGCTGTCTTCACCATGGACAAGGCAAGGGTGCACAACAACGCAACCATGGCGAAGGTGCAGCCTGCACCGACGCCTATGTCGGGGTTCCAGCAGGCGCAGGAAGAACAACAGTACAACCTGTTCGTCCCGAAGTAGCACCGGCTGGCGGAGGGCCAGATTGACGGTGAGCGCGTGAGCGAGGAGGCTGTGGCGGCCATGGCCGCAGTGAACCCCAACTTTGTCGCTGATCATCGTGCGCACTATGACGCCATCAACACTCAAGTCGCGCCTCACGAGCTAGCGGGCGTCGCTCGCCAGGAAGCGGCCCCCGCAGCTGAAGGTGATCGTGGACGAGAACGACACCGGCTACCCCTCCTATGCCCTACTAATGACCTATCGGGCGGTCCGGTTCGACGACGACAGCACCAGCGCCACCATCTCCATCTTGGACCTCATGAACACCGGCGACGAACAAGGCGCAAACTACTCTGAGGATGAGTAGGGCACGGGAGGTGGCGAGGCCTGGTGTCCCATATGGACCAGTCCGTCTCCCGTGTTCTATTCTTCCTCGAGGAGACTGTAGCTTCACTTTATCGGTCTTATCGCTAGTGAACATGGAGACGGTGGGTGGAGGGTGACAAGGGCATGGGTGCCGGACAGCCGTATGATAGTTTAGGGGGTCGGAACGGTTTTTTGTCCTAAATGTTCAAAATCTAATGAAAACCTGCCGTGTTTGCATTAATGTCGTCCAATTTATATAAAATCCATCTGTTTGCACGAATTCCGGCTGGTTGGTTGAAAAAATGTTTGAGATGTATGTGGATAGCATTGGATGGCGGCCTCCTTCATTTGTTTCCGTGGACCGATTGTTTGTTCGTGGACGAATGTAGGAGAAAATTTACGAGTTGCCGTTGAAAATGCCCTTACTTCTAAAAAAAGTAGTGACTTACTTACAACAGCCCACCAAACAGGCAAGCAAGCAAACACGACACGTGGGCGTATGGTTTGCTAGAACTAACTGGATCGAGATCCACATTCGATTCAATTGCACAAGTTGAGTTGTGCTACTACACATCTCAGCTTTCTACGTCAACACAAGTCAATTTGTTTTCTCTTTTTTGAAAAAATTCCGATCTATTTATCGACTGTTAAGGTAGTACAAAGAACACCATAGTAACAAAAAGGATAAAACCTTTAGTCCCAAACAGGTTCAGGTAGGCTAGACGTAAAAATCATAAGATCTCGTGACCAACTCATAGTTACGCACATGGATAGAAAGCTTCCATGCACCCATGCCCATCGCTAGTTCTTTGGTGATACTCCATTCCTTTATATCTCTTTGCAGACTCCTTCAATCATATTCGGTCTATCCGGACCTTTCTTGACATTATCAGCATGCTTTACCCATCCGCAATACATTGATGCTTCGGAGGCATGGGCTGAATATGTCCAAACCATCCGGACGATGTTGGACAAGTTTCTCTTCAATCGGTGCTACTCCAACTCTATATTGTATAGCATCATTCGACTCGGTCCTTCCTTGTGTGGCCAGAAATCCACCACAATATGCGATCTCCGACACACCTAACTGTTGAATGTGTAACATTTTAGCCGGCCAACGCTCAGCGCCATTTAACATTTTGTGGCACTCCCTTGTCATAGAGAATGCCAAAGGCCTGGCGCCACTTCATCCATTCGGCTTTGATTCGATTGTACAAATCTTTATCGATGTCCCCATCTTTCTGCAGCATTGACCCCAAGTATCGAAAGATGTCCTTCTATGGTACCACCTGCCCATCAAGGCTAACCTCCTCCTGCTCCTCTTGCATAGTACAAAGAACACTAAAAATAAAAAATTACATCCAGGCCCATGGATCACCTAGCAACGACTACAAACAATGAAGCGAACCAAAGGCGGGTCGCGATCATCGCAAACCAGGTTGTCAGTTATATACTTGTCTACAAGAGCCAACTGTCATACGCGATCCTGGTTAATTAATTAAGTGCTAAACCATAGGTCGCGGGACATAGCGCGGCAATCAATGCACAACATGATTAATGTGGGAGAGATGACCCAGGATCGTACTTCTCTCTCAGTTTACAGGCGTGCAGCGTTCTAGGTCGTCAATTTGACCAACCTAATACAATTCATATATTACAAAAAATATACCAACATAAACTTTGGAGTTTCTACTTTCAAAAGGTATAATTTTTGTGTTATATAGTTTATATTAGGGTGATAAAATTGGCAACCTAGGTATCTGCAAGAGACTTGTAAACCGAGACAGAGGTAGTACAAAATCTCCTTTTTCTCAAGGGGAAAGGATCATGGAAATTGACAACTAGGGGTCACAACACCTAGCTATATAGATACAAGGAGTAAAGGCTGGTCATAGTGGGGAGTATCATGGACGAGGATTTGAGCTCTCAGGTGCTCCGCAGCACCCCATACGAACATTTCGTTCAAAAAAATATCGATAAATTTGGAAAAAAATCTAGAATTTTGAGATATCAAGTCTGGGTTCCCGATCTACCCCGTGTGAAATTTCGTGAAAAAATACCAGGAAACGTATTCGTGACAAAAAAGGCAAAAAATTCATATGTACAGAAAAACATTGTTTGGATGGATTTTTGTTCGGACAGTATTTCTTTCGCCACGAATACGTTTTTTTTGTATTTTTTCACGAAATTTCACACGGGAGTAGATCAGGGACCCAAGTTTGGTGTCCCCAAAATTCATTTTTTTTATTTGTTGGTATCTTTTACGATTAATTTTCGGATAGGGGTGTGGAGCACCCAATAGCTCATGTGTATTTTCTGGAGTATCATATACTAGTATCATGCATATGATACTCCCTCCGTTTCTTTTTAGTCTGCATATAAGGTTTGGTCAAAGTCAAGCTTTGCATAGTTTGACTAGCTTTATGTTAAAAAATATCAACATTCACAACATGAAATTAACATTTTCAGATGCACCATGAAATGTATTTTCATATTACATAGTTTAAGTACTGTAGATGTTCATATTTTTTAGTATAAATTTGGTCAAACTTTGTGTAGTTTGACTTTGACCAAAACTTATACTGTGAGTAAAAGGAACGGAGGGAGTACTAGTGTATGATATTACATCTATAGTACATAGTATCACAAATTAGTATCATAGGTGGTCTCATTTATTACCATGCATGACACATAGTAGCATAACATTTATTATGATACGGTATTTATCTATGTTACTATAACCCTCTCACTCTTCTTTAATTGTCTACCACGTAAGCATATTTACGAGTCCCAAATGCATGATACTACCACTTATGTTACCCCCCACTATGGTCAGCCAAATGTACTTCTAGTTTAAAATTATTATACATATCATATATAATACTGCCTCCGTTCCTAAAGAATGTTTTAGACTTTTCTGATTATTTTGTACATTTATCTAAACATGTTTTAGTGTGTACGATTCACCCATTTTAGTTCGTATTTAGTCCACATCAAAATATCTAAAACATCTTATATTTAGGAGCTGAGGGAGTACATAAGCATCGACACATACATTAGTAGGTATATTTGTGTGTAAGTGGGTTTTCCGCATGTAATTAACTAAGTCAAAGCAATGACGTGGCACCCCTCGTTCGTTATCTATCGGAGTAACCGATCTGAAGTTAATACCGCAGAGACACATACTAGTACTTGCTTCATATCACAAATAAGTGATGCTTTAGATACCGACGCATACCAAATGTCAAACCATTGATCGTCGAAATCGCATAAGGGTCGATCTAGCAAGTCTCTTTAGAGTAAAACCAAGTCTCTTTAGAGCAAAAAGTTGTATTGATAACATAAGAATCATTCGCATAGAATGGAATCAACTAGTCTTCAGGCTTCATCGATCGATCAAATCGAAGACTGGAGTTTGTTAATTCAATTATGCTGCATTCTTAAAAGGGTCGATCTATTACTCTAGTCTTTTAGCAGGCTCGAATCATTCCTTGGCAAAAAAGGAAGCAAGCTCGAATCATCAGCTAGCTATCACGTGCACGCAACTGTCGCCGGACCTAGGAAATTAAATAATATTGAACCTCCAGGCGATTGGTCTGTGGTTTTATATCGATATATGCAAGGAGTGGGAGTATGTACTTTCAGTAGTATACAATTATTTATGTATATTATAGATATATGAGCGTTCACACACACGCACTAGTAGGTGTATATATATTTGTGTGCAAGTAGGCCTGCCACATGTAATTAAGCAATCGTGCGTCGGACTCGCTATCAATTTGATGGTTAGTACTTTATGTCTTTATCCATATCACAAGTGAGTGATGTTTTAGATATCAAATGTCACAGCAGTGACCACTTGGTACTTTGACAATAGTAACATTGATCGATTAATTAACAAGGATACATTCCCTGTTCGCGTGGACGCGGCCGGCAGCGAAGTAGGCGGGACATGAAGGATGGATCCATCTCGGAGGGGCGCAACGGCCGGGCAAATCGGGACCGGCGATGAGCCCCTGATCCATGGCGTCCTTCGAGAGCAGAGAGAGGAGGGGGGGGGGGGGAGGAAGAGGATGAGGCACGGCGGAGAGGTGGGGTGATGCAGGCGGCGGCGGACACAGGAACAAAGAGGAAAGCATTGTCTCATATAAACTACTGAGCGGGCCGAGGCCCAATACGTTGAACTCACTAACTGCTGGGAAGAGTTAAAAGGAAAACGTATTAGTATTTACGATGACCAACCAAAATTAAATAGGGTATATTCCTACATAAAAAAAGGTTCGTTACGGTGAACGGGCAGAAACAATAGCCGCTTTATTATTAACTAGCAAACATGCACGTGTGTTGCAACGGGAGACAAAAAAGTTACACGCCAGCCAAATAAGTATGATTCAATACCCCAAATTATGAGCGTCCTCTATTTTCACACGGTGGCTCACCATGTTTTTACTTATCTTTTTCCCACCTCGTTGATGATGTACGCGATGTCCATGTGATCACAATGCGTTCGACGTGGTAAATCCCAAGGCAATGAGCTTGCCACTGCATGGCACATTTGTCATTGTGCCGCAGAAGAGAATATTTAAAACTTTAAAACAAATTTCATGGACCACAAACTACTCCTAGCGCCTAGACATAAACAGACTTGCCAAAACTACCCAAATCCTAGACATGAGAGACTTTTGAATCGATTTAACATTTTTTCTAATCGACAAACATTTGTTTTAAAATTTTGGGCATTTTTAAATGCATGAACATTTCTTTTGTTCAGACGAACATTTTGAAATGCTTGTATAGTTTTCGAATTCATGAACATTTGTCTTGTTCAGATGAACATTTTTTGAAATGCATGCATAGTTTTTGAATTCATGAACAGTTTTTGAGTTAGCAAACCTTTTTTGTATCAATAATTTTTTTTTATAATTGGGGATTTTTTTTTGAAAAATTGTGATTTTTTAATAATTTGCGAACAGTTTTCTAAATCACCAAAAAAAATAAACTGCATTAAATTTATGATTTATCGCACACTTTTTGAATTCGTAAACATTCTATGATTTCTCGAATATTTTTCTCAAAACTTGCAACCTTTTGTAATTTGAAAATCTCGAATTAATTTAAAGAAGGAAAAACAAAAACAGAAATGAGAAAATAAAAGAAAAGAAAAAACAAAATGAAAAAAATAGGGGCGTCACGCCCCACGGGCCAACCGATGAACGCGTATGTGGGAGGGAGAAGGTGCGTGAGAAAAAGATGAAGGAAAATAGGACGACCCTGGGGATCGAACCTTGGTCTGCGCGGTGGAGCAGATAGGCTTCAACCACTGAGCTACTAGAGCGTCTTCGAAATGTGTGGGGTATTAACTGTATAAAAGACTGTGCGCGACGATGACTTTGAAAAATAACGAATCGTTTTCTTGACTTATGAGTGGCATAGCGGGTAATTTCTAGCAACTTTAAGGGTATTTTTTTGACGGAGGACCAGAAACTCTATTTGCTTTATTATTAGGTAGAGAATTTAAAAAACTAGCAAACATGCCCGTGCATTGCAACGGGTGACAAAAAAAAAGCATACATCCCTAACCCATTAAGCATGGGTCAATACACCCACATGTCCACTCTTCGTTTTCGACATGGCGTACCACCCGTGTTGTCGCTTATCTTCCTTCCTGTCATCACAAACAAACTGTGGCCGATGTATCCACCTGGTATCAACTCATCCGAATGTGGTCAGCCCCAAGGGGATGAGCTTGCCACCATACAACACATTTGTCACCGAAGGAGCGCTCGTTAATTAGTTGCTCTCCCCACTTTAGCTACATGTCAGCTGACTGAGTTTTAAGTTTTGGGCCAGTCGATTTTTTTGACTGTTGATTGCTGCTCCAAGATGCGTGCTAGTTGTTTTTTCGTGTTGTGTGTTGTGTCTTGTATTGGCTGGACTTTTTCATTGACCTCTATTTTGGGTCAGTCGATTTTTGTTGGGCTGAAGCCTGTTACATGTTTTTATTACGATGTTTGCGTGCGTTTTACTTCTGTTTTTATCAGTTTTATGGGTATATTTATAATGTTGAGCTTAATATAAAATATATACACGTAAGTACTGTATAACTTGTGTGTAAATTGTAATTCCATGAAAAATGCACTATTATGGGCTACTATTCATTTGTTCTTAGATTTTGTTTTTGCAAAAGTTACACTTTTTTGTGCTTATTATTGCATTTTTTTTAAAACACAATTTTTATGTATATTTGACGCAAATTTTGTCGGTGTTTGTTTTAGATTATTTTTTCCATTTTCTTTGCTCTTAAATGGTAATACCAATGCCACATATTCATTCTTTCTTTTGTGGGTATTTTTGCTTTATTTTTTATTCTAGATTTCTGTTTCTATGTGTGTCTTATTTTCCTTTTATTGGTTTTTTGTGTGTTTTAGCTTTTTTTTTTAAATTTTTTTCTTTATGCATTTTCTATGTTGAGTGTGTGTAAATATATGCACACAAGTACTACATGTATACATTATATTAGAGTATGGAAATTTCACTACTATATATTTCTTCTTACATATTATAAAAAGTGCAATTTTTGTACCAATCTTAACAAAATTTAAGTTTTAAGTTTTTTTTCACTTTTCTCTTATTTAAGGGTAATACCAAGGACACTAATTTATTCCTTCGTTGAAACCTATTTTTATGTAAATTCTACTAGTATATGTTAGTTCTTGCATAGCTATAAACAGTGTAAATTATGTGCAAATTTACCATGATTTATTTTTCATTCCTTTCTTCCTAAAAAGTGGTACCAATGCAACTACTTCAATCTTTTTTAGAAAATGTTATATTTTTGTGTTTTTAAATAAGTATACACACAAGTACTATACAACATGTGTGCAAATTATAGTAGAGTGCAAAATTGCAGTATTATATGTTCGTTGTTTGTATATTAAAAGTGCAATTTCAGTGCAAGCTTTATTATTTTCATTTCGTTTTAGTTTTTTTGGTCTTCTTTCTTCTTAAAGGGTTTCATTCTTCCATAGAGAACTTTATTGTTTTGATTTTGACTTTGTTTTTATTTTATTTTATTTTCTTTCTTTAGAAGCAATACCAATCTCATTCGGTAGTATATTTTTTATTTTTTATTTTTTGAGGGTTCGAGCTAGGCTGTAAAACCTAAGCCTCTATCAAATAATTGCCCTCATAACAAGGATAAACACTCACTCAATTTTAATGTAATGTCTGTGCAATTCATACCGTTGTCTAAAAATTGTATTACTATATGCTTATTTTTGCATATACTGAAACATGCAATTTCCGTGCTAACCCTGTGCAATTTTCTATCATTGTTTGTTTTTTGTGTAGTCGCATAGGCACAGGCATGCAGGTAGTTTTTCAGCCAACATGCCAAGCTAGCTCATGTGAACATGCGCTTCTACAAACTACTCCCTCCGTCCCAAATAAGTGTCTCAACTTTGTACTAAGCTTGAGGCACTTATTTTGGGACGGATGGAGTACTAATTAGGGGCAGAACTATGTAGAGGTATCATACACGTAGGGGTAAGAGTACGTAAAAATTACTATGTACAAATTTAAAAAGAATGGTAGCTCGTCACGTGAGGACGTCATCCGACAACAGGCTCGACTGAAACGACTCTGGGTCAGTCGATTGACGTAAAACGATTTCCATCCAGGTTGCTTACATCCCACACTCTCCTTGTCCGACCTCCATACAGACGACCACTAAGATTTCGTTGAGACGAAGAGTAGTACAGGGCTTGTGTACGTGCTGCCCTTGCCGGCGCTGATGCTGAACCGCGGAAAACCGCGAAAAGCTCGTCCCTTGCTCTGCGTCCTTGCTCCTGCTCGTCCGGTCGTCCATCGATCTGTCGCGCAAGGCAGACGGTGTTGGGCGGCGGTGACATCGACTGGTTATGGCTGATTGTTTGTTGACCCGTGCTTTGATATAGTTGCGGTTCTCACGATAAGCTGGACATGTGCACCCGTGTTCGGACCGGTTTCTGTTGATGTGGGATAAGAAAACTGGATTTTCTTTTGAGAGATGTAAGCAACTTGGATGGAAAACGCTAGCCTGGATGTGGCCCAGTCCAGCGGATTTAACGCGACGAGCCCAAGCCCAACGGAATGCAGCCCGACCAAGTGACGAACAACGCAGCCGACAACGGATTGGAACGCAGCGTACAAATCGTCTTTTACATATCCGCGAAGCGTATAGGACGGTGAGCAAGCGAAGCAATAGCCGCTTTATTATTATATATATATCCCAAATGATAACGCCCACACATGTGACGCGAAGCAATATGGCCCAAACACCTCCATTACCATTCATTTTGCCACGTCAAAACAGATGATATAAGCGAAAATCTGTTTGGTTTTCGGCTTAAAAATGTTTTTCTCCTAATTAAAAAATTCAATTAAAAATTTGTTTTCACCATTAAATCCATCCCGATGAGATTTTCCAAATTAGGTCACATGTTGATATGTTTCGACAAAAAATTTTTTGGCCAAAAGTTGCCACGATGTTTACACCGTAGTTGCCATAGTGTTTACACTAAAGTTTCCATGTGGCGATTTTAGTTTATAGATCGTGGCATTTTTAGTATTTTGACCATGGCAATTCCAGTACTTTGCCCATGAATTTTTTTTTGTATGAACCATAGCAATTTGAAGTGCATGTATCATGGCTATTTTAGTTTATGCTTCATGACAAACTTAGTTTCTTACTTTCCTTTTTTATAATATGTTAAAATTTACTTTAAACGTAGAAGAAAAGATAATTGAAACATATCACGGCAACTTCAATGTAAACACCATGCAATTTATGTGCAATACACATGTCAACTTTTAACAAAAAAAGTCATCCAAACATATCGATATGAGATCTAGTTTCGAAGATCTCATCGCGACGGATTTAATGGTGAAAACGGATTTTCAGTCGGATTTTTAATTTAACAAATAAAATATTTTAAAAACTGAAAATCCAAATTGATTCCCACATGCATTCATGCGATGACGTGGCAATCAGTTTGCTTTAGAGACGTGTGATGCGGCTTCCTTTCTGACACACGCGTGGCAGTCAGGGCCGGGCCGGTAAAATCCGGGGCCCTGTGCGAAACTAAAAAATGGGGCCCTATCACACTAGAAGAAATGAACTATCGAGCAATTATATTTGATATAGTGTCTTACGTAACAAATTATGTTGCACTGAAACAGAAGATTAAGTTGAATAAAATAAAATTATAGTGATATGGCAGCAGATATCAATTGTAGATTATGCATCAACGTTTGACAATTAAACGAACCGTCTAACTCACCTAGTCTTGTGTCCCATCAGATTGAACTGCTATATAGTGGTCTTTAATCAGGAGAATAATGCAAGAACATATTTTTCCATTGATCCCTGTGAAAAGTTAATTAGGAAATAAGAATTAGGAGAACATGAATAGAATTAGCAGTAAGAAGCCAGCGGTATTCCTATGTGACTCAAGAATCCGAGATCACTAGAGGAATAATCGATGGATGAGAAGTTGCGAACCAATGAGATACTGTATTTACAGAAGTACAACGTAACCTCATCCTGCCTCTGCCTATACCTGTCGCCGTGTCATCCGTCGCGGCGGCGCCGGATCTGGATGTCTCGATGCAGGAGGCAGGAGGATGCGCTTGCGCCGTGTCGCCTGCCCATGGATTCTCGATGCAATTGATGGAGCAGAACTGAACCGCCCTTTGGTTAGAAAAATCGAGCAGATCAACTTTGTTTTTTGAGGGGAGATCGAGGCATGGAGCAGATCCGCATGCCCTAGCACCCTGGCGGCTGGGATCGCAATCGAGGCATCGAGCAGTGGCATGGGATGCTCGAGCAGTGGCCCGGTGGACTCACGCGCGAGGGGAGTCACGCGCTAACGGGCAGAGGCCCAGCTCTATGCGCGGCCCAATGCCTACCCTGGAAAAATATGTACAAAGGCATATAAAAAGTTTTGGGCCCCCTAAATTGATGGGCCCTATGCGGGCCACACAGTATGTACAACTGTCGGCCCGGCCTTAGTGGCAGTTATCGACGTTCATTATTACTAGGGAAAGATTCGGTGATAGTTTCTTTGCTTTATCCGGACATAACCTCTTCTCGTTTATCCCAACACAAACAATGTATCCCAATCGGTGCCGGATGTAAACTAGTATGCTGGTATACAACTCGAACACACGCAATGTTTGAATCGTTTCCTTCCTACAACTCAATTATAACTGGATCACGGGTTCTTTTAATATGGGGTTTTCTGAAAACTAAACGATGGACCAAGAATATTAATTACCTTTATTAGGATAAGGAGGTATAGATATAGATTTTCACTGTCTTTCTTTAGCTTTTTCTTTCTTTGTGATATTTTTTTGTTGCCTCTTTCTTGGTTTTCTTCGTATTGTTTTTTTTTGCTTTTATTATTTTGTTTCTTTGTCAGTTTTAGTGTTATGGCAATCAATTTCGTAATTGTATCCGTACATAGAAAAGGCTTCTAGAAGCACGTACAAACATGTGGAGGACATGTTACGTGGGTATTTTCGGTATTGAAATCTTCCTTTCCAGCGAATCCTCATGATAGCAATGAACCAAACACGCAATGCATCTCGTTGAACTGTCAATGAGCCGCGTAACGCACGCACACCTGCTTTCGCGTCCAAGTGCATAAATACTAGCGTACGCATATAGGACGCGTTATAGCCAAATACACGCACATCACACCAGCAAAACACCAACTAATCAACAGAAAAACCATGGCCTCTGCGGCGCTCTTCTTCATCCTCCTCGCCCTGGCCACCATACAGCCGCAGACCACATCGTCTGAGAAGGAGACGCACCTCAAGGTGTACTGGCACGACGTGGTGAGCGGACCGGACCCGACGTCGGTGCCGGTCGCGCAAGCGGCGACAACCAACACCTCCAAGACAGGCTTCGGCATGGTTGTGGTCATCGACGACCCGCTCACCGAGGGGGCCAGCCTCAACTCGTCCAGGCTCATGGGCCGAGCCCAGGGCACCTACATTGCCGCCGGCAAGGACCAGCTAGCGCTGCTGATGAACATGAACTTCATCTTCACCGCCGGCAAGTACAACGGCAGCAGCGTCGCCATTATGGGTCGCAACGCCGTGTTCACCAAGGTCCGTGAGATGGCTGTCATCGGCGGTACAGGCGTTTTCAGGTGGGCGCGTGGGTACGCGCAGGCCAGGACGCACACCTTCGACCTCAAGACCGGCGACGCCACCGTCGAGTACAACATATTCATCAGGCACTAGTCCCGGCCGTTGTCAAATTTTACCCAGAGTTAAATACCATGAATAAGGATTGTATGCTCTTGCTGCTGTTTAACTTGGTTTCCGCAAAAAAAAAAAACTTGGTTTCATTTCAGATAATAGAGCTGCTTTCGGTGAACCTTTTTCCCTAATTCCTGTGATGTCAATGACAATGAAATGAATGGTGTTGCTGTTTATGTGTTACAAGTCGTTGTTCTTCTTTTTAATCTTTTAGGCTGTGTGCATAGTTGATATCTCAACTTAGTTTTCATCTTGTACCATTGTTGAGTTGAGGTCGGATGTAATTGTTATTAAGATGTTATCATCCTAATATTAATATGTTACTACTTTTTCGAGAAAGGGAATATATTAATATTGTGAAGATACCAATTACACCCGGCCTCTGTACTAACAAGATGTCCAAAAACATGAAGGATACACATAGCCAAAAAAAAGAGAAAGAAAAAAGGCCCCGCTAGGGTGAACAATCAATAAAACCAATAGCACTCTAACCACCATGGAAGACAACACTCGGATTAGAAAAGAGGCTCTTCAAAGCAACGCCTCCAAGAAGAAAACAGTGCACAAGCGTTGTCATTGCCCGATCGAAGATCTTGAGTTTTCACCCTGGAGAAAGTCTGAGTTCACACAAAAACAATGCCCTCAACAAGGCCATTGCCAAGTACAACCAAAAAAGGCCAGACTTTGGGTTTTCACCCTGAGAATGGAGACTTGGTACTCGAGGAGCACCACCAAAATTGTCGTCCTCTAGTGCTGCCACCCCCCGCTTGCCAAGGCCGCTGTTGCAAGTCACGAACACGTAGCACATAGTCTTCATTGCATCCAATACACAATTCCGCCAATGCTCCGAGACCTCCAACCACAGCCGCCATGACTTTCTCCACCTTTAGCAATGCCTTGTGAATCTTTTTTCGACAAAGGGTGTTCTTTATTGACTCAAAATCAGCATCAAGCGATACAATTATAGTGAGTACACACACGGCCTCTGCATATCTAGGATGCACACAGCCAACACTAACACACACACACACACACACAAAGTGTCACGTCGGCAAATAGAAAAGTCATTCAAGAACGAAACTATGCCTAGGCGAAGGGGAAAACGAAAAAGTCACCCGACAGGCAAACTTCATTCGCACCGGGCCCGAGCGGATAAGGGACACTTCAGCCACCACCAAAGGCAGACCGATCATAGTCGTGGCCGCCATCAGCTTGTCCACACGCCGCTGCTTCGGAGGCACCCCCAAAGCTTCAGCCAGACCTCCGGCATCAAAAGCGCCTTTGGCTCGGCGAGGACCGCGTCCCGGATGTCAGCAGTGATGTTGTTGATGGAGAGGAAAAGCTTCCCGCTGCGCGTCGCCATTCGGAGCATGACAGGGTCCGGGAACGCCACTGAGAAACAGTCCGTGTCGAACGGCGCCACCTGCCAGTCCCACTCTCCCTCAAAGAGATGAGGAAGTTCGGCCTCGAGGATCTCCTTTGTCAGGACGCCGGGCGCCGCCGACACCAGGGCCGCGTTGGCCCCCAGCAATCCTACCGTTGCCGCATCCGCCTCCTCCGGGTATTGCAGGCAGAAGAAACCACCACCCGCAAAGGCGTGGCCCATGGTCTGGAGCACGAGCGGCCTGCTGCGCGTGGGGCAGTAGGCCGAGGCGTGCCCCTCGTTGCTGCAGAGCATGCAGAGCTGCTTGAACCTGCACTCGTTCTGGTAGTGGCCCGTGCGCCCGCAGCGGAAGCACTCTGGCCCACCCGCGTCCTCGACGGGAATGGGCTCCGCCACCGTGCCCTTGGAAGCGGAGGGCTTGGAGGCCTTGGAAGGGGCCGGCATCGCCGGCTTGTGCTTCTTCATCTTCTGCTTGAGATAGGGGTCGCCGACGCGGTCACCTCCGGAGGGGAGGAAGGATTCCTTGCGCTTGAGCTCCAGCCCCTTCTTCTTGTACGCCTCTTTCTTCTTCTGCTTTCTCTCTTGCTCCTTGAGCCACCACGCTGGAGGAGGCCCCCAGCCACCCTCCTCGCCTGCTCGCTCCGCCGCGCGTGCCTTCGCTTGGGCGCGCAGATCCCGCTCGCGGCGCCTCTCCGCCTCCGGATCCGGCACCGCCCGCTTGTCCGCACGCCGCTCCGCCGTGGAGCCCATGACGACCACCTCGGCGAAGGATCGGAGAAGGGGAGGAGGGGGCGGTGGAGGGGAAAGGGATCTGGCGGATCCACCGAAGCGCCACACCTCGGCAGGAGTGGCTAGAAACCCTAGTGAACTGTCGGATGCCCCGCGGAGAATCCACAGCCACTTAAGTACTGCCCGCTCTGAGGTCGGGCCGGGCTTGGGCTTTTCCACTCTACCCCGCGCCTCTGCACAGCCCACCTCCGGACGCAGCCCCGTCTCTACGGGGCAGCCGTCCAGGCCCGCTCTAGGCCCAAGTAAGCCCCCTTGGTCCGCTTCCTGGTCTTGGCCCACCAGCCCAGACCGACCAGCCTCCCCAACCCTAGGCCAGGGATCGGCCGCCTCCTCCGACGCCGCCGCCGCCCCTGCGACCGCCGGCGCCGCCGTCCCGGGACTCACCAGCCGCGTCGCCGCAGACCCGAGTCCCTCGGGGGAACAGCCCGCGAGCAGTCGCGTCCGCCCGACGCCTCCCCGCAGCGCCAAGACGCACCAACGGCGCTCGGCCCGACACCCCTGGTCGGCGAGCACCGCGGCCTCCAGGCGCAAAGGCCCGCCGCCGCCCGGCCGTGAGCGAGCCCCCTAGCTCCTCAGCCCGAGCCACGAACACACCCAGCGACGGCCGGCTTGCCTCGGCACGCCTAGCCCCGCCATCGCTCGACTCCGCCTCCGACTCCTCATCGTCGCTTCCCTCCGCCAGAGCCCAGAAGCGGCTCCCCGACCAGCGTGGCGCCGTCTCCGCGCCCAAGGTCGCCTCCGGTAGCGCCCGCGCCGACCGGCCCGGCGACCTCACCAACGACCAGGTCGACGGCTCGTCGAGGCCGGCGAGCAGAGCCGCATCGCCATCCGCGTCGCCTCTCGAGTCGCCCTTCCGTACCAGAGCCGTTGGATCCATCCGACGTCGAAGAAGGACTAATTAGTGAGTCTCTCTCTCTCTCCACGGATTTCACATTCAACCCATAGAAACACATGATATATAAGTGTTCTCCAATTACTTGCTCCATGCCATGCATACATTAACTATTATGCTAGAATAGTGCATACATCGACCTTATCTCCCACTTTGCGTCATGCATCTATCTAAAATCACTGATATGCTTGTAAGTAATATGTCAATTCCGATCCATCACAGCAGCACACTTATGAGCCATATATAATTAGTGCCACACTAATCCATTTTAGATGATTGGATGGACCGAGTTGTAGCAGAAACGATAGCGCGGGCAAGATGCGTGTCGAACTTGCAGTGCATGTGATGCTGCAGTTTGATGGGTAGATACCATCTTGGGAAACCTCAATTTCTGATCGTTCGACAAAGCAGTAGCACCCTTCCATGAAACTGCCCACTCACGCCTTTGCGTTGCTTTGTGCATTGAATTGCATTTTAGTTGCGGTTCAGTGAACGAACAGCTGGCCAGGTAGATCCCTGGAACTTGGAACTTCAAAAAATAGGAAAAAAGTTCTTCGAGTTCTTTCTCATGTTTTAATTCATGCATGATCATGCCAACACATAATACATACTGTCTTCAGAAAAAGAAAGTAAAATTATAGGCATGTTCCAGTTTCCATGAGGCAAAGAAAGAAACGAAGAGTTTGCATGACGTGCATGCATGCATGCATTGTGCACCGTAGTTCCAAGTTTGCTTATTTTCTTTCTTGTGAGAAAGCGTGGATTCCCTTCAAGTCATCTTGCATCAGAATGGCCTGCAGTGCAGCTGCACCCACATTTAGCAATAATCCTACACACACGGACAGCACACGGACTATTACGGGCCCTTTCCATCCATCTAAACATTGCCCCCCCTGATTTTCAGGTGGGTGGGGTCCCTCCGTCCCCCTTAGTCCAATAGCAATCCGCCAACTCAAACAAACCCCCGTAAAACGTCTGTAAAAGTCCGTTGATGTAGCATTGCTCCACAATTAGGCTGCTGTAGCCTGTATGACAAGATGAAAAGTTACGTAGTGAATAATGCTAGCTAGTCTTCCACCATCTCATGCACACAGTACCTTTTTTTTACTAAGAACAAACACAGCTTATTTAGGGAGAACAGACACAGTAACTTGTCAAGGGCAAAAAGTAAAAAAGAAATGTTCCCCTTATCTCGGAAGGAAAAGAAAACTGTATGTTCTGCTCTTTAATTTTCTTTCCATACATTTGGTCATCGGATCCATAAATTGCATGATTTCCTTCTCAAACACATTGCCCAAAATAGAAAGCTTGGTCCTGAGATGAGATAAGGAAAATGGGTGGTGCATCTGACGACCCACATGGTTGGTATCATTGTTACTCCCTCCGATCCAAAATAAGTATCGCTGTCTTGAGCCGCGGTTAGTTTAAAACCGTGACCCTTATTCTGAATCGAAGATAGTATTATTTTACAAGACATGCAGGAGCTTAATTTGATTACGATAGTGAAACTTAAAATAAAGACACACCAATTATATATGCATTGAGACAAATGTTCATTGAGATGGGAAAAACAAAAGGAAAAGACTCAATTAACATAGAGAGAAACTAAAAAGGATAAAACTCAAGGACTATATATTCGGGATAAAAACCAACCACCCCTGAGAAATTCCACGCCCAGGATTGACAGGTTGGCCTTGCTGAAAATACGAAAAATTGCTCCTTCCAAATATGGCCCATGACATTGTGGTCTATCCAAAGAGACTTTTTACAGTGCATCAAGTTAATTTGGGCCATTCGTTTCTATGGTTTGGAGAGCCCAGATGAGTCCATACTACACCAGGTTTTGGGTAGTATATTTACTAGTTAAGGGCATTTTGGGTACTCAGTATTTATCAATCGCGGTCAGGTTTCTTCCCCGCCATGGCCAACCTTTCCTCCCATCATCTCTTGCCCAGTCCACGCCGACAAGCCGTCCTGTACTTTTCGGCGACAAGCCACGGCCGCCGACGAAGCAAAGCTGACGGCCTCGGTTCGTGCCCCAAGCTGGAATTTCCCTCACGTAGACAGGACACAACGATGTAGAAAAGCTCCGCCGGCCGGATAGACAATCACGTCATGCACATATGCAACAATCAGATCACTGCTTGCTCTCGTAGCACAAGTGCGCACGCGAGACGCTTGCTGATGGTCACAAGCACATATGGTTCCCTGTGATTTTCTCTATTGCATCAACTCACCTTGTGATTACAAGGCCGGTGGCGTTGAGCAGAGCTCCACGACGGCGGGATCGAAGATGGGCAGTTGATAAGTTTTCCATTCACCCTTCTGCTCCTCGGGCGAGTCGACGCCGGACACTTCCAGGCCGACAAGCTGCCCGACGCTCTTGGCCTGCGATCAGGGGTCCCGCACCATGCGCCTGAACCAGGTTCGTCGCCGTCGCCGTCCCTCTCTCGCGGGGCAGCTCCGGCAGCCCGAGGGAGCAGCTGTAACGTGGGCCGCATATGCATCCGCTCGTGCCTCCTCGCAACGAGGCTTGGGAGTGCACCGAGGGAGTTATCGAACTTGTCAATCACCTCGCAGCACCACCCCGCCCGCCACTTCAGACGGCCGTCGCACACCCACGCCGCCTTGCTCGCCATCGCCCTATCAGCCGCGTTGCCGTTGCTACTCATTAAATAAATATCAAATCGGCTAGTGCACCGGGCGCCACATGAAGCCGTGTTGTTCTGTGTGCACGCATTGGCTGCAAGGGAGTAGGTATAGCGGAGGTCCTTGCGCCGGCGAGCCGCATGGAGACTTTGCGGCGGCGTGGCCTCGCGAGCAGCGGAGGAACAATGTCGTGTGAGATGGGATTAACTTAATTAATTAGATTAATATAATTATGATTAAAGCTAAGAAAGAATAAATCTACCTCTGATTGAGAATTACTAATATATCCTTGAGTGAAAATTTTATTGATCAATACTGACCATTGGATCAACTAAATACTACCCACTATGTTGGGTAGTATGATGCACCGTAAAAAGTCTCTATCCAAAAGCCAACCGCTGCATCGAATCAACGCCTATTCTGTCCGTGTTCCACCAACCCTCAAGTTAACAAAAGTTGTTTCGCTTTGGCATTGCTGTAATAGGTAGTACAACCTTAAGTACACTCAAGCACCACATTCCTGTTTTAGTGATACAGCTTATTTGAAAATGATTCGAAGAATGGGATGAGGCCAACATGGCATCTTCAAATGGTAGGAGGATCGATCCCACCTAACATGCATGGGTATTTCATCGTCGGGGTTTGGTTCACAAATACCTCCGACGACTTCAACATCACGCTCGTGGCTGCCTTGGAGCTACTCCCTCCGTTCCAATTTACTCGTCATGGTTTTAGTTCAAATTCAAACTAAACTCACGACGAGTAAATCAGAACGGAGGAAGTAGAATAGAAGAAGAGGGGCAGGTGAAGAGACATGCGGCTCATTTACTCACACACCAGAAGCTGCTGCTACAATCCCTTGGTGCATGTCCTGCGTAGCTTCATGTAGTTTGCATGGTCGACGTTGTGGACAACACCAAAATCTGTTGTATTAATTTATTACTTGTACAATTTTGACTGCCTTGGTACTCCGCATTGTATTCTACGCAATGCATGACTCGATGTAACGATGTAAATGGACAAACGGATATCGTTTTCTCTGAGTTACAAATGAATATGTGATGCTCGCTATGTGCACTGATCAGATGTGATAGAGATGGGACGGAGTAGAGATGCACGCGGTTGCTCTGCACGAATTCCTCATTGGGGAAAACACACACTCCCATCATTTCAGGCTACGCGCTGCTAGTGTTGCGAGCAAAGACCAAGTAATCATGGAGATCGATGTACTATGTACTCCCTCCGTTTCGAAATAATTGTCTTTCTAGCCTTCTCAAATGGACTACAACATACGGATGTATGTAGACATGTTTTAGAGTGTAGAATCACTCATTTTGCTCCGTATGTAGTCACTTGTTGAAATCTCTAGAAAGACAATTATTTCGAAACGGAGGGAGTAGATAGTAACAAACTCACTACAGCAATTAACTTGATTAACTGCATATATTCCTGGCACTAAGATAACTAGCTGCGGATGACTGGATTGAGCTAGCTACCTACTGCCTCTATATATATTTGGCAGTGAGAGATTTGTGTTGAGTAATATATAAGCACAAAACATTAGCTCACAAAATAAAATTTAGCGTGCAGCATCGGAAGTCTGGTCGGGATTTCAAGAAATTAACTGCCGAGCTTTTGATAACTCGATTATAAGAAGAGAAGGAGAAAAGCCTCACAATTTTCAATATTATATTGGCATATCTCAAAATAAAAAGAAGAAGAAGAAGAAGAAAAGGAGCCACAAACAAATTATAGTACTAGCAGATCTGTACTAGCACAAATTTCAAATTCAGATGGGGAGAACCACACCAAAAAATTAAAGGAGGCATACGGGCAAGGAGCTGATCCTCGGGTGGTTCCGTTTAACCCTCTTGTGGCCATTTCTGCGGCAGACGGTAGACTGAATGGCCGGATGGTGGTTCACGTCGATTCTGTCATAACGTCCTCCCTTCTGAGAGTTAACACGCTCCGTGCTATGAGTACAGGCTGTACTCCTACCATAGAGCGTCATGTACCGCGGACTGTGACCATTATTGAGGCTATACAGGTCAGTTCTTCATCATTGATCCTTCATGGTCCTGCATGTTTGCATTTCAACACGAATGACATTTGCATTGCCATATTGTAGACCCGGCTGAATGATACCGAGAAAGAATGAGATGAAGACCGGGCTAAGCTGAAGGCACAAGATGATCTAGTGAAGTCTTTACAACATATGATGACCAATCTTTATTCTATGCATGGCAAATCAGTGCCAGAGATGCCAGTGACACCAGTAGGGAACATTGTGAGTTTCATTCGAACTATTGCTATCACTATTTTTGGCATTACCATATGCATTCATCTTATTGTGTCAATCCATCATGGCTCAATCCATCCCAAGGGTCGAACAATGTTCGAGTAGTTCCGCCTCAAGTTGGTGAAGTTGGGGAAGCAAATAAAATAACACCTTCTGATATTGTTGTTCCCACTCTCCGATCTCCAAAACCGCGTGAACTTCATGTTATGTTGTGTTTGAAACCTTGTATGTGCTTGAGAACTATCGCATCTTGTGTGTTTTTGAGACTTGTGAACTTGTGGTAGTCGAGTGTGCTTGACAACAATTGCACCTTTTATGCAATTATGCTTTTATGTGGGATGTCCTTTAGAATTATTGTTTTCTTTGTTCAATGATGCTTATATGTGAGATGTGCTATGTGCGACGAACTATATACTGCTGCTGCATATGTTTTCCTGCGAGAACAAAACAAAATAAATAAATAAATAAAGAATGATGGGCAAAATATTACCGAGACTGCCTCTCGGCAAAGGCTGCTGAACTGGAGCAGGATGCTACCTTTACCGAGAGGCCACTCGGCAAAGACTACAGAACTGGAGCAGGATGCTACCTTTACTGAGAGGCCTCTTGATAAAGACTACTGAACTGGAGCAGGGTAAAACCCTTTGCCGAGAGTACCTCTCGGCAAAGATTGGCCTCGGCTTGTGTTGGGGGACCCACATGCCAGGTCGGCGACACAAGGCGACCTCTTAGTGGTTGTCGTTGCCAAGAGCAGCTCTTGGCAAAGATGGCCCTCGGATGTGCTGTGGGTCCAGCATGTCAGGTCAACGACACGTGGCCACTTCTTAGTGGTTCTCTTTGCCGAGAGTGGCTCTCGACAAAGATGGCCCCCGGCCTGTGCTCTGGCCCCAAATGTCCGGCCACAGACACGTGCCTGGTTCTTAGTGGTTAACTTTGCCGAGAGCAGCTCTCGGCAAAGATAGCCCTTGGCATGTGCTTTGGGCCCACATGCTAGGTCGCCGACACGATGCGGCGTCTTAGTGGTTGCCTTTGCCGAGCGCTGCTCTCGGCGAAGATGGCCCTCGGCTGTGCGGTTGCTCCCTCATTTCAGGTCAGCGACATGTGGCCACTTCTTAGTGGTTCTCTTTGCCGAGAGCGGCTCTCGGCAAAGGTGGCACTCGGCCTGTGCTGTGGACCCACATGTCAGGTCATAGGCACGTGGCCGCTTCTTAGTGGTCCGCTCTGCCGAGAACCGCGCTCGGCAAAGGTGGGCCACGTGGCTGCCGCCGTCCCCGTCCGCCGTCCGTGAGTTCACTTTATTTTCTCGAGATGCACTGGTTGACTCTCGGCAAATCTTGGCCGAGTGTCCGTGTTATGGCTCTCGGGAAATTCCTGTTTGGCTGAGAGGTGTACGCCGGGTGGCCTTTACCGAGTGCAACACTCGGCAAAGGCTTTGTCGACGGTTATTGGCCCTTTGCGGAGTTTTTCCAGCACTCGGCAAAGGTGGCGATTTCAGTTGTGAGCTAGCCTTGTCTGACTCTGAGGGATCGATGGCGGCGAGAAACGGAAGGGTTTGTGGCAGCAAGAAAGAGAGAGAAGCTGAAGTGTGAGACAGAAGGGGCGGCCCATGATTTAAAGTGTGTGTATACAAAATTTGAAGGAATAACTTTTTTGAAAGCCTTATACTTTGTTTTTGGCGTGCATAATTAATTATAGCATCACATCGAACCTGAAAATTAGGTGCAAAAATTATAGAATTCTTCGAGCACAATTAATCCAGGAAGTAACTATGACATGACTTTTTTGCTTTGATTGTTGAGGTAGAACTGGGCAGCACAAGTATGAGGATTGGTTCAACCTCAGCATGCAGCACATGCACGGCTGATCAAGATGAGAGAGATATGGACCAGAGCAGATATGCAAGCGGTTTGCTCTGCAGGAATATCGCTTTCGTAAAAGAAAAGAACTCCATCATTTCTAGGCGTGCCGCTTTGGTCTTCATATAGTAACCGATTGGTAGGTACTAGTAAGAAATACATTACAATGGCAAAATGACTTAATGGCAGTGCCTCTCTCTCTCTCTCTCTCTCTCTCTCTCTCTCTCTCTCTCTCTCTCTCTCTCTCTCTCTCTCTCTCTCTCTCTCTCTCTCTCTCTCTCTCTACACACACATACAAGTATCTCTAACAGGGAAGGTTACATTTGAGTTAAGCAATTAGCTTAAAAGCATTAATTAATCGCAAAATTTCAGCAGCATTGCAAACTTGTTGATCTACTCTTTGCACATCTCAGAAGATAATGAATAAGCAAAAAGAGCAACGAACAGGTCACAGCAATCACAGAAACACATAATTTTGAAGAGTCTTTCCAGTTACCTCACATAGCACGCTAAAAAGACTACATACATAGATTTCACCTCCATGCATCATGCATCCATTTTACCACTATACTAGTATACTAGTACCACGCTAATCAAGCATCAGCTAATAGTAGACAGGTAGACTCGAGTACTTAACCTCATAGCAATAGCATGGATCGGATCATTGATGGAATCAATTGGCTAGTACGAGTGAACGACCCCAACCACAAATCCGGCGAGGAAGACGAGGAAGAAGACGCAGTACGGCACGGAGAACACGACGTCGTGGGCGATGAACTCGTACATGAGGACGTCCACGTGGCCGGGGAAGCTACCGACGGCGACGGCGGTCAGAGCGGCGAAGAGGCCGACGAGGTGCAGCTTGCAGGTGAGGAACACCCTCCTCCAGGCATCCGGCACGAATGCGGCCACCAAGACCACTGATGCATGGGCGCCGGCGGAGAGCAGCAGCAGCAGCCCGTGGGTGCGCCTGGTCACCGCGTCCGCCTCGGTGGCCGCGCGGTCACCCCCCTGCTGCTTCGGCCGGGGGTGGAGGGTGGCGACGTAGAGGGTGAAGGCCATCGCCGCCAAGACGACGACGATGTGCACCACCGCCTCCACACGGGTGATCCCCGGTGCCGCACCTGCAGCTGCTGCTCCAACAGAACCACGAGCCACCATCGTCAGCGCCGCGCAACTAGCTGTGATCCTGTACTGTGTGTCTCTGTGTGTGTGTGTGTGTGGGCCGTGAACCGGAGATGAATGATTTGTGCTAGCTCTCTGTGCTCTGCCTGTGCCGCACTTTTGTATCAGTGCATCGGCGCATTAAAATTGCAGAGTAGTTGGGTTGGGGTCAGGTGAACCAAACGGTCAACGGTCGTCTGCACTCACATGCAGCCGTTTCCCCTCCTGTATGACGAGCTAAAACGACGTAATTAATATGCCAGATAGTCTCCCAGCTATCAGTAACTTTTTTGTTTTATTTTTACAAGAAAAACACAATGTTTTTTACTTTAAACAGAGAAAACAGGGACAATAACTTGGTAAAAGTAAAACAGCAAAGAATATTATCTTATCTCACGAAAAGAAAAGAAAAAAGTGTAGTCTCTTCACTCGCACCCTCTCTCGATTTTTTCCATCCGTCTGCCAATTCGTTGCCTAGAACGGAAAGCTTTGGTCATTGAATGGGATAAGGCAAATGGATGGTGCATCCCACTAGTCACATGGTTTGTATCCGTTGCACTATTGTTGTACAACAAAGGCGTTGAGATATAAGAAATCTAAATAAAAGATACTCATGTGTACTCCCTCTGTAATAAAGAAATAAGAGCGTTTAAATCACTACTCAGAGATTACTATTTTCTATTACTTCTTCCATCTAGAATATAAAGTTCATCGGTTTTTACGTAAGTCAAACGATTGTAAGTTTGACCAGGATTATAGAAATATCAATATCTCTAAAACCTAATAGATATAGACGGTCAATGGTCGTCTGCACTCACATGCAACCGCTTCCCCTGCTGTACATATGAATCTATACGTGGTATACAAATAAAGGCAAATATGTACACGAAAAATGGTGTTTTTTTCTGTTGTGGCGGGATTTTATATTTTCAGTGCACTGATAAATCACAATATTTTTTAACAAAATTTTACACATCCATAGCAAACAAATATAAGTTTTCACACAAAATGAATTTTTTATGTAAAGTGTTAGAACCGTTTCTTTAAAATGGCATAAATATTTTTTTATATGTTAGGAACATTTTTATAAAATTGTGCAAACCCATTTTTATGTTTCATGGATATTTTTAATGGGATGAAACATATTTCTAAACTCGTCAATACTTTTTAAATTTCATGAACAAATTTTATAATGGTACAGACATTTTTTTTATAAACTAGCGAACAAACTTTTTCACCTGGCTTCTTGTGAGTTCGATGCTCACCTAGCCTATAATAAGACATTTTAGACCTAGCTAGCCTGTAAGGCGAGTATATCTCTCCAGTGGCCTGGCGTCTCACTAGCAGCCTAGCACGTTCACGGGACCTCCTATTGGGGGGATTTATACGTCAACGAGCAGAACTGGCGATCAAATGCAAGCTCGATGCAGGGAAATGGTTTTCACTGGTTCTCTGGTCGGCGTCGACCGGCCACGGTCGATTGACCAGTTGACCATTGACTTTCGAAAATGTGCCTTTTTTGGCGGATGGAAAATGTGCCTTTTTTGAAAAGTCGGGAATTAAAATAATCGTTCACAAAAATCAAAACAAGTTCATGGTTTGAAAAGTTCATTATTTCCAAAAAAAAAAGGGTCACAC
Organism: Aegilops speltoides; assembly: GCA_021437245.1. Taxonomy (NCBI): domain Eukaryota; kingdom Viridiplantae; phylum Streptophyta; class Magnoliopsida; order Poales; family Poaceae; genus Aegilops; species Aegilops speltoides. Next base: position 545,515,753 of record CM038143.1, read on the forward strand.
AATGAATAAAATTCATCTATTTTGAAAAGGTCCATTTGATTTGGAAAAAAGTTCCTTGATTTGAAAAATGTGCATTGAGTTATGGACCGGAGCAGAGATGCACGTGCTTGCTCTGCATGAAAACATTTCTGGAGCATTGCACACTTGTCGATCTACTATCTCACACATCTAAAAAAATAATACTAGAAAAGAAGAAAAGGAGCCACAAGCACATCACAGCAGTGACAGATTAATTTCACACTCAGATGGAATCACAGAAACACATAAAATATGTAGAAGGGCCTTTCAAGTCACTAGCTAGCTCCATGCATCCTAGTAGTAGAACATTGCATACATCGATCTCGCCTTCCACCATGCATCATATGAGACCATCTAACATTACAGATATACTAGTACGTACTATTTGTTCATTCCATCACAGCGGCACACTAATCAACCACGCTGCTCCATGCATGTGTGCATGCATGCTACCGTAGAAGAGTCCATACATCCATCTCATGCCCATGCATCCGTCTAACATTACTGATAATGCTAATCAACTATAATTAGCACATGCTAATCAACCATCAGCTAATAGTAGAGAGACAGAGCACTGAATTACTGATAGCTAGCTAGACTCGACTACTTCACCTCCCATAGCATGGATCATCGGCAGAATCAAAGGGCTAGGCCGCGGCCATGAATCCTGCATGGCCGCTGAGGACGTCCGCGATGAACTCGTCCTAGTAGATGTGCAGGTGGCCGGCGATGTAGGCGGCCGTAAATAAGGTGGAGCAGCCGACTACGTTCAGCTGCATGGCGAGGTGCAGCCTCCGGGCGTCCGGCGCGAAGGTGACCACCGCGGCCGATGACGCATGGGCGCCGGCGGAGAGCAGCAGCAGCAGCAGCCCATGGGTGGGCATGCTCACCCATGGGTGGAGGATGGCGAGCCAGATCGCGAAGGCCATACCCGCCAAGCCGAGAACCTGGTACAACCTCGCAAAGAACCTGGTATCTCCTCCCACACCAACAGCAGCAACGGCTCCACGGCCACCGGCCTCCATCGCCTGCGCCGCGCACCACTCTACTAGAGGAAGAAACCAGCTGCTGTGTTTGTGTGGCCTGTGTGTGTGGATTGTGGAGCGGAGAATGAGATGGATCTCGCTCGGTGTCTGGCGCGCTAGCTAATATATGCGGATGGACGGATGGAGCGGGCAGAGACGATGGTGGCGCTGCAGACAGCATGCATGTGACGCTCCGGCTAGCTAGAGCTTGCACCATTTGGGTAACCTGCATTTCTAGCCCCAGGCAAAGCAGTTTCATCCGTGCATTGGTTATTGCATCGCGGTTGGGGTCCGCTGAACCGAACTGTGGGCATGGGTAGAGTTTGCATGGTTTGCATGTGGGGCCTGCACTCACATGCGGGTGTATGACAAGATGAAAAGTTTACGTTGTCAACACTGCTAGCTATAGACTTCCACCATAACTTTGGTAAGGAAAAGAGGGATAACAGATACAATAACTTGTTAAGAGTAAGAAAGCAAATATAATGTCCATATCTGGAAAAAAGAAAAGAAAAAAAGCAGTTTAACCCTAATGCTTTTTAGTTTCTTTCCATCCGTCTGGTCATTGGATTTATAAATTACATGCTTTCATGCATTGCCAAGAACGGAAAGTTTGGTCATGAAATTGAACAAGGAAAATGGGTGGTGCATCTTACGACCCACATGGTTGTTATTGCTGATAATATAGGAGCTCTGGCAATTTCCTTAAGATAAAAGGATACATCAACGATATGCATTGCGATTAAAAACTAGGCTGGGTTGGGCTTGGTCATCTCTATGTTGTGGATCGCCCTGGAGCGAGGGGGCGGACGCTTCTCCTCTCTGGCAATTCTAGTGTGGAGCGCTTCTCCTCTCTGGCAATAGCTTGGTGTGTTCAGTGCATCGGGGACGGTGGTTTCCTAAGGCGACACTGTTCTGTGCTCACTCAATACTTTAGGCCGCCTCATGCTAGCTTAGGTATAGCAACTCATGTTTTCAAAATAGCGGAGATTGAGCTCGATTAGAAGATATAGTCAAACTAAAAAGGACTAGCTACCTTTTAACGAAGAGGTAAGTTTTAATCTCCACCCCTGATTCACATAAAAATTCATAAGCTTTTTTGAAGGGAGTGCACTGAAGCACACCTCGTGTATGTTATGATGTACATATACAAATGAATATATGATGCGTAGAATATATAGCCTCGTGAAGGGGCCGGAAGGACAGCTTGTTATATAAGTAACTTGAGAATTGCATGCCGTATCAAATCTCCCAAGCCATGATAGCATGTCAAAATGGTCACGTAAAGATGTAGCGACAGTTCATTGAATTGAAACAAGTAACTTCGACAGTGATACAAAATTTAAACTACAAATTCAGTTCACGCTCCTCTCAGAAATAAAATGTCTGCTCCGAAGCGCACAACTTTACTTACTTTTGAAGTTTGTATGTTGGGTACCCGCCAAAAGAAAATTGTATGTTGGGTTTCGTTTTCAATGAAAACGGAACTGGGGGCGAGCCTTTGTTGATCGAAAAAAATGTAGCCAAGTTCATCTAAAGGTGAGATTTTACAGTAGGGTGATGATTGGATCGAGCTGGCAAGCTAGTGCATCTCTCTCTCTCTCTCTCTCTCTCTCTCTCTCTCTCTCTCTCTCTCTCTCTCTCTCTCTCTCATGGTGGGAAGTTGTAAGCATTTGGCTCCATTTTCTGGCTGGGTGGTGCAGCAGTGCATCGATCGATTCACCTTTGCATGGAACTACAATGTTCCTATCATGTCTGCCTCTATATATGTTGAATAATTGTGTAATCAGCACAAAAGCATTACTTGCATCATTTCAGCAGCATTGGAAGTCTGCGATATAACAAGAAACGGACGATTTTACTACTATAGTTGATTCTTAAGATCAAAAAATAAAAGCCTGACACAGACAACACATAGTTTTAGATAAGTTGTTCGTAGGAATAGGATTCAATTTCTGAAAAATAAATAAAGAAAAACGAGCCACAAGAAGAACACAGCAGCTAGCTGCAGCACACGTTTCACATTCAGAATTTCAGACAGAGAATCAGAGAAACACACACACACACGCACACACATCGAACTCATCTCCCACCATGCATGCATCCTACATCCATCTAAATATATTACTATATGTGCTTCCATAATTAGTGCCACACAAATCAACCATTAGCTAATACAACTTCTACTCGACTCGAGAGCAAAGGCAGTGATGTAGTGAACAGGAGGACGTGGGCGATGAACATGGCCCTGTGGGCGAGCAGGTGGCCGTGGCACCTGTGGAAGGCGAAGACAGCCAGACCGGTGGAAGCGCAGACGAGGTGGAAGAAGGCGATGAGGCTGACGCCGTCCGCCAAGGACGCGAAGCACGCGGCGATGAGCTGCCTCCAGGGGTCCGCTGTGAAGGCGGCAACTGTGGCTGCCACCCCCTGGGCTACGGCGAAGAGGAGGAGGTGCATCCTGTGGATGGCCGCACACTCACCTCCGCGTTGGAGGCTGACGACGCACAGGGCGAAGACCACCGCCACCAAGGCGAGGACGAGGTGCACAGTCTCCACCGCACGGATGGACACCATCACCCGTTGTGCAACTGCTATGACGAAGCGTAGAACCCTTTGTCTCGGGCCGCATTATATTTATTTTACCGAAGTCTTGAAGTACAAGTTGGGAGAGATCGATCGATCGTGATCTGCTCGAGAGTTTACATGGGATACGGGAGAGAAGAGAAGATAGATAGAGATACAGTTTAAACAACTATCCTATCTCTATATACTTTGTATTCTAACACTCCCCCTCAATCTAAACCCTACTTGCTAAGGTTAAGATTGTACTTGAAATCATCTAACCTCCGCATTGTCAAAGGTTTTGTGAATCCATCAGCAAGTTGATCACCTGTTGGAATAAACCTTATATCAAGCAGTTTGCGTGCCACTCTTTCTCTGACAAAGTGAAAATCAACTTCAATATGCTTTGTCCTTGCATGAAAAACAGGATTAGCTGAAAGATAGGTTGCACCAATGTTATCACACCACAATCTTGCAGCCTGTGGAACTTTAACTCCAAGTTCATGTAACAATGTCCGAATCCACATTACTTCAGCTGTTGCATTAGCTAAAGCTTTATACTCAGCCTCAGTGCTTGAACGTGAGACCGTTGCCTGTTTTCTTGCACTCCATGACACAAGGTTTGTTCCCAGAAACACAGCAAAGCCACCTGTTGATCTTCTATCATCAGCACACCCTGCCCAATCTGCATCAGAGTAAGCTGACACAAGCATAGAAGAAGACTTGACAATCTGAAGACCAAGTCCCTCTGTAAACTTGAGATACCTCAAAATCCTTTTTACTGTTGTCCAATGAACAGTAGTAGGAGCATGCAAATATTGACATACTTTGTTAACAGAATATGAAATATCAGGACGTGTAAGAGTCAAGTATTGTAATGCACCTACAACACTTCTGTAATTTGTTGCATCATCTGGCCCAAGTGCTTCTCCACTTTCAACAGTAAGTTTTTCTGAAGTAGAGATAGGTGTACTGACTGGCTTACATTTTTCCATACGTACCCTTCTGAGAATGTCCATAGTATATTTCTCTTGTGTAAGAAGTATGCCATCATTTACCTTCTTGACCTCAATTCCAAGAAAGTAATGTAGATCTCCCAAATCTTTGAGAGCAAACTCCAGCTTCAAATCCTTAAGCAAACAAGTTGTAGCATCTGAGCTGGAACTGGCAACGATTATATCATCAACGTAAACAAGAACAAATATAGTAACATTGTTCTTATGATAAAAGAATAATGAGGTATCTGCCTTTGATGGTGTAAACCCAAGCTTTTGCAACTGTGTACTTAACCTCGAATACCAGGCTCTTGGGGCCTGTTTTAACCCATACAATGCTTTGTCCAACTTACAGACATAATTTGGTGTGTTCTTGTTTTCATATCCTGGTGGCTGCCTCATGAACACTTCTTCCTCAAGAACACCATGAAGGAACGCGTTCTGAACGTCTAGCTGTCGTAGACTCCCGCCTCTGGAAATAGCAATAGACAATACAAGTCGAATAGCAGCTGACTTAATAACAGGACTAAAAGTATCTTCATAATCTATACCAAACCTTTGCTTAAAACCTTTTGCAACTAATCTGGCTTTGTACCTGTCTATACTTCCATCAGCTCTTTTCTTAATTTTATATACCCATTTGCAGTCAATCACATTGGCATCCCTCTTTGGGGGAACTAATCGCCAAGTTTTGTTTTGAATTAATGCATCATATTCAACATCCATAGCCTTCTTCCAATCCTTGTGTGCAAGAGCATCATGCAAATTTGTTGGCTCACCAACGGTCGTGAGAAAAGCTCGTTTGAGTTTATCATACCTGATTGTACCATCTGTATATTGCTTCTCCTTGACAATACCTGACCGAGATCGTGTATGACGGAGAGGAACTGAAGTTGCAGCAGAAATAGACACGGATCCGTCTGGCACAGAAGATCCTCCGTCTGGCACAGAAGGCACAGAAGATCCTCCTCCAACGGCAGGTACGCTCCCCCCGTCGCTATCGGCATCGGGACGCGTGGCGCAGGGCGAGACGCTGCGGCGCGTTGGACGTGGGCTGGTGGGCTCTGCACTGGTGGGCTCCGCGCCTGTCGGGCTGTCGGCCACCGGGGCAGAGGCGCTGATTGGCTCCACGCCTGGTGGGCGGTCGGCCACCCGACCGGGCGTTGCGGGAGACGCGTGGCGATCCGCCTGGGATCCCGCTCCCGTCAGACTGCGCCGCGAATCAGCCTCGGATCGCGTGACCGCAGTGCCAGGCGAATCTGCCTGGGATCTGGCGCCTGTTCCTGTTTTGGCTGCATCTACACACATAAAATCATGGCCTGTGGCTGCACAACCAACATGAGGTTCAAAATTTTCCATGGAATTTTCCACATGATCAGTTCTAATTAATTCACCCCCGTGATCAGGAGAAGGTAAAGGATCAGAAAGAAGGGAGATTTCAGCACGCAAAAGAGCTCCCGCATTAGGATGAAGTTTAGCAAATGGAAATAATGTTTCATCAAAAATAACATCACGAGATATATAGATACGGCCGGATGAAATTTCTAGGCATTTGTATCCTTTATGAAGATTACTATAGCCAAGAAACACGCATTGGGTGGACCGAAACTCAAGTTTATGGTGATTGTAAGGACGCAAGTTTGGGTAGCAAGCACACCCAAAGATTTTTAGAGAACTATAGTCTGGTTTTTGATGAAACAAACGTTCCAAAGGAGTGGTGTTGCCAATGACTCGACTAGGCAAACGATTTATAAGGTAAGTAGCCGTGATAAAGGCCTCATCCCAATATTTGAGTGGCATTGATGCATGAGCTAGAAGAGACAAACCAACTTCCACAATGTGACGATGTTTGCGTTCGGCTGAACCGTTTTGTTGATGTGCATGAGGACAAGAGACATGATGAATAATGCCAATGCTACGGAAGAAAGAATTGAGTTTCTCATATTCTCCTCCCCAGTCACTTTGGACTGCAAGGATCTTTCTATCAAACTGTCTTTCAACAAGTTTTTGGAATTCTTGGAAAACAGAAAAGACTTCAGATTTGAACTTAAGCAAATATATCCATGTGAATTTGCTATAATCATCAATAAAACTGACATAGTATTTCTTGCGACCAAAAGAATCTCTTGCATGACCCCATACATCACTGAAAATAAGCTGTAAAGGAGCATGAGACACACTATTTGACAGAGGGTAAGGAAGTTGGTGACTCTTTGCACACTGGCAAGCTTCACAAACTGACTCACTTTCGGGACTACGTGACAATGAAAGATTGCCTTTATTGACTACTTGCTTGACTATATTTGGAGAAGGATGACCTAATCTTTGGTGCCATTTGGCTAAGGAAGGCTTGATGGCAGAATAAACTTGACGGTGACGCTTTCGATCAAAGACTCTTGATGTGATGGGGTATAATCCTCCAATGCATCTACCGTGATGGATGAGCTCCTTCGTTGCCCGATCTTTTATGAAAAAATAGGTAGGATGAGTTTCAAAGAAAACATTATTGTCGGAAGTTAAACGAGACATGGAAGCTAGATTTTTGTCGGCTTGAGGTACATGAAGGACATCTTTAAGGACAAGATCACATTTAAGGCTAGGGGAATTAATAGAAGATTGACCAATGTGGGTGATGTCCATACCTCCACCGCTTGCGGTGTGAATCTGATCACTGCCGTGATACCTCTCTCGGAGGGCAAGCTTCTCTAGCTCATTCGTGACATGGTCCGTAGCTCCAGAGTCAGCGTACCAGACCGTGTCACCATCAGCTCCGCCGTGCTCCCGCATGGCTGCAGCGACATGCTTTGTGTCGGGCACGAAGTCCTCATCATACCGGTGCCAGCAATCAATGACTTCATGGCCCGGCTTCTTGCATAGTTGACATCTAGGGCGACGGTTGTTGTTGTTGTAGCCACCGCCGCCGTTGTATCCGCCGTTGTAGTTGTTGCCGCCGCGGTCACCACCATTGTTGCCGCGGTCACCAGAGCGGGCGTGGCCCTGGTTACCACTGCGCCCGCCGCCGCTGCTGTTGCCGCGATCGCGCCACTGCTGTCCACGCCCACGACCGCGTCCACGGGAGGCGGCGTTGACAGAAGATTGGCGCAGATTTCCTCCTTGAAGCATGCTGAGGCGGGCGTCGAAGCTCAGGAGCTGGCTATACAGCTCCTGAACTGTAACAGGTTCGATCCGCGCCGCCTAGGCCGAGATCACTGGATTGTAGTCGATGTCGAGGCCGGCGATGACGTGGGAGATGATCTCGGCGTCTCCGAGCGGTGCACCGGCGCAAGCAACTTCATCTGTAAGGGTTTTAATTTTCCCAAGATATTCTGCCATGGTTAGATTACCTTTCTGCAGATTGGTGAGCGCCATCCTCGTGTTGATCTTCTGGGCTTGCGTTTGTGCAGCAAACATGGCATGGATAGAGTTCCACACCTCGGCCGGCGTCTGAAGCATCGCTACTTGGGCAAGGACCTCTCGAGACAAGGACCCCATGAGATACCCTTGTAGCTGCTGCTGCTGCGCAAACCAGATTGATCTGGCGAAGTTGAAGACCTGCTCTTCCTTCCCATTGTTGTCGATGGTGATGGTGGCAGGGGGCGCCGGGCTTGTGGCGTCGAGGAAGTGCTCCATCTGTGCTCCTTTAATCTGAGGTAGCACGACAGCCTTCCAGAGGAGGAAATTCGTCCTCGTAAGCTTCTCTGACGGAGGCGGACCGAGGGAGGGCGAGCTGCTGCTTGAGGTGGAAGATGAGGCGAAGGTGGAAGGCGCAGATAGGGTGGACAGAGCGCTCATGGTGGATGCGGACGCGGTGGCAGCAGCGGTGGACGGCGTGGTTCCTGACATGGTTGCCTCTCCCTCGATCTCGGTTCCTCTCTTCTGCGATCAACTAGATGGATTCCTTCTCGAGGGCTAGACGTACGAGAGGAAGGGCTCTGATGACCATATGACGAAGCGTAGAACCCTTTGTCTCGGGCCGCATTATATTTATATGACCGAAGTCTTGAAGTACAAGTTGGGAGAGATCGATCGATCGTGATCTGCTCGAGAGTTTACATGGGATACGGGAGAGAAGAGAAGATAGATAGAGATACAGTTTAAACAACTATCCTATCTCTATATACTTTGTATTCTAACAACTGCTACTCCATCGCCGGTGCAGCCGGACTAGAAAAAGGAAGTAGCTAGCCTAGCTGTGGCCTGTGTCTGTGAGTCGGCCGGAGGTTTCGAGCTGCCTCGACCGATCTGTGCCCGGAATTTATATGCAGGATGCTAGATCCTTTGCTTTGGCCGCATCACATTGCAGTGCATGTGATCGGATGCTGCAGCTAGGCAGCAAAGCAGTAGCTAGCAAGCACCCGTACGCGTACATGAAACTACGTGCCTGCTCACCGTATGCAAAGCAGCTAGCTAGCATCCATCCATGAAACCACGTACACCTACTCTAGACCCTTTGCTTCGCTTGCATCACATTACTTTACTTTGCCATGTATGGTCATGTCAACTAGTAGCTGGGGGTACCGAGAGTGGATTTTTCTACCATGCATGCATCCGCACCATTCGTCCCTTTCCGAGATGCGTCTCTTTTAATCCAACAATATTCCTGAAATCATTTGATATTCTATGTAGTCTATCTGTTATGCATCCACTTTATACCTTAGTGTCACACAGTACCATGCACACAACCAGGGATTCCCACAACCAAGCAAAACTACCTAGATTCTCCCTGTTCCAACACCCAAGTCTTCTATTTAATCTTCACACACAAGCTTAAATGGTGAGTATTTTGTACACATGAAGTCGAATTTATGATCCATTTGGACAATTACATTCATCATGATGAGATCTTTCAAATAAGACTAATTTTGAATATATTTTGGGATAACTGAAATTTCACTTTTAAAGGATGATGAGATGAACATTAAACTCTCTAGAACAACTAGTAAGCGTGCACGTTGAGTAAGAGTTCAAAATTTGAGTACACTTATCATAAAAATGTGCACTGATTTGAGGTACATTCCAAGTACTATATACAAACTTAAAACCGAAGGTAATAAGCTGCTGCTCCAGCATCCACAGCACTACCGGCATCCATCGCCGGCTACAGACTAGCAAGAAAACGAAAGTAGCTAGGTGCGGCATGTGTGTTTGTGTGTCGACCGGAGGTTTGAGCTGCCTGGGGTGTGCCTCGACCGATCAGAGACCAGAAAGAGACATTGCAGTGCATGTGATCGATGCTGCAGCTAGCGAGCTAGGTTTCCGTTTCTGGCCGCTGGCGGGGTGGTGGTGTAGCAAAGCAATAGCTAGCAAGCACCCATCCATGAAACTACGTGCCTGCTCTAGATCCTTTGCTTGGCTTGCATCACATTACTTTTGCTTTGGTTTGCACGGTCATGTCAACAGATAAAACATATTTTTTGGAAAAAGAAAGTAAAAAAACATGGCTATTAATTCCGTAAGGAAAATATAGTGCCAAAGAGTGAGTATGCATGACATGCATGGTCAATGGTATAAGGCATCTTGTATGTGGGGCCTGCACTCACAAGCAAGCCATGCATTTTGCAATGAGAAAATGTAGTTTCAGGTCATCTTGCATTAGCCTTGGCAAAAGAGAAAGTTGCCTTGCACTAGAATGGACTGCAGTGCAACAGCCAGTACTCACATTTCGGCTAGGGTGACAAGATGAAAAGTTACATATAGTCAAGCTAGCTACTCTTGTCAAACTTGTTCACACCAATGCAGGATGTCGTGGGCGATGAACTCGGTCCCGTGGGCGTGCAGGTGTCAGGGCAGCTGCCGGCGGCGACGGCGGCCGCAGAGGCGAAGGCCCGGATGAGGTGGAAGAAGGTGACGGGGCTGACGGCATGCGCGAAGGTGGTCGCGGCTGCCTGGCGCCGGACAACAAAATTGGCTGCTGCTGCTGCTGCTCTCCAACGGCAGGACCACCAACATCCATCCCGATCGCCGGCGAGAGTAGCTAGCTGTGGACCGTGTTCTGTGCCTCGACCGATCTCTGCCACGAGTTTATATGCAGATGGACGACCGACCGAGGCACCGGACCGGGCAGAGAGAGACAACGTACTCTCACCCGCAAAAAAAAACGTACTCTAGCTAGCTCGCTTGGGTTTAGATGATTTGCTTCGGTTGCATTACATTGTAGTGCGTGTGATCGACGGGGGTCCAATTCTGGCCGCTGGGCGGGGTGGTGTAGCAACGAAGTGCATAGGTAGCACCCTTGCATCCATGATCCTTCTCTTCGCTTGCATTTCATTCCACGTGTGGAGCCTCTTTGTTTTAAGTTCCTCTCTGCCCCCCTTTGTCCATGGCTTGACTGAGCAAAGTAGCAGCAGTAGTACGTACATATTCATGCATGGTCATGTCAAAGATAAAATACATATCTTCAGAAAAAAAGAAAGAGCATGCCATGAGGACAGCATGAGAATATCGAAAGTTAGGCAGTCAAGAATGCATGCTAGCTGGTTCCTAACAAAGATAAATACACACAAAAGATGTTAGTATAGCTACTTCGACAAAAAAAAAAGGGATTATTCCAAATAATGCTAGCTGCTGCTGGAGTGGCAAGAGTGTATTTTAGGGTACCATGCATGCATCCACCATCCACCCTTTCCTCGGAATGTGTGCTTTTTAATCCACCAAAATCCCTGAAATGATTTGATATTGTATATAGTCAATCGGTTTTACATACCCACTTTCATGCTTTAGTGTTAGATAGCACTATCCCGGTCCTGGTTTATTAGTCCCCTTTATATTCGGTGTCAAATTTTGATCTTAAATTTAAATAAAAAATTATTAATGCATGTCATAAAAATAATATAATTGAAAACTATGTTCAAATACGAATCCAACGATATAATTTTTGGTGACATTCCTTAATATTTTGTTAGTTAAATCTCAAAATACAAAGGACACTTATAAACCAGGACGGATGTAGTACCATGCACACAACCAGATGGTCCTCTCAAAACCCAACTAGACTACCTAGATTCTCTCTCCTGTCGTCGATATAATCTTCATGCAAATGGGGAATATAATCCACACTGAAAGTGGATTTATAATCCATTTGGACAATTAGTTCTTTTTGTGACGAGGTCTGTCAAATAAGACCAATATTGAATATAGTTTTTGGTAACTTAAATATTCAGTTTTATTAACAAGGAAAAAGACTTGCATGTTCATTAAAGTTTAGGCAGAAGCCCGCAAAGCGGAGAAGGGTCGACTACTCTTACGGCAATACATTACTAAGTCTTTGGCACTCGCTGCAGCCAAAAGATGGGCTTCCTTCTCGATCATCACAACAGCCATCATTGTGGCGGCGGCAGTGCTGCAAAAGATTCTAGTGTCGGATTCCTTCCAAATCTCCCAAGAGATTAACATTGTCGGAGCCATCCTGTCAGGACTTATCTTCTTCACCACATCAGTTCACCTAGCTCTCACTGAGGTGGCATTTCCCCATCCAAAGGAGTGAAATGTTTGGAACCATGAAACATGATGCCATGAACATGAAACTCTTTAGAATCGTGACATGTGTTTCATGAGGTATCATTCAGGGTGGCACACGTTTCATTGTTTGTGATAGATGCTTCATGATGTTTCACTGTGCAACATGATATTTTCATTGTGTTCTTTGTTCATCATGATGTTCCATTGTGTATAAACTTGAAAAATGGATGGTGTTTATCATATTTCATAAAAATCATGTAAACAAAATTCACTTGCATGTGTGAGTTTCAACAAGTATTTGTTGAAGGCTACACAAGTTCAAAAACTGTTTGAATTGGTTTTAGGGTGTTTCAACGCTACATAATTTCTCACCGTGTGTAAATGCAGTTCCAATTGTTTTGGAGTGAATTTCAAGTTATAACAAGTTAAAGTTGTTTTGATATCATTTTATCGGGCTTCTTCGTATTTCATTGTGTTCATGTGCTCATCGTAATTTTGTAAATTCTAATTTAAATAAGTCACTAGAGACTTGCCAATTTCAACCATTTTTTGTCCTAGTACGAGAACCTCACCCGCCCATAGCAAGACACGGTAGGGAAAGAAGCCATACTTCACAACAATATCAACACATCCAATGTGAAATAAAACCAGAGGATATTGTTTGGGGGAGGGGAACAAAATCAACTCTTATATACACAGTAATTATTCAAGGACGAACAAACATTATTTTGTTTGAGAGAGACACAACAACTTGGTAAAGTAAAAAACGAAGAATATTCTTCTTTATCTCCAAAGAAGAACAAGAAAAAGCTATATTCCCCTGTGCCTTTTAATTTATTTCAATATATCTAGTCGTCCGATACATGCATGATTCCCGTCTCCAATCTATGCATGACAAGAATAGAAAGCTTACAGCCTGCAGTACTTCTTTTTTTCTTGCTCTCGAAATCTCCTTTCTTACTTTTTCATGGAATGTGGTGTTTGTGCAGTCTGCAAGTAATACATACATGCATCAGCCTGAAGTCGAAGAAGAAGAAGAATGCAAATCGATCAAAATACCAACTAATATTACCATGCATTCCCGAGCCAGGCTAGTCTTCTATTTCCATTTCATGAATGAATAGTAGGTGTGAGGGTAAGAATGAACCAGTTTCATCCATCCAAAGGAAGAACTATAATTGGTTAGTTTTTTAATAAAAGTATAATGATACAGAATAATTTGTTTCTGAATAACATAACAAATGTAGAGTAGTTGATTTCTATGCGGTGTTTGAACTTATATTCCAGGATTTGAGCGTGATGGACCAATGAGGGTGCATTCCATAACTTTGTTTGCCCGCCCTGCCTAGAAGAACTCGGTCGGTCAGGATTTGGGGGCACGATTACGTGCCGCATGCAGAAAGGCCGTCGCACCTGCGGGGAGCCCTAATTGGGCCGGCCCAGTAACCACTTGCCTCATAATTTTGACGTCGGGATGACGTAGTGCATGTTTTTCTTTTTTTTTGTTTTTTTATTTTAGTTTTTACTTTTCTCTATTCTCTTTTTTCCAAAAAATACTTTAAATTAAATTTTTAAAAATGTTAATCTCGCATTTAAAAATTTAAACAAGTACATAAAAATGCTTCTGATATATACGAAAAATGTATAACGTGGATGAAAGAATAGAAATATTTGTCATGTGGATGAAATATTCTTAATAGTTTGTACCCAAATGTTAATCATGTGTACAAAAAATGTTTTTGACAATGAATAAATTTCACTCATTTCAAAAAAGTGTATGTCCATTGTGAAAAATTATTTATACAATGTTAAAAAAATGCTTTTATTTTTAAAAAATGTTACATACATTCAAAAAAATGTGCGTCACATTTTAGAAAATCTTTGCAAGTTAAAAAAAATGCATTCACGACATTTAAAAAAGTTTCTACAATGTACAAATATATTTTCATAGTTCAAACAAAATGCTTTTAATCATTTGAAAACTGTTTGAAAACATGTTTTCTACAATGTATTAGGAAAATATATTCAACAAATGTTCTTTCTAAATAAGTGAAAGATGTATTTCAAAAATGTTACATGTGTATAAAATTGTTTTAGATGTGTAAAAAAATGTACAACGCGTATGAAGAAGTAGATATGTGTTAGAATAAGAAAAATAAAGTAGACAAATTATAAAAACAAAAACTGAAAAATAATATAAAAGTGAAGAAAGAAAGAAAAATGGAAGTATAAAGAAGATAAAGAGAAAAACGCAACTTTAGTACAAACTTTAACAAATATATTTGCTCCTATACAGTTTTTAAAATCAAGAACAAACTTTAAAAAATAGGAATAATAATTTTAAAAATTTGAAAATCTAGGAAAAAATTATAATTTTGAATTTTCTGACCGCCTTTGGACCAAGGGAGTTTATTCCTTGTACAACTTTAGTTTTTTTGCCAAGTGAGTTTTCGGACCAAAATCATAATCAGTGAGATTTTACGAGGCAACCCCACCTCGGTATGCAACAAATACAAGACTGTTTTATTAGTTTGTTCCTTGTACAACTTTGACAGCCTTAGCACTCCATGATGTGTGTGTCCGTGCGTGCGTGCGATGCGTAGAATATATAGCCTCGTAAAGGGGTCAGAAGGAAAGCTTGTGATATAAGTAACATGATAAAAAAATTGAGGGAAAGTAACATGATAATTAATTGCATGCCGTATCGAAACTCCAAAGCCACGGTAGCATATCAAATCGTCACGTAAAATTATTTTAGAGACGTTTCAATAAATTGACACAAGTAACTTCTGCAATGCTACAAAATTTAAACTACAAATTCAGTTCATGCTCCCATCAAAAATAAAATTGTCTGCTCTGAAGCGCAGGGCTTTACTTTTGAACTTTGTATGCTGGGGTTTTGTTTTCAATGAAAATGGATCTGGGGGCGAGCCCCTGTCGACCGAATGTGTTTTTAGTAAATTCATCTAAAGGCGAGATTTTACAGCAGCGTGATGGAACATCACAGCAGCTGCTGCTCCAGCACCCGCAGCACCACCAGCATCCATCGCCTGTACCGGACTGGAAAAGGGAAGTAGCTAGCCGTGGACTGTGTGGCTGTGTCTGTGTGTCGACCGGAAGTTCGAGCTACCTGGGTTGTGTGCCTCGACTGATCTCTGCCCGGAATTTATAGCCAGATACTTAGATCCTTTGCTTTGGTTGCACTACATTGCAGTGCATGTGACCGGATGCTGCAGCTAGGTACCAAAACAGTAGCTAGCAAGCACCCGTCCATGAAACTACGTGCCTGCTTCAGTTGCATGTGTGATCGGACCCTTTGCTTTGCTTGCGCCACATTACTTTACTTTGTGATGCATGGTCATGTGAACACATGAATACATATTTTTGATAAACAAAGTAAAAAACATGGATGTTAATTCACAAAAATTGCTAAATGTTAGTAGACTGGTTTTTGGATTTGGATTAGTCGATTTTCAAAAGGTAGAAGGAATCGTTGGAGATGAAGAAGGACATGACGAGGCCGTGCGAGAGCATGGCGGTAGGGAGGCAGGCTACCCCATCATCTGTCGTTGATGGGGGGAGCGCCGCGGTAGTGGGAGCGGCAGGATGGCGGTGGTGCACAACTTCGTCAGAGAAAAACCGGCCATCACCCGGGGCTAGATCGGCGGTGGGGGCGGTTCAGGGGAGGGCAGTGCAGCGAGGCGGTCGGGGGAGCGTCGCTGGCCGCGGGCGGCGGGGCGAAAGCAGGCGAAGGAAGAAAAGGAGGGAGGTCGAAAAAGGTGATCCGCCCCTTGATTTCACATCCAACAGATGAAAAAATTGATTGATCCTATTTTTTTCCGGTCAACTGACATATAGCCAGTACCATGTTAATTCCATGAGGAAAACATACTCCATGGTCTACCAACGAAGAGTGAGTTTGCCTGAGATGCATGGTCAATGATCTAGGGCATCTTGTAATGTGGGGCCTGAAAGCACATGCAACCATGAAGCCATGCATTTTGCACGTAGTTTGAAGTGGTTTTTTGTTGTTGAGATAAAACATACTCCCTCCATTCCTAAATATAAGACTTTTTAGAGATTTCAATATGGACTATATACAGATGTATATAGATGTAGTTTAGAGTATAGATTCACTCATTCTGTTCCATATTTAGTCCATATTGAAATCTCTAAAATGAGTTATATTTAGAAACAGAGGGAGTAGTTTCAAGACTTCAACACATCTTGCATTAGCCTTCGCAAAAGAAATAAGTTGTCTTGCACTTGCATTAGAATGGACTGCAATGCATCAGCACTCAGATTTCGGCTAGCCTATGGCAAGATGAAAAGTTACATACTCATGAATGCTAGCTCCTATTCCCCGTAAAAGGAAAAGAAAATGCTACTACCTCCGTCTCGGTGAATAAGTCATTCGCGTAGTTTTAGGTTGACGATTTAACTATCTAAATATGTATTATATGTGACAAAAAATATATATTTAGAAACTACATCCTTGTAGAAATCTAGTGATGTATTTTTCATAACATATAACACATATTTAATTGCTCAAATCGATGACATAGAACTACGCGAATGACTTATTCACCTAGACGGAGGTAGTAGCTACTCTTGTCAAAACAAACATTTTTCACACTAATGCTAGCTGCACCTTAGTAATTAATTAATTAAGAAAAAGAGTTTCCCCGCTTTGTATTACAAAGCAACCATTCGATACAACCAACGATAGGAGCTAGAGCGGAAGCATCACAATCACGCCCAAAAAATGAAAGAGAAAAAAAATAAAAAAATGCCAATAACGGTGGATCGACAAAAACGACGAAGCCTCGTGACCGATGCGTCCATCGAAGATCGCCCACCGAGCTCCGAGACTCCGAAGCGCCGATACCAATCAACACCTCCAAGAAGGGACGCGACAATGACGACGCTGCTGCCAAGGGTTTCCCCCGGTACGCGACGAGGAGAGAGGAAGGGTAGCCCGGACGCCCTCCAGGAAGGTCCGGCGGCACCCTCAGGCGCCACCACGTCGGTGTCGGCCAAGCCAACAGGGATTTCTTGCGATCCCAACCTCCACCTCAGGCACTTCGGAGCTCACCACCAAACCGACCACCACCCTACGCCAACACGGACACGAAGCTTCCCATGCTGTCTCACCACGGCACCGCGAAGATGGTCTGCACAAAGAAGAAGAGGAGCCGGGACTAGGGCAGCAGCACCGTCGGCATACGGAAGGGCCCCACCTCCATCGTCCACGACGGTAGCCGATGGGACGCCATAGCAGGAGCCTACCAGGCCCATGGCCCCACAGGCCCGGCCGGACCCTCAAAGGCCCGGACAGCTCCCGCCTCTGCACAGCAGCTGGCACGCCGTCGGTGTCGCTGTCCCAGTCCAAGCCGCTCCCCTGCCTCCCCATACAGAGGACGTCGCGGTCGCGTCGGAGCCGACCCGCAAGGACCCAGAAGGGTCCCTACGGGCCTATATATGGGTCGGGGACGCGCCACCGGCCGTCCAGCACCACCGGACCGCCCCGCCGCCAAGAGGTGGAACCACCACGGCGAGCACCGCCGGCCTCCGCCACCAGGACGCCGGACCGCCACCGCCGAAACCACCACCGCCGCCCCCACCCCGGGAAGGAGGAGCGCGCTCGGGTAAGGAACGGCCCGCCGCCGCCGACACCACCCGCCAGATCCGAAGCGACGAAGGCGGCGCGGCGAGGGGGAGGACGGAGGCGGAGGACGAGGTGGAAGGAGTCGCGTGCCGCCCCTGCCGCCTCCCGGGGAGACGGCGGAGGCGGCGGGACGGGGAGGAGGGGAGATGGGGGTGGGGCGGGGCGCCCGCTCCGGGCGGGCTGCGGCGGCGGGGGAAACCCTAGCGGGGGCGGAGTACTACCATGCATGCATCCACCATCCGATTCTTTTTTCTAGTTGTGTGCTTTACTGTCACACACTACCAGGGATTCCCACAACCAGGCTAAACTACCTAGAGATTCTCTCTCTTCCAACACCCTAGTCTTCTATTTAATCTTCACACACATGCTTAAATGGTGAATATTTTGTACACCTGAAGTCGAATTTATGATCCATTTGGACAATTACATTCGTAACAATGAGATCTTTCAAATAAGACTAATTTTGAATATATTTTGGGATAACTGAAATTTCACTTTTAAAGCATGATGAAATGAATATTAAACTCTTTGGAACCACTAGTAAGCGTGCACATTGAGTAAGAGTTCAAATTTTGAGTACAAAAATCATAAAAATATGCACATTGAGTAAGGGTACATTCCATGTACTATATACAAACTTAAAACCGAAGGTAATAAGCTGTTGCTCCAGCACCCACAGCACCACCAGCATCCATCGCCAGCTCCGGAGTAGAAAAACGAAAGTAGCTAGCTGCGGCATGTGTGTCTGTGTGTGACCGGAGGTTCGAGCTACGTACCTGGGCTGTGCCTCTACCGATCAGAGACCAGAAAGAGACTAGCTACTCTAATCCTTTGCTTGGGTTGCATTACATTGCAGTGCATGTGATGGATGCTGCAGCTAGCTAGCTAGGTTTCCGTTTCTGGCTGCTGGCGGGGTGGTGGTATAGCAAAGCAGTAGCGAGCAAGCACCCATCCACGGAACTACGTACGTGCTCTAGATCCTTTGCTTTGCTTGCACCACATTACTTTTGCTTTGGGTTACACGGTCATATGCCAACAGATAATAATACATAATTGTTGGGGGGGGGGGAAAGTAAAAACTTGGATGTTAATTCCATGAGGAAAACATAGAACCGAAGAGTGAGTATGCATCACATGCATGGTCAATGGTATAAGGCATCTTATATGTGGGGGCCTGAACTCACATGCAAGCCATGCATTTTGCACCGTTTCTTTGTTTCTTTGTTTTAAGTTTCTTTGTTTTTTCTTTCAGAAATTGTAGTTTCAGCTCATCTTGCATTAGCCTTCGCAAAAGAAAAAGTTGCCTTGAACTAGAATGGACTGCAGTGCAACAGCCAGAACTTACATTTCGGCAAGCGTGAGAAGATGAAAAGTTACGTGCAAAGAAAAGAAGATGCTCACGCTAATGCTACCACCATGCGTCCACCATGCGTTCTTTGTTGAAGATGTGTGTATTTTACTCCGATAAAATTTCAGAAATTATTTGTTGTTTTATATAGTCAATCTGTTAGCTACACTCTTTATGCTTTAGTGTCAAACAGTAGCATGCACACAACCAGGGGATTCCCGCAGCCAGGTGACTAGCTACCTAGATTCTCTCTCTTCCAACACCCAAGTTTTGTATTAAATCTTCACGCACAAGTTTAAATGGTGAATATCTTCTACACACTTGAAATCGGATTTACGACCCATTTTGGCAATTACATTCGTCACGACGTGATCTTTCAATGAGATTAATTTCGAAATAAACATAAAACTCTTTGGAACCATGACATGTGTCTTGAGATAGAAAGAACAAGAAAAGGGTGATCAATTAACATTAAGAGAAAATAAAAAGGATAAATCTCAAGGACTATATTTATGGGCTAAAGGACAAACATCGCCAGGTAATTTCATTCCCGGGGTATTGCCGCACCAAAAACCACAAGGCGAACTCATTGAAAATACAAGGATTTCGCTCTTTCGAAATATTGGAGACGACATATATTGTGGTCTCTCTAAAAGGCAACCCCCGCATCTTGTCCTTGCCTATTGTGTTTTTGTTGCACCAGTTTTCAAGGAATGAAAAGTTGTGCCAGCATGGCCATGAGTGTTGTACTAGGTAACACAACCATCTAGTTCACGAACTCATAAAATTCATGCTTAGCACCATATTCTTGTTTTTGAGATGTAGTTGAGTCGAAAACTAATGCGAAGAAGGGGATGGTGTCAACATGGCATCCAACAACAATGGTTTTGCTATTATGTAAATGAATTATTCATGAGGATCTAGCACAGATTTCCGCATTAAGATAGAAACATCGGTCCCACAGTGCATCATATGAACATTTCTTATTAATATAGAAGGCTCTTTCCGATTACAGCTCCATCTCCATGCATACATCGATCCCATCGTGAATCATATATATGAACACTACTGGTACTGATAGGAGGAATGCTATTCTTACGCACTATGTGTGGTCATTAATTCCCTCGTAGCGGCACACTGATTAACAATAATTAGCGCCACACTGATCAACCGTCAGCTAATAGATAGATAGAGTACTCGACTCCATAGAACATAGCATAGGTACTGGACAAGCTCGCTAGGCATGGATCATGGATGGAGATGGATCGGCATGTAGGAATCAACCGGCTAGGGCCGTGATGAGTACACCTATAGCTGGGAAGAAGAAGAGGAGGAGCGGCACGAAGAGCAGGACGTCGTGGACGATGAATTCGACCCTGTGGGCGTGCAGGTGCCCAGTGCAGCTGCCGACGGCCACGGCGGCTGCAGAGGCGAAGGCCCGGACGAGGTGGAAGAAGGTGAAGGGGCTGATGACATGCGCGAAGGTGGTGCAGATCCAGGAGAGCCACGAGTGGTCCGGCGCGAAGGTGGCCACCGTGGCCGCCGCTGCCTGGGCGCCGGCTGAGAGCAGCAGCAGCAGCCCGTGGATGCGCATGATCACCACATCCGTCTCGCTAGCCGCGCACTCGCCCCCCTGCGGCTTCAGCTGGGGCTGGAGGGTGAAGACGCAGAGGGCGAAGACCGCCGTCGCAAAGCCGATGACGAGGTGCACCCCAGCCACCGAACGGATGGTCACCCTGGCAAAACCTCCACTAGCAGCGGCTGCTCCAGCACCAACAGCAGCAGCGGCTCCACCACCGCCGGCAGCACCACTAGCATCCATCTCGATCTCCGGTGCCCTACTACGAAAAGGGAGAGTGGCTAGCTGTGGCCTGTGTCAGTGTGTAGACCGGAGGTTCGAGCTGCCTTCAGGCTGTGCCTCGACCGATCTCTGCCCCGAGTTTATATGCAGATGGACGATCGACCGAGCAGAGACAGACTACCTGCTCTAGGCCCTAGCTAGATCCTTTGCTTTGCAGAACATTGTGGTGCATGTGAATGGATGCTGGA
>CM038143.1:545536975-545754649 GCA_021437245.1 Aegilops speltoides
GGTCGGTGCAGGCTGTGAGGAGAACCACGTGGCGCGCGCTGCGGCCCGACGGGGCGACGCAGCGGCAGCACGTTGCTCGATCGGTGGAGAGCGCGCTGAACTCGGGGCGATCTTCACGGGACCTGCGGTAGCGTAACCAACGGGCGGTCGGTCGCGGCGTAGATGAGGTGGATCGCGGCGGCGGGCGGGTGATCAATCCGATCGCGCGAGGTCGGGACGCCGCTTGATGGAGGAGTGGTGGCGGCGGAGTCCGGGATGAGGCCGCGACGACGGACGGCCGGAGACGTCAAGACGGCACCGGGCTGCCAAAACAGCGCCGACGCCGCAGCGAGGCCCGAACGACCAACGGCAATGCGCCGAGTTGAGGCGGCCGACGAGCTTGATGCAGCCGTGGATGAGGCCGGCGAGTAGACCGCCGAGCCGCCGTCGCGACGCGCGGCGAGGCGGGTGGCGATGGATCGATGGGCGGGCGGTAGCGGCGTCGGCTATGATTAACCGACGCATGGCGCGAGGCCGCGGGTCGCGGCGATGCAGGTGTGTCCCGGTCGATCTGCGAGGACGACGACGGCCGCAGTGAAGCGACGGGCGGACCGACGGGCAGACGGGCCGCCTCGGCGCGTGGCCACCGGGTCGGAGGAGAGGCCGGCTGGTCGCGCCGGGTCGGAGTAGAGCGCGACGGATCGGCGGCGGCGGCGCGACGCAAACCGATCACGAATAGATCGGAAAACCAAAAAAAACGCCGATAAAAACGACCGGCGAGAGGCGAAAAACCCGAGCAAGGGCTCGGAAAAAGACTCTCTAGGGCAGCCGCCAACACGGCCGGGCGGACGAACCCTAGGTACGGGCGGCGGCCCCGGCGGCGGTCATGAAGGCCGACCGCCCGAAGCGGCGCAAGTCTTGAAGCGGCGACGGCTAGGGTTTAGGATCGACTTGCGATAGATACCATGTTAGAAGGGAGAGATGGATTTGGTGGAATAGTTGTTGTTGTATTGCTTGAACCTCATGGGCATATATATAGGAGTACAATCATCTACTTGGAGTACAAGACAAGACAGAACAAATCCTAGTCTATCTCGTCTTTCCTAATAAACATATTATACTCAATACCCACCGCTTCCGGCGTGGCTGCCAGCGCCTCCCTCATCTTCCGCTCCCCGCCTCCCGCGCAGCAGGACAACCACAGCAGCGCCTCCGCGGCCATGCACAGGATGGTTGCCGGTGATGCAGCCTCCTTGAGGATCCTCACCAGATCGATTTCTTGGCATCTTCGCTGACTTCGCCCGCAGACAAGACGGCAGCCATGGCCTCCACGGCCATCTTGACCCGTCCACGCTTCTCCGTGTCGTCCCGGGTCAAGTAGGGCACCATCTCCGGCGCCATGGTGGCCAGGATCCTCACCGCGTCGACGTGCGCGTCGGTGCCCCCGCCCGTGCACTCTACGACGCATGGCCGGGGCGGGGGCTCGCGCTCGCGCGGCCGTGGCGGGGGGCTCGCGTGGCCGGATTGGAGCACGCGTAGCCGGGGAGGGGCTCGCGCGCGCATGGCCGGGGCGGGAAGGGCCTCTGTCTTCTTCGTCCTCGCAGTGGCCGTCCCCATGGCCGCGAGCCGGTGCGTGCGTGCACGCGCGGGCGGAGCAGCGGAGGGCGGCCACGGCCAGGCGCTGGCGCGAGCTGCTGGAAGGCGACGCGTTCGACGGCCTCGCTTGGGGGTAGAGACGGCTGGAGATCTTTTCACCCCCCAAGCCAAAATTCTCGCCGGCAGCCCCCTAGGAGGCGAAAAAAAATGCTTCCTGGGGGGACGGCTGGAGATGCCCTTAGAGATGCGAAAGGTGAGCTTTCACCCGTGGAAGAACATGGCATGATTAATTTAAGGTATCGCTAATCTTCGATGCGAAGCTTCCGTGAAATATATATTACTGACGACCAAGGCGGCCGGAGCTTGAGTGCTAGATAGACATACATCCCATTCCCAGGGAGAAATCAGGCGGACATGGAAGGGAGGAGCGAGGCCGCCGCGATGTCGTCGGAGCCGGTGAGGCTCATCGGCTGCTTCGGCAGCCCGGTGGTCCACCGCGCCGAGCTGGCCCTGCGCCTCAAGGGCGTCCCCTACCAGCTCATCGAGGAGGACCTCAACAACAAGAGCGACCTGCTGCTTACGCACAACCCCGTCCACAAGACCGTCCCCGTGCTCCTCCACGGCGACCGCTCCATCCCGGAGTCGCTCCTCATCGTCGAGTACGTCGACGAGGCCTTCCCCGCCGGCCCGCCGCTGCTCCCCTCCGACCCCCTCGCCCGCGCCAACGCCCGCTTCTGGGCAAGATTCCTCGAAGAGGAGGTACAGTAACCGCGTGCAGTAATTCAGCACCCAACTTTCAGTTTTCACTCAGCAACTCGATCTGCTGATTGCTATATGTCTGCGTAGTTCAAGAAGCCTTTGTGGATTGCGCTGTGGACGGACGGCGAGGCGCAGGCGGCAGCGGCGAGGGAGACGAAGGCGAACCTGACGCTGCTGGAGGCGCAGCTGCCGGAGGGGAAGAGGTTCTTCGGCGGCGACGCCATCGGCTTCCTCGACATCGCCGTCGGCGGGGCGCTCGCGCACTGGATGGGGGTGGTCGAGGAGATGGCCGGCGTGCGGCTGCTCACCGAAGAGGACCACCCGGCGCTGTGCCGCTGGGCGAGGGCGTACAGGGCCGACGAGACCGTGCAGCAGTGCCTCCCGGACAGGGACCGCGTGCTCGCCGCCTTGGCGGAGAGGAAGGACCTCTACGTCTCCATTGCCAAGGCCATGGCTGCACAGAAGTAGCACAGCACATTTCACGACGAGGAAGGGGATGTAAGTCAAGTCAATGCTTCTGGACATTGTGTGCTTGTGGATGCATGTGGAAAGTGGATCCGATGCAATAAAAAAGAGCAATTTGTGGCCTGTCTTCGGCCGTTGTGAGGTAGTACTGGCCACTTGGACCCAACTTTGCTTGATTTGTGAGCAACGAGGCGTTGCTAGAGTTAGCCATGGTTGTTAACCAACATAATCTAATCGTATCGGTGTACTTAAGCAAAACAGATATTATTGCGTTTGTATCAATCAAGATGTACCCCTGATCTAGATGGTGAGGCAGGAGGGCTTTTGTCAGACCTTTGTTGAATAATAATTTAATGAAATTGGTTGTGCGCATCTACTGATGCAGAGGCCAGGGTTTCAACCTCACTTAAAAAAATCAAAATGTGATTTGGAGATTGGTTCGTTGTGATTCTGTAATCAATTGTAATCGTGGTGATCAAGCATTGCTCATGTATACATATAGTCAAGACCTACGAGGTATCTCACGCAAAACATTGTATTTGACTTGGCAAACATAAACTTTTGTGAGTTGACATGCATCACCCAAACTATGGGTATCTATTCAGTGCCAAGCTTCAAGGCCTTCTCCATCGTGTCCACATATCGAGCTCTCTTCGGTGGCAAGATCTCACCAAAACTAAAGACTAGGTCATCTGTCCAAAAGTGTTGTCAGCACAGTCCTTAGGTCCAATAACTTCACTTGTGAATCTTCTCGAGTTTAGTGTGTGTGTGATGCAAATCAACGTGCAAAAATTCATCAGTTACCATTTTGAGATTGTACACATGTTACACATGCGTCGTCTAAGCATGTTCACTCCGTTGTATGGGCTCCTACAATTACCTCTATTGATGGTTTAAAATATTATGTGAGTTTTTTAAATGATTATAGCCGTTTTGTATGGATTCCTCTTTTTGAAAAACGGAGGCTATCACCAAGTCTTAAGGATGAGGCCCTCAAATACATTGTGGTAGCAACATGACAAAGATACAGGGTCAGGAGGACCAAATATGTGAAGAGGCGCATACATGCAAGAAAAGAGAAATAGTTCAATACAAGGACCCAGGGGCCAAGTACACATGACGCAGCGTGGTAGAAGAGTAGCCATACTTTGGCGTCACAAAGAGCAACCTAGGTCATGTTGCACTGACACTAGCTCGCATGTTGCACTGGTGGAAAAATAGCCTTCGGTCGCGGTTCGCAACGGCCATTAGTCGCGGCTGCGCAACCGCGACCAGCAAAGCGCGACTAAAGCCCGCCACCTTTAGTCGCGGCTGCTTACGAACCGCGACTAAAGGCCCGTCCACGTGGGCGCCAGCGGCCGTCGGCGGAGGACCTTTAGTCGCGGTTCTTCGCCAACCGCGACTAAAGGCGCCGCAGTTTAGGGTTTTAGCCCCCCTAAACCTGTTTTCTGTTTAATTTGTTTTGTTTTATTTCTTTTGTGCTTTATTTTAATTTTGAAGGAGTTTCATATATTCTACGGTACTACATACATGCATATGAATGTACAATTTCAAATAAATTTGAAATTAGAACCAAAAAAATTCAAGAGGAATATACAATATATATTCAATATCATCGGATGACCATATACAATTTTGAACAAGTTTCCATACATGATTTAATCCATATAAAGTTCTTCGTCCTCGTGATAGTGTTCTCCTTTAGGATGGAGGACTTCCCTGCAGAACCATCCAGCTAGTTCCTCTTGAAGTGGTCGGAAGCGAGCTTCTGGACTAAGCGTCCACCGGAGGTTATTCCTCTGAGCATTGGTATCACTCGGATCAACCCGCTCAGAGGTGTATCTCCGGATCATCTCACAGACAAAGTATGCACATAGATTGGTCAACGGTGGCTGAATATCCCCATCTTAGTCTTTACCCTTTTGAATTCTAGGTCTTTTTTGAATTCACCGACCTTTGTATCTACGAACCGTCTCCAAACCCTACGAGGCAAAGAAAATTAAATGGACAAGAGAGTTATTAGTTACTTGATATTAGGAAATGAACGAAATAGGCCGATCGATATAGAGCGCAAATGAATGAAAATAATTACTTCGCAGCATTTTTCGATGTCGGCCCAAAGCTTTGGATCCTTATCCGAGAGAGTCGTGGGCGAGACATTCGAGGTGTTCACTTTAATTACTAGCGAATCCGGTGGAACCTGCGGACACGATACATGCACAAGACGTCATGCATAACTCATCGATTAGCCGCCACATACCATGCATGGAGTAAACAAAAGAGAATGTGCTCAAGACGAAACACTCACCCAAAATGGTAAGGAAATAGAATATCACTTTTGAGTTCCTGCTTTGTAAGAAACGCCACAGTCTGCCTCCACGTCGTCGGGTAATGCTCCAACACAACATCATTAACGATGTGTGGGTCAATGAACCCAACATCATGGATGTTCCTTACTCGCATTCCTTTTTCTTCATTCGCATGTATAATAGAGGACACAACAATATAGTTAGGACATATATATAGTGCGAGGCAATATGAACGAGATGGGGTAGAAATTAATAAATCACTTACGTAATGTAGCAACCGATGATAGATTTGTCGAGCTCATGCAGATTGAAAAGCTGGAACAATTCACTCAGTTCAACTTGTACATAGTAATGTTTGAAGTGATGCTCATGTCTAACTTCCGCATAAATATAATCTTTGGCGTTTTAATTTTTATGTAACCCTTGTACCAATTCAGCAGACGTTTCATTTGGTCGGGTAGATCCTTTTCTCTTGCAGCTCGACGAGAGGCCCATTCTTGACATATGTAATTACTACCTCCTCTCTCGCAACTCATCAAGGCCTAACAGTTCACGAAGAGTAATACCTAAGTTGGCGCTTGTTCTCGCACTTTCGTTACTCAATCCTCTGTCTGCCGCAGCTTGTATGATCTCGGGGCATCCGGACGAAGGATTCCACTATAAGCGGGCAATCGATTGTTTACTTTGTTCCCGAGCTGGGCAACTTGTTTCCGCTTTTTATACTTTCGGCCTTCTCCGCTCTTTGTTCTCCTTGAACATGAGTGCCTGCTTTTAAGTTCACGTGCATAGTCATTAGGGAGATTCTTGGCGGCTTGGGACGGTGTGCTCAAAATGACTTAGCCCACTTCTTTTGCTTGATCGAATATCTTGGCTTGGGCTCGGGCTCTCTTTTCTTCTTGCAGTCCGCCTTCCATTTCTCCAAATCAGCGATCGCGCCGCGTCGACTTCCTCGGCACTCGTTCCCAAGGCCTTGTGGGGAGAGGCTTGATGATGGCTCCGGTACCTTTGTGGTCTTAGGTACATAAGGGTCCGGGTTAATACTCGAGACTTCTTCCTTCTTTGCCATAGGTGGATTGGGGCGGCGTCTCATCACCCGCCGGACGAGGATCTGGGCGGCGGATGATCACCCGCCGGACGTTGTGGGATGAGGCGGCGGCGGGCCGATGTGACGGAGGTGTAGGTGAACCGCCACCACCACCACCACCACCACCACCGCCACCGCCACCACCACCACCGTAGGGGTGGACTTGTTGTCCTTGGCGCCTCGCTGAAACTTGATAAACTTCTTTTGCCATAGAATGTAATGGCGCTTGACATCTTCAAGTCTTTTCTCCCTTCGTGTGTAGCAATTTCAATCTCCGTGTCCTCAAACCCTTTGACTATGTCCTCCACCGTGACACGAGCATAGCCATCTTTAATGGGGTTGTTGTGGTGGAGTGCTCCTGTAAACATGGTAAAGCACTGCCGATGGCTACCTTCATGGATATGTTCCCCATAGGATATCTGATGACATTCTTTCATCTCCTTTATATCGCCCACGGGGTAGCGAGGAGGCTCCGGTGCAGTAATTTCGACCACCGAGGCTCCGGTGCAGTAATTTCGATCGTCGGTGCATCTACACCAGCCGGTGGGGCCTCCGTGGAAGCCACGCTGCTTCTCGCTGCTGGCTTCCGAGATCCGCTGGATGATCTTCATGCTGCACCGAGCTGAATCTCTTTCGGCTACTAGTACACTCATGGTTTTCTTCATCACTTCCATTTCGATGCCAACCGCCCCACAACATCTGCTTCCCGATCCATCTTTCTCTTACGGCTTCAGAATCAGACGGGTCATCGTTCGGGGAACCCTATTTTCCACGGAATGTGCCCCATGCCTCGTACACGTCCTCCGTGTTCGGGATTCCCGAGGGCTTTTGTCGGTAGCGTCGTTCTCTCTGTTGAACTTGATCTTCCCTCTTGAGCAGCCTTCATTGCGTCAATAAGGGCTTGGGTGGGTTTAATTAATTTGCCACGTAAACACACTCCCCTGTCTCCGGGTTGAGCGTTCCCCCATGCCCGTACCACCAGCTTTTGGCCCTTGGGTCCCATCCCTCCGTACCTGGACGGATTCCTCGCGCCCTCAGCTCGTTCTCCATCTTCTCGAACCTAGGCACCCAAATGCGATACCCTCCTGGCCCCATAACATGATTGTACTCCTTCTTAGCCGCATTTTCCTTATTTTGTTTCGATATTTGAAGGAACTGCTCCGATTTCTTTTGCTTCACAAATTCTGGCCAATCATCTTTCAGTTTCTCATATTGTCCTCGAAATCCGAGTCTTGTTACGCTTGACAAAGTCACGGGCTAGATTTTGCTTGAATTTCCGGAATGCGTCGGCCATCTTATGAAGAGCGAACTGTTTGACTTTCCTCCTCCTCTCCTTGTTTTCCTCAATCTTGTTACCCTCCTCATCGAATTTGTTGTATTCCGGAGGTAGAACGAAATGTTCCATAAGCTTCGTCAAGCAATCTTTTTTTGTTCTCTTATCGACAAAAGAACCATCAATTCGTGCCTTCTTTGGCTCATTCCACTCTTGGACGGTGATCGAGACGTTGTCTCTAACAATGGCTCCGCATTGGCTGATAAACTTGGTGGCGTTCTTGCGGGGCTCCAGCGGCCTGCCGGTTGCAAAGTCGACAACCTGGATGGTGCATGTTTCTCCTGGTTTCATCGTCCTGGTTGCGCCACGCTTTGACGACGTACTCGATTGTTTTGACGATCCGGCCGAGGGCTAAAATAAGAAAGAGAGTCGCGCGTTAGTACACACATATTTATTCAAATCGGTTAGTTTGTATCACCAGAGGCTCAATGTATATATATACCTCGGCGCGGAGGTGGTTGCTACTTCCATTTGAAGATCGCGTTTATCGGCGTTTCTTGACATCATCTTCTTGTGGCGCCCTTCATCTTCACCGTCAAGGTTCAGATAAGAAGAGATATCATCTTCTTCTTCTCCGGTCGGCACATATTGAATATCGCCGTTTATGATGCCGAACATATGTGCTTCACCGTCCGGATCATAGTTGTCCATAATCGGGTCAGCTCTATCGTCCGACATTATGTCGATCCTGAAAACATGTAGTAAAACAAATTAATTAAGTGAAGAAGGGGCGGTGGCGGTGGCGGTGGCGAAAGGCGGTGGCAAAAGGAGGCGAGGAAGGGGTGGGAGAGGTGTCGCGGTAGAGCGCAAGACGGGCCGGGGTTTAGGGTTTAGGGTTTTAAGTTGGCCGGTTTTCTTTGGCCGGTTTTCTGTTGTTTTTTGTTTTTGGGGTTTAGGGTTTTAAGTTGTTTACCGCTTTTGTTAAACTAAAACTAGTTAAAATTAAAGAACAAAAAAAAAAAAAAATTCCTTTTCCTTTTTCTTTTTTTTCTTCTTCCTTTTCCTTTTCTTTTCTTTCTTCTTCTTCCTTTTCCTTTCTTCTTCTTTCTTCTTCTTTCTTCTTCTTCCTTTTCCTTTTTGTTTTTCTTTGACGGTTTTCTGTTGTTTTTTGTTTTTGGGGTTTAGGGTTTTAAGTTATTTACCGTTCTTGTTAAACTAAAACTAGTTAAAATAAAAGAACAAAAAAAAAAAAAAAAAAAAAATTCCTTTTCCTTTTCCCTTTTCTTCTTCTTCCTTTTCCTTTTCTTTTCTTTCTTCTTCTTCCTTTTCCTTTCTTCTTCTTTCTTCTTCTTTCTTCTTCTTCCTTTTTCCTTTTGTTTTTCTTTGACCGGTTTTCTGTTGTTTTTGTTTTTGGGGTTTAGGGTTTTAAGTTATTTACCGTTCTTGTTAAACTAAAACTAGTTAAAATAAAAGAACAAAAAAGAAAAAAAGAAAAAATTCCTTTTCCTTTTCCTTTTCTTCTTCTTCCTTTTCCTTTTCTTTTCTTTCTTCTTCTTCCTTTTCCTTTCTTCTTCTTTCTTCTTCTTCTTCTTCCTTTTTTCCTTTTCTTTTCTTTCTTCTTCTTCCTTTTCCTTTCTTCTTCTTTCTTCTTCTTTCTTCTTCTTCCTTTTTCCTTTTCTTTTCTTTCTTCTTCTTCCTTTTCCTTTCTTCTTCTTTCTTCTTCTTCCTTTTCCTTTTCTTTTCTTTCTTCTTCTTCCTTTTCCTTTTCTTTTCTTTCTTTCTTCTTCCTTTTCCTTTTCTTTTCTTTCTTCTTTCTTCTTGTTTTCTGTTGTTTTTGTTTTTCTTTTTTTTTTGTTTTGTTTTTTTTTAATTCTTGGGCAGGGCGCAGGGGCGGCGGTGTGGGCGGCGGCGGCGGCGGCGGCGGCGGTGGGCGTTAGGCGCGGCGGGCGTGTGGTGTGGCAAGGGCGGGCGCAGGCAGGCAAGATCGGGCGGCGGGCGGCGGGGCAGGGCGCAGGGGGCGGCGGCGCGACATCGGGACGGGCGGCGGCGCCATCGGGACGGAGCGCGGCGGCGCGCTGGCTTCAGCGTCGGCGTCGGTCGGCGTCGAGGCAGCGCTCAGGCGTCGATCGGCGTCGGGCAGCGCTCAAGCGCCAAGAGAGAGGCGAATGGGGCAAACTGCTAAGTCGATGTTATAGACGAACCTTTAGTCGCGGCCGGGAGGCGGATCATGACTAAAGGTACCTTTTAATCGCGATCGGCCTCCCACCGCGACTAAAGTGTTTTGCCACCCGCCTGCTCTCAGAAGAACCTTTAGTCATGGTTGGGGGCGGGCGCGACTAAAGGGTACCTTTAGTCGCGCCCGCCTCCCACCCCGCGACTAAAGGGTCTTTGCTGAACTGGCGCGGTGCGGTGGGATGTTTAGTCCCACTCGCTAGCCGAGAGGCATCGGCAGTGGTTTATAAGCGGCTGCGCTCACCACTTCGAGCTCCTCTCAAATGCAGGCTTACGGGCCTATTCTGTTACTCTGTGCCTGTGGGCCTATTGGGCCTTCTGCGGGCCTGAATCCTGGCCCATTAATGGGTTTCTAGTCGTATTCAGGCCGTGGTGGCCCAGTAGGTGGCATATTTTTTATTTTTGCCTGTTTTTGTTTTCATTTTTGCTTTATTTATTTTGTTTTGTTTCTACTTACAACAAAAAACTTATTTATTTTATTTTATTTTGTTTCTAGTTACTTATTTATTTTACTTTATGATAATTATTTTTGCAATTAAAGTTTCCAATTACTTATTTATTTATGTTATTAAAATCTTAAAAATACAATTATATATCAAAAAAATCAGAAAATAAAACTAATTCATTTTAAATTCTTGTTTTTCTTCTGTTTTTTCTTCCTTTTTCTTCTTTTTTTTTCTTCTGTTTGTTTCTTCCTTTTTCTTGTTTTTCTTCTTTTTTTCTTCCTTTCTTCCTTTTTCCTTTTTCTTCTTTTTCTTCTGTTTGTTTTTTTCTTATGTTTTTCTTCTGCTTTGTTTTTTTCTTCTGTTTTTCCTTTTTCAGAAAAATAAAACTAATCCATGGAGCATCCTCATCATTTAACTTAATCAGAAAAATAAAAGGTTTGATACATCATTCAGTTCATCGACCAAATACAAAGTTTGGTACAATAAATTATTACACATCAATTCTTCCCTTGTGTCCCTCGCTTGCTTACGATTGTCTGCGTATCCATGGAGCATCCTCATCATTTAACTTAATGCTTGGGTCGGTGTTCACTTTGAAGGGCGGAATTTCAGCAAACATATTATAATCTTCTGACATGTCTGTCTTGTCCTCCACTCCCACGATGTTTCTTTTCCCTGAAAGAACAATGTGGCGCTTTGAATCATCGCATGATGTCTTGATCGTTTTCTTATCTTTCCGTTTCCTCGGTTTGCTACTCATGTCCTTCACATAGAAAACCTGAGCGACATCTTTCGCTAGGACGAATGGTTCGTCAAGGTAACCAAGATTGTTGAAATCCACCATTGTCATTCCGTATTGCTGGTCCACCTTTACCCCACCTCCTGTTAGCTTGAACCATTTGCACCGGAACAAAGGGACCTTAAAGGAGGGTCCATAGTCAAGTTCCCATATCTCCTCTATGTAACCATAATATGTGACCTTTTGCCCATTCTCGGTTGCTGCATCAAAGCGGACACCACTGTTTTGGTTGGTGCTCTTTTATCTTGGGCGATCGTGTAAAATGTATTCCCATTTATCTCGTACCCTTGGAAAGTCGTTATAGTCGAAGATGGTGTCTTGGCCAACATGTACAAATTGATCTACAACATCATTGTCATTCATTAAATGTTTTCTCAACCAACTGCCGAAAGTCTCCATGTGGGCCTTCCTAATCCAGATTCAGGCTTCCCGGGTTGTCCGGCGTAAAATATTCTTGTGTTTCTCAAAGTGCGGAGCCACCAAGTTGGAATTGGTCAAGACAAATGTGGTGTGCTTGATCGAGAATGGCCGTCCATACATATCGTTGATTTCCTTCCGATCGTGCCTTTTCCACTTAGTCTCCCCTCGTGCGCGATCGAGGAAGACCAATCGGCTTAAGGTCGGGAACAAAGTCAACACAAAACTCAATTACCTCCTCATTTCCATAGCCCTTGGCGATGCTTCCTTCTGCCTAGCACGGTTCTGAACATATTTCTTTAATACTCCCATGAACCTCTCGAAGGGAACATATTGTGTAGAAATACAGGACCGAGAACGGAAATCTCTTCGACTAGGTGAACCAGGAGGTGCGTCATAATATTGAAGAAGGATGGCGGAACACCAACTCAAATCCGACAAGACATTGGATCACATCGTTCAGTAACCGTGGTAGAACTTCCGGATTGATTACCTTCGAGAGATTGCATTGAGGAATGCACATAGCTTCACAATGGCTAATCGAACATTTTCCGGCAGAGCCCCTCAAAGCAATCGGAAGCAATTGCGTCATAATCACGTGGCGGTCGTGAGACTTCAGGTTTTGGAACTTTTCTCCGCCATGTTTATTATTCCCTTTATATTGGGCGAGAATCCAGACGGGACCTTCATACTGCTCGGGCATTCAAAAAGATGACCTTCTCTTCTTTGGTCGAGGCGTAGCGGCACGACCTTGAAACCATTCCGGATGCGGTCATCGTGGTCTTTCAAACGTTCTTGGTCTGCCGTGCTTCCTTTGTATCATTTGTCTTCCCATACACGCCCAAGAAGCTTAGGAGGTTCACGCAAATATTCTTCGTAACGTGCATCACGTCGATTGCAGAGCGGACTTCTAGGATTTTCCAATATTCTAGCTCCCGAATATAGATTTCTTCTTCCACATGGCTGCGTGCCGTCGGCTCCCTTCGAACTGATTGTCCGCGGGACCTTTCCAAAGATGACTTTCAAATCCTTGACCATATCAAATACCTCAAAGACCAAGTCGTTCCGCGAGCTTCGCCGGTGATCTGCCTTGCCGTTGTAATGCTTGCCTTTCTTTCTTCTTGGATGAGTTTTCGGAAGAAATCGGCGATGCCCAAGGTACACGTTCTTCTTACAATTTGGCAAATGTACACTTTCGGTCTCATGTAAGCGGTGCGTGCATGCATTGTATCCCTTATTTGACAGTCCCGAAGGTTACTAAGAGCAGGCCAATCGTTGATGGTTACGAAAAGCAACGCTCGTGGTCAAATTCCTCTTGTTTGTGCTCATCCCACACACGGACACCACCCCACAGCTGTAAAAGTTCATCAACTAATGGCCTTAGGTACACATCGATGTCGTTGCGGGTTGCCGGACCTTGGATGAGCACGGCATCATAATGAACTTCCGCTTCATGCACAACCAAGGAGGAAGGTTGTAGATGCATAGAGTCACGGGCAGTGCTATGGCTGGAGCTCGCTCGCCAAAAGGATTCATGCCATCCGTGCCAGAGCAAATCTTATGTTCCTTGCGTCATTTGCAAAATCTGTGAACCATCCGTCGATCTTTCTCCATTGCGTTCCATCTGCGGTGTGTCTCAACTCCCGTCCGACTTACGTTTCTCTTTGTGCCATCGCAACAACTTGGCATGCTTTTTGTTCATGAACAGACGTTTCAACCGTGGTATTATAGGAGCATACCACATCACCTTGGCGGAACCCTCTTCCCGGTTTCGGCCCTCAACATCGCTACCGGGTCATCGACTCGATCTTATAACGCAATGCGGTGCATACCGGGCATTCATTCAAATTCTCGTATTCACGCGGTAGAGGATGCAATCGTTGATGCATGCATGTATCTTGTAACCTCTAAACCTAGAGGCGACAACCTTCTTTGCTTCAGACGTCTTGGCGGGCAACTCGTTATCCTTTGAAACATATTCTTCAACATTTTCAGCAAGTTTTCAAATGCCGAGTCACTACACCTGCCTCGCCTTCCATTTCAGCAAATCCGATGTGCAGCCCAGCTTTTTCAGACCATCATCGCATCCGGGTACAGCGCCTTTACGTGATCCTCTAACATGCGATCCAAATTCTCCTCTCCTTTTCGGTTTAGCGGCGTCTCCGTGCATCGGCAATGGTCCGACCAAGATCATCAACGGGATCATCACGTGCCTCTTCTTCACCTTCCCTTCACCTTCACATCCTCCATGAAAGTATCACCGAAATGAGCAAGATAGCTTTCATCGATGAAATCATCCCTTCTTCATCTTCTTCCATTATAACCCCTCTTTCTCCATGCTTGGTCCAACAATTATAGCTTGGCATGAAACCCTTCAAGCGGATGCATGTGAACAACTCTTGAGGAAGAGTAACCCTTCTCATTCTTACAGATAACACATGGACAGATAACAAAACCCCCGCTTGTTCGCATTAGCCACTACGAGGAAATCTTTCAAACCCGTAGTGAACTCACGGAGAGTCGGTTACCGTACATCCATTGCCGATTCATCTGCATTATTATAATATAAAATATATAATTAACCATCATGCATTTGTTATGAACTACACACACATGCATATTGACACATCAAAGGTTCATCAAGTTGCTAACCGCGATCGAAGAGTGTGGCTCCAACACTTCATGTCATGTTTGTTTCATGCTCTTGGGGCATTTCATCAAACACCTTATGTGCATAAGAGGAACCAAAAGCAAACCTACACCCACTTGTGAAGAGAATGGCTCCAAATGGCTAAGTGTTGGCTGCTGGATGGGTATATATAGGGAGGGCTTTAGTCGCGGTTGGCCAGCCAGCCATGACTAAAAATGCCGAGGCCTTTAGTCGCGGTTGGCTGGCCAGCCGCGACTAAAGCCCCTCACGTGCACCACCGGCCACCGAGCGCCAGGCCCAGGCCTTTGGTCGCGTTCACCTCGAATCATGACTAAAGGTCCCATTAATCGCGGTTCCTACAGCTTCGCGACTTATGGGCTGGACGGAAAGCCTGTTTTTCCACTAGTGTTGTCCAACAAGCGGTCAAGTGACGGCACATGTTTAACATTTTTTAAATACATGATCAATATTCTTTGAAATATATGTTTTGATGCCCTTTTTACTTTCCATACACAATGTAAATTTTTGGTATACATTTTAACATTTTTCAAATACATGATTAACATTTTTCCAAACATTTATTTATACATCAGCAACATTTTTATATACATTTTAATATTTTTTAAATACATAATTAACATGTTCTTCAAACATATATTTTGGTGTCAACTTTTTTCATACATGCTGTAAATTTTTGTATACATTAACATTTTTTATACACGTTTAACATTTTTTAAATGCAAGATTAACATTTTTCAGAAATTTATGTAAAGTGATTGTTGTATTATATATTTAGAATATTTACAAATATAAGTAAAAGTAAAGAAAAGAAATCTGAAAACAAAAACAAAAGATACGAAAAAAGGAGAAAAAAACAAGCGCTCCTGCCATCTCGCGCCAAGTCTTTTGTCACACGTGTACATGAATAAAAGGCCATGTACTTGGACAATCCGAAGAAAGAAAGAAGGGAATTGAATCGCACACGGTCCCACACATGGTACCACAAAAAGGAAAACGTATGTCATACCACAAAATCACCTTTCCGACAGTCGACATCCAACACTAAAACCCTAGGAGAATCTTTATCCATCCCGCCGATCCACTCCGATGGCCGTCGCCGCCGCTGCCCGAACTGGGTGATGGCATGTTGTTCG
Organism: Aegilops speltoides; assembly: GCA_021437245.1. Classification (NCBI taxonomy): domain Eukaryota; kingdom Viridiplantae; phylum Streptophyta; class Magnoliopsida; order Poales; family Poaceae; genus Aegilops; species Aegilops speltoides. The sequence continues at coordinate 545,552,139 of CM038143.1, forward strand.
ACCGTTTCGTCTTCCGTAGAGACGACGACGCCAACTCCTTCCTGGACGAGGACGCTGCGCCCTTCACGCTTGAAGGCAACATCTCACCGGGCGACAAGTTCTCCATCGCTTTCCGCATCACCAAGGCTCCAATGACCTCCTGCATGTACCTCAAATAGCTAAGGGTCATCTTCTACATTTGCAACACATGCCGTGCTGCAAAAAATTTCTCCAACACAGGTTATCTTCCAAATTTTTTTGTAACATAGGTTAAGTTACAGATTATTTTTGCAACAGATGTCTTATTACAGTTTTTTTGCAGCAGCAGATGTCTTGCTGCATTTTAACTCTTTTGCAACAAAGGTCTCATTGGAATTTAAAAAAAAAATCAACAAAGGTCATGTTATAGTTTTTTTGAACACGGACCTTGTTGCAGAAACTCGTTATAGCGGACAGCAAGCAGCGACCACGTTAACTGAAAGAAAGGTCGATGCTCCCTCGAGACGGCGTGGCTACGGTGGACACAGCTCCCCGCGGTGGACACAGACCCCGGTGCTCCCCCGGGAGGGAGTGGTGTAGCTTGAGTTCGGGCGCACCCGACGGCCAACTTTTATGGTGGAGGTGGGCGGCGACAGCAACGCCCACGCCGGCAACCTCGTTGGCGTGCTGCCGGTGGTGAACATCGGTGGTGGCGGTCGAAGCAACATGAGAAGGAGTCGCCTTGGCAAGGAGCTTGGGAGGAGTACGGGTGGTTGCTGCCGTCGAGGGGATGCAGATCCTGCAACACACACCAGTTGTTTTTTTAGAACGAAGACGCTGGGAGCGTCCGGCTTTAAATTAATAAAGCCCACAAACGGAACAGGAAGAGTAGCATAACGGACGGTCATTACACGGACGGACCAAAAGCAAAAGCCCAAGGCATAGCTAAAGACTAAGTCTGGAAGGGTTCGTGGCCGGGCTGCGAGCACGATACATGGCCGAAGCCCATGGACATGAGCGTGCAGGCTCGCGAAAAAAACAAAAGATCACTCCCTTCGTTAGGGAGGCGTCGCCGGCACCCTAGCCGCCACGTAGACTTGGTGAAATCGATCTTGCCGTGCTTCATCAACTCAGAGTCCTTCAACTTTGCCAACGGACTCCACTGCTGCAGTAGGATAGAACATTTGCATATGATATTAGCCGGGTGCGATGGGAACGACCCCTCAATGGTAATTTTTTTGCGGGTGAGCCATAAGGACCATAACATCGCCCCTATACTAGTCCACAGCACACGCTTGTGTTGACCCTGAACCGAATCTAGTAGTCCCACAAGTTCGGAAGAGGAGCGCGGGTCCCATGGGACACTGGCAGCCTTGCACACAGCACTTCAAGCAAACCTAGCTAATGGGCATAGAAAAAAGACGTGGTTTGCGTTCTCGGGGTTCCCACATAATGCACATGGACCCGTTGCCGGGCCGTTCCGTTTTGCAATGTTGATGGACGTGGGGAGGCGATCCCGGAATAGTTGCCAAAGAAAAACTTTGATCTTTAGCAAAAGGCGAGCTTGCCAAAGTCCCTTCACCTCCCTCCGTACCGTCCCTTGGCACAGTTGGTTCTATAAGGACTTGACTGAAAACTTCTCGGAGGCGTTTAGATGCCATGACACCCTGTCGGGCTCATTAGTCAGCGCAACAGGGGACACCAGATCCAGCAAGGTACCCCACCTAGCTGACTCCAGAGCGTTTAGGTTAGGCTATGGCCTGGGGGGAAGCCAAAGCCTCTGCCACCCTTAGGTTTGGATGCACCGTGAGTGCATAAAAGTCCGGGAAATCCTCCCAAAGGGGGTGAGTGCCCACCCAAAAATCAATCCAGAAACGGGTGGAACGGCCGTTGCCGACGTTGAATTTGGCCCCCTGGTCAAAAGCCGGTCTAATAAACTGCAGGTCCTGCCAGAAAGGGGAACCCATCGTCTCTGCTTCAAAAAAATCCCGTTGGGGAAGTATTTCGCCCGAAGGATATCAGCCCATAAGCCCGTCGCCCCTTGCGAGAGCTTCCAGATCCACTTGCACATTAGCGCGATGTTTTGTAGTCTGGTATTGGTGATTCCTAGTCCTCCCACGGACTTGGTCCTGCATACCACAGCCCATTTGACCATATGGTATTTGCGCTTGAGACACGTCCCTTCCCAAAAGAATCGGGATCGCGGCGTGTCCATTTTGGCGTGAACCCCCTCGGCCAATAGGAAGAGGCCCATGGCAAACATGGGAAGCGAGGATAGACTCGAGTTGTTCAGAATGAGCCTAGCCACCGAGGACATGAACTTGCCATGCCAGGGGCTCACTTTCTTACCCACTTTCCCATTTAGAGGTGCCCAATCATCTATGGTCACCCTTCGTGGCGCTAGGGGCAGACCTAAGTATGTAAAGGGGAACTTTCCCACTTTACAATTGAGTAGGTCCGCGATGCGTCGCCCCTCCTCGCTATCTATCCCCATAGATATCATTTCACACTTGTGGAAACTAATTTTAAGACCGGACATCATTTCGAAGCTCAGTAGCAAGGCTTTCACCGTTGCAATGCTGTGTGTATCCGGTTGGAATAGTCGCGGGATATCATCTGCGTACTGCAAGTGCGAGACCCCCCTGGGATGAGATGGCCAACCACCCCCCTGATGTGGCCAGCCGTGGTCGCCCTCCGAATCATAGCTGCAAGGGCTCCACAACAAAATTGAACAACAACGGGGACATCGGGTTACCCTGACGCAGTCCCGCTTATTCCGAAAGAAGTTCCCTACTTCCCTGTTGATCGATCGAGATCGCATTCTGGCCACCCGAGACCAGCTGCATCACTCGATGGACCCACATGGACGAGAAACCCCGGCTGAGCAGGACTTGGCGCAAAAAATTCCAGTTCACGCGGTCGTACGCTTTTTTGAAGTCTAATTTAAGGGGAATGGCCGGTTCCTTAGTGCGTATAAGCTCATGGAGGATCTCCTGCAGCGCGAGAGAGCCCTCCAGGATGTTGCGGCCACGGATGAATGTAGTTTGGGTGCGACTAATGGTACGGTGCGCGGTCGGGACTAGGTGGGAAGTGGTTGCTTTGGAACAGATCTTAAAAGGCACATTAATAAGCGCGATAGGTCTAAATTGACGGCTGTCATCGGCTCCGGTCACCTTAGGGATGAGCGAGAGGACCCCAAAGTTGAGCCTGGAGATGTCAACTGTCACGCGCATAAAACCGTTACACACCTCGAACATTGGCCCCTGTAGGATAGACCAAAAGTGTTTGAACATTGCCACGGGCCATCCGTCCGTGCCTGGCACAGTATTGGTTTTCATGCTCCTGAGAGTAGCGTCAATCTCCTCGGGTAAAAAGGCGAGCCCCGGCTCCTCGTTTTCCCGATCGATTACGAGCTGGGAAGGGTCCCAAATGTCAGCACGTACCCCGGCTTGCTGATCGTCGCTCATCCCCATCAGTTGGACATAGAAGTCATAAACGTGATGCACTATGTCCGCCTGAGCTAGCAGTAACCCCTGTTCAGACTGCAAGCGAAGGATCGCACATCTACGCCTTCTCCCATTAGCCCATTAGCGTAGGCGTGGAAGTATTTCGTATTGGCATTGCCTTTGAGGACCCAATTTAGCCCCCCAAACGCCTCCGGTACTCCTCTTCCGCGTGGAGCAGGGACTGCGCCTGGTCTTCCAATGCGTAACGACACACCAGTTGTTACTGTATGGGGAGATTACAACAATGACTCAGTTGTAAAAACTAGTCTAGGTAATATGTTGCTCCTAGCCATCTGATCCAACAACCACAGAGGTCGTTATTCGTATGGGTGACCCCAATCATTTCCTTTCTTTTTATTCAAAAAAAAACATCGGATCCACTTTCGATATGCATCGACATGTATACATGGCCCTGATTTCGGCAGCGTCGACCAGTACGCCATGGTCACAACTCACAAGCATATCCCCTTCTTGGTCGTGAACCGTGCTACTACTGTGCAGCCATGGCCTTAGCAATGGAGACATACAGATCCTTCCTCGCCGCCAAGGCAGCGAGCACGCGGGCCCTGTCCGGGAGGCACTCACGCACGGTCTCGTCGGCCCTGTACTCCCTCGCCCAGCGGCACAGCGCCGGGTGGTCCTCCTCGGTGAGCAGCCGCACCCCGGCCATCTCCTCGAACACCTCCATCCAGTGCGCGAGCGCCCCGCCCACGGCGATGTCGAGGAAGCCGATGGCGTCGCCGCCGAAGAACCGCTTCCCCTCCGGCAGCTGCGCCTCCAGCAGCGTCAGCTTCTCCTTGGTCTCCCTTGCTGCTGTCACCTGCGCCTCTCCGTCCGCCCACAGCGCGATCCACAGAGGCTTCTTGCACTGCATGCGTGTATCGCGAAGCAGAGTGAAGGCTGGGAACTGGTTAAACTGATGAAATTCGTGTATGAGCTAGTATATGTGTATCTGGCTTTCGGCTCACCTCCTCGTCGAGGAATCTGGCCCAGAAGCGGGCGGTTGCGCGGGCGAGGGGGGCAGAGGGCAGGAGCGGCGGGCCGGCGGGGAATGCCTCGTCGACGTACTCGACGATGAGGAGCGACTCCGGGATGGAGCGGTCGCCGTGGAGGAGCACGGGGACGGTCTTGTAGACGGGGTTGTGCGTGAGCAGCAGCTCGCTCTTGTTGTTGAGGTCCTCCTCGATGAGCTCGTATGGGACGCCCTTGAGGCGCAGGGCCAGCTCGGCGCGGTGGACCACCGGGCTGGCGAAGCAGCCGATGAGCCTCACCGGCTCCGACGGCATCGCGGCGGCCTTGCTCCTCCCTTCCATGTCCCCCTGATTTTTTCCCGGGATGTATATGTATGTGTATCTAGCTCCGGCCGGCCGCCTCGGTCGTCAGTTATATATTTCGTCCTCGTGCCTGTGTTTCCCTCGCGAGAAACTTCACGGCACCTTCGCATCGATGATCGAAAGATTAGTGATAAGTTAATTTAATTTTGCCACGTACTTCCACCCAAAGCTAGCTCCAATGAATTGTTATTAGCTTGTGATGGCGACACGACGTTTGAATTGGTGGGCGTTTTGACGTTTGAATGGTGGGCGTTTTCTTCAGTGCATTGGAACAGGGACGTCTTTGCCAAAAAAGAAGAGCTGAGCTACGCGTCGGCCGGCGGATATCGGCCGCCACGGCAACAATTAGAGTCCGAGCTCTGTCCTTATCATTGCAACAAGACTGTATCGCAGAATCCTTTGCAACAAGGGCAGTGATGCCGAAACCTTTTGCAACAAAAGTGATGTTGCAGTTTCTTTTTCTTCACTCTTTTCGTAATATGATTGTTATTGCGAAAGAAAATTTTTGCAACAGAGATGATGTTGCGGAAAATATTTGCAGTTTTTCTTCATCTATATTTTTTTGCAACATGGAGTTCTTGCCGAAGACAATTTTGTAAAACACATGATATTGTAGAAAATATTACAGAAAGAGACACACTAAGAACACGCGCCCAGAGGGGAGGTGGCGGATCGCTCGCGTGCGATCCGCCGGCTCAAGGCAAGCGTTTCCCTAAAAAGAAAGAATCCGTGTTACAACTTTGAATTATCATCAATGTGAAATAATCCATAACTGCAACAACATATTGCACGCACAGGAAGACTATAAAGTACAACATTGTCGTCAATTTGCCTATCCAATTTGACCAAATGACAACACATAGAGCATATCCGCCGACAAGTTGTATATCGAGCCAAACGAACAACACATATAATAACTTACTGCCTCAATTATTTGTGCACCACTTGGCCACCGCTCGGTTAGTTGCTTCAAATGGCCGCAATACTTGGACAAAACCTCTTGGATGATGTTGCGGACTAGGTCACGCATTGGGCTTCTTCGAGTCTGGTGCGGCGCCGAACCTCATGAAGGGCTCTAAGGGATCCATCGTGGCGTCAGCGGACACCAGAAAAGGTGGGGCGTTGATGAGCGGGGCGGAGAGGGTGACCCATTGGTTACTATATCGCGCGTAGCCCGAATTTGCGAACATTTTTTGAAAAAGTTGTACATTCTTTTGAAACATTTTTTTTTCAAGTTTGTGAGTATTTTTTGAAAGCAAAATTTGTATTTTAAATTTGTGAATATTTTTTGAAAACACATACACCATTTGAAATGTTAAACATTTTTAAAGCACTTCTTTCAAGTTTGTGAGCATTTTTTGGAAACGTGAACACCATTTGAAATTTCAAAAATTTTCGAAAAATAACATTTTTTTATATTTCACTAATTTTTGAAAATTTTGACCGTTTCTTGAAAATTATTTTCAAAAAATTCAGACACTTTTTTCTAAAAAAATTGAGCAATTTATAAAACTCCATATAATATTTCAAAGCATGAACAAAAATTGAAATTCAGAAGATTTTAAACTTGTTTTATAAAAAGAACAATTTATTAAATCCTGAAGATTTTTTAAAATGATTTTTTGAAAACTATAAACATTTTAAAATTCCAGATAATTAACAAAATAATGATAAAAAATTCCAAAAAATGATTTTTACATTTTTATAAGAAAATTAACATAAAAACATAAATAAAAGAATTAAAAAAATATATAATTACAAAAAGGAGAAGACTAGAAAGAAACCAGTAAAAGAGAAAAAAAAACACAGTTCTAAAGGTTCACAAAACCATGTAACATAAGCACCTGTGGCAGCTAAATAGTCCCGCCTATCCTAAAAAAAGAAAATGAAACCTATATAGTCTCGCCTAGTTCAATTGCTCGCTTGGTCTGCTCTATGCTAAAGGAGGACGAGACGGAACAGCCAGTGTTACATACTACATAGGCATGATGTTAAAGTTGTATACAAAATACCCACAGCAAAAAAAAAAAAAAAACTTTCTCTCTTATGTATGCCCGGCCACTTTGTTTTTTAAAACTTCACTTATCATCTCGATAAATAAAGCATGGATTGTAAGTATATCATCAAATATATATTAACTTTTTACAATGTGTATTTTGATAATGGACGCATATACACCTACGAGTCAAAGTGAATTTCCGCATTTAACGACATATTTTTTGTGGCACAAACTCATAAAATTAATTATCAAAGTTAGGTATGAAAATACGGAATAGCCTTTTATTTATAGAAAACGGAGGAAGTACACAAATCCGTATCCGTGACAAATAAACCTCCGATTCGTGTTTGTGTTGGTCTATCTTTCGAAACTACACGAAAAAAAAAAACAAGTGGAAAAGGACAGGACAGCAGCCTTCCCCTCTCCTTCTATCCCGTCGGCCATCGACGTCGCCCGGTCGCCGGCGCCGCCTCGTGTAGCCCCCACGCCGGCTAGCCCCCCACCTGAGCTCGTCCTGCCCGCGGATCTCCGTCGCCGACTTCCCCGTAGAGCCCACGCGCCCCCTCCACCCCCGGCCTCGCCGTCCCCATTGAGCACTCAATCCGCCGGCCGCCAGGTAAGGCTCCGTCCTCTCCCGGACTCCCGTCTTCCTCTTGCTTGCTAATCCCGCTGCACGAGCCGTGCCGCAACTTCGTCAAGCGCTGGCTCTAGGCATCGGGATGGATGGGGGCGGAGGGGAAGGTTTCGTGTGAGCTGTGATACTCATGCTCATGGTCTCTTTCAGAGATTGTCAAGATTTTGCATACTTTTGAGTGTCAATTTATACTCTCTTCGATAGATGATATAGGTTGGGAAAATTTACAATTGGCATATGCAAAGAAGAGTTTATCATATGACACGAGGCCAATGAACTGAACAGAAAACTAAGTTGATGACTGTCGACTGACCATTCTCCTTGGTGCTCCATGTTTCAGGAGCAGATTGGTTCCTCGATGGAGGCACCGCCATCGGACCAGGAAGGAACCTATTTGCATGGTACTGCCCGAGCCTTGTTCTGATGTACTGTATCACCAGATTTTGAAACCTTATGTCGTCTGTCTTTTGTTGCCATGTAAATATGTTGCCCGGATGCAGTTTCTGCTTAATTAAACAATGTAGGCTCTGTTTGAACTTCAAAATTACTAGCATTCCATGACATCACAACTAGTTTTCTCCCCACCAATTTAGATTCAGGCAATGGTGAAGATGCCGCTGCCGACGATGGCTCCTCCTGGTGTGATTATTCAGATTCTCCAGGACATGGTTCCAGCTTACACACAGAATGGGCCCACTTGCAGGACCAGCTTCATAAGGTAATATATAATTATCTTGACTTCCATGGTTGTTGATTAATTAATCATGAATCATGAGTTTGCGTTGATACCAAAGAAGTTTGACGGTAATGCTCTTTTGGTTTCTCTTGTAGATGGGCTATAGGGAAGGCATATCCGAAGGGCGGAAGGACGCTGCCCAAGAGGGCTTCAATCTTGGGCATAGGCAATCTGCGCCTGAAGGATACAAGTGGGGTCTCGTTCGGGGAATTACTAGGTGAGGTGGATTTCTGGTCATGCCAACTACAGTTTTCTTTATAGACTTCCTCTTATATACTGTTCTTGTTTTTTTTTTTTTGTTGTCCTTAAAAAAGCAGTGCATTGGCTAGCCTTCCAGACAGTCTAAAAGAAAAGTTGCTGCTCGATGCCCAGTGTAGAGGGAAACTTGAGGATTTGCGCAACTCTGTGCGAGAAATTCCACCAGAGGCTGCAGTGCGGATGTTTCATGAGAGTATTATTCAGGATAATGCTCCGCTAGTGGAAAGCAGGCTTCAAACTATTCCAAATGATCTTCTGCTGTTGTTGCGCGAATGCCCAGATGTTCAAGTTCCTGAAGAGTTGACACGAGCTTCGTAAGCAAGGTCGAAAGTGAAATTGCAAGCACCACTGATTTTGAAGTCTGGTAGAATCACTTAGACTGAGTTCTTCTGAAGGATGCAGTTGTAAACACGGTGATACTAAGGATGCAGTAGATCATGTCACCCATTTTACGCTATGAAACTCCTGTAAATTCACATTATGAATGACTATAGTAATATATTTCTTTGTGACTGTTGCATCTTTCTGTTCTTCCTTTCCCAACTGTTGCTCTGGTCTACTTAAACCTTGGCATCTGCAATTGCTAATGAAGTGTATTGGTATTCTTCATTGATATATTCTTGGGGAAGTATGAATAATTGTTACACTCAGCACTCAGTGCAGGTATCACTGGTTGTTGTACTTCTGATAGTGTATAGGTTCTGATAATTTCTGGCATTTCGTAATACTGACAATTATGCTGAGTATTGAGAAGTATATTTGTTGAAAATGGCATACTGCATATTTGATGAAACCTCTCGTCTCATTATTTTTCATATCTAACGAGCGTTTATCAACTTTTTTCTTTTTCATGTTCTGTGCAGGCAGAAAATGCTAGTTTGCATCTGCTGGCTTCAGCAAATGCACTCAAATCTGCTCAACCAAAGGGCCTGATCCACTCCTCAGAGTTGCTATGACCTACTGCCGTTAATGGGATGTTAACTGCATGCTGATATGTCCTTTGATGGTCCATGGTAGTTATTGGACTGCACACCATGTCAGTAAATTGTCTGCTTCTATTTCTGTTACAGGGGTTGGTATGATTGGAACATCAAGCTGTTGGTTTTGAGTGTTAATGCCATCTATTCATGGTGATGCATGCTTCAGGTTGGTGAGAGCATCAAACCTTGTATCCGTTGTGACTCGTGACTGTTGGTTTGGAGTCTTCTATTAATGGTGATTCATGCTTGATCCATCTGCCTTCTTCACATATCCGTTTGGAGTGTTTCTTGTTGTTCCTATTCAGTGCCATTTATTTGGTTTCATGTGGGACTATTTCTTGGTTGTTCCTGAGCAGAATGAAGTACCAGGCCCGCATGCAAACTCTTTTTGTCTGTCTGCATTGTTCAAGGCTGCATCTTACGCTCATGACATTGCAGGACATAATTTGAAATGGTTTGGTACGCAGCACCAGAAATCCCTGGACGAAATGATCGAACATTCGGAGATTCTTCCGCCGTCTCTTGTTACCTGATGTGGCATTCGGTTAGTCTGTTAGCCCAGCAGGTTTGCACCATCTGCTCTATTGTCTCAGTTTGGCACCAAAGTAGACCAGCGACCAACGGTTAGTTGCATTGCTGTATTCACTGAAGATAACATTAGATATTCCGCTTTTGCTAGTCGTAAGTTTTGAAACATTCTGCCATTTCGCCATACTGACAATGTGGTAAATTGGAAATGCACGTTTCCAGGAAATCACTAGATATTCTATGGTGCATTTACCCACTTTTTTCTTTTCCACGTTTTGTGCAGAGAAAAAATGCACTAAAATGTGCTCAACTGAAGGACCCTGATCCACTCCTCATAGTTGCTATGCCCTACTGCTGTTAATGTGAGGTGAACCACATGCTGATATATCCTTTGATGGCCCATGATAGTTGCTGTATTGCACACCATGTCAGTAAATTGTCTGCTTCTATTTCAGTTACAGCCGGCTGGTGTGATTGGAGCATATCAAGCTGAGCATGAGCATCCATCCTTCAGGTTGGTGAGAGCATCAAACCTTGTACCCGTTGTGGCTTGTGACTGTTGGTTCCAGTGTTAATGCCATCTACTCATGGTGACTCATGCTTGATCCATCTGCCTTCTTCTCGTATCCGTTTGGTTTGGAGCGTTTCTTGTTGTTTCTATTCAGTGCCATTTATTGTCAGATCTGTTTGGAGCGTTCCTTGCTGTTTCTATTCAGTCCCATTCAGTGCCATTTATCTGGGCCTATGTTTTGGTTGCACCTGAGATGAATGAAGTACCAGGCGTGCTAAATCTTGTTTATTTGTTTGCCAGGACATGATGCTTTTGGTGCGCACCAGAAAACTCTGGACCAAATTGTTGAACATTTGAAAATTCTTCTGCTGTCTCTTGTTACCTGCTACGGCATTCGATCACGCCTGTTCTGCATCGTTACACCCCAGCAGGTCTGAACCATCTGTTCTACTGTCTCAATTAGGCAGCAAATTAGACCAGGAACCAACAGTTAGGTGCATTGATAGCACACAAGTAGAGTCTCAGCAATCATCAGTTTGGCAGCATATTGGTGTTTCTAGAGTTACTACTTTAAGACATTGCAAATAGGCAGCATATGGAAACATTCACATCCATAAGATGGACAAAAAACCGAAACTTCCCTTTTGCTGATCATCACAGAGAATGCGAACAAACACGAAAGGATCACACAAGATTGCCAAGACACGCTCTCGCTACACATGCTGTCAATAAGAGTTTTATTGATCTTTGTCCAAGCAAGGAATACATCTGAATATTCTTGCCAGTTTGCAGGTCTCATTTTTGTCATCACTAAAATATCAGCATGAGCACAGCAGACCTATGTACACATGCACTACGCCACTACACTATGAAGAACAGCTGACCCTGTGACTGTGAGCAAGACCCCTAGCGGCTCTCGAGTACAACTGCGCTATGAGCACAAGATCTCAGGTGCTGGTGAGCAGCTCTCTATCATGCTGAGCAGGTCTCTGGCACAAATATTGCAGTGACCACCGAGTTAGAACCCCAGTTACCATCATCTGCTCCAGCTTGAACCCCAAACTGCAAGTAAAGATTCGACGCCGCATCATGAGTGAAATCTTCAGCATACAAACAATTTGTGCCACATGAATGAATTCTACTACTTGAAATGATTTTAACCCCTAGTTGGTCTTACCTCTAAAATCTATCAGTTGCAGGCAAACTTTTCTTGTCGTCGGACTTCTTCTCGCCCAGGACTGGCGGCAGAACAGTCTCAAAGGCCTGGACAAGCATCTCCACCTTCCTCTTCTGAGCACGGGCCAACTTGTTCACTGTCCTCCGAAGTGCATAATCGACCATCCACTCCTCGGCATTCTTGCGATCATCGGTCATCTGATGCCTGAGGTCAACCTTTTCAGCATCTGGATCAGGCACCACCGGAAGAAAGTTGGGGGCCCTGGGGTTGAATGCCCGGATTCGCTCCCCGCCTCTAGGGGTCCTTCTCCTGGACACGGTCAGCTTGTTTCCCTGGCTGGTTGCCGCCGCATCAGCACCTGCATCTTGGAAATTCATCCCACCAAATGCACTGGATATGTCATCCATTGAGGACTCCACTGAAGAGCAGTCACCGCCGCCGCCGCAATCTGCAGAATTGGGCATTGTTCGCCGTCGATCAGTAATTTGTTCTGGAATTCATTCAATGTGGTGGAAACTGGAAAGAAACAAGCGATTTCAGGAAGAGAAATTTCACCTTTGGACATGTTGTTGCCTTGGTATCTTGGACCCAGCTCCTCCGAGATATCAGACTTGTTGCAGGCAGCGGAGTCATCCTCTGTTTCTTGTTGATCGACCCAAGAAGCCTCCCCATCTTCTTGACCAATCTGCTCCTTGCGTCCGGGAGAGGGAGGGGGAGAGCGAGGGGGAGAGCTCGCCGTGCCCGGCAGCTCGGCGAAGCCATCGGAGATGACGTCGCTGGACCCGCAGGAGCCGTCCACCGAGGCGCCCGGGTCGGCCCACCTGTCCGTCTCCGTCCCGCCCCGGAGACCCCGGCGGCCGAAGTTGACGTAGGGAGAGTCCACCTCCTCGGCGGAGAGGCCGCTGCAGCAGGAGCCCGAGCTCGCCGTCTTGGGGCGGGCGACGGCGCCGGCGCCGGGACACGCCACCTGGACGAAGAACCCGTCGTCCCCTTTGCCGGCGGCGGCAGCATTGGTGCTGGGATGGGTCTTGGTGGTGCGGAAGGCGGAGACGCCCCTGTGCTTCATCCTCTGCTCCGTCTTGATGAGGCCCCTGCGGGACGCCAGGAAGGCCCCCAGCGGCGGCGCCGCGGGCGCGTGGCCCTTGAAGGAGCAGTAGGCGTACCGGCAGGCGCGGTGCCCCTCGCCGCCGCAGCCGCCGGCGCCGCCGAGGCCGCGGGCGCTCTTCTGCGCGGAGGCGCACGTCGGCCTGGCCGCGCGCGGCGTGGTCCCGCCGAGCGCCGCCGCCTTGGCCCCCACCGGCTGCGCGGTGGGAGCGGAGTCCACCGCAGATGCAACCTCCCGGCCGGCCCTGGCGCCGGAGCTGCTGGTCGGCCTCATGTAGCCGGCGTCCGACGCCGCGGCCGCGGCCCCGCCCCCGGGGCGCGCGCGAGCCCCGGTCGTGGGGACGGCGGCGGGCTCCCGAGGCCCCCTGCGCGGCTGCTTGCAGTGCACCATGGCGAGGGGCGGCGGCGTTGGGCAAGAAAGGAAAGAAAGGTGGAGATTGGTGTTGCGATCCTGGCGGCAGACAAGCAAGGAAAGGAAAGTTTTGATTGCGGCAAGATGGCGACGCGGTGGTGGATTCGATTTCGTCGGACGAACTCGGAGGTGGGGAGGCGGCCGGGGTTGGATCGATGCGTTTGGGTTCTTGGGGTTGGGGGGAGGCGAGGTGGCGAGATTTTGAATGCCCGGCTCGCTCGCTCGCTTGCGGGGTACAGTGTATATCCTCTGTGGGCTGCGCTATGCTACCCCACACGCCACGCCCACCTCTGTTTTTCTCGGCTTGGATTCAGGGGGTTCGGTTCTGTGGCAGACCTGTTTTGTTGCTGCTACTCTGGGGGCTTTGTTGAGGTTTTTATGGTAACAGAGATTTCACTTTTCCGGGGGTTATGGTAACTGTGGTTAGGATAATCACTGTGGGTTTTGGAGACCACCTCTTATTACCAACCTGTGGTTGGATGGTTAGAGGGACTGTGGTATCCTAGTCGATGAAAAAAATAGTGTGCTAAAGCAAAATAGCGCCAACCTCAAAATATGCTATTAGCATGCTATATCGTGCTATTAGCGAGACGTTGTACACTGATATATTTAGCGAGACAATTCTCAATATGCTATATTGTGCTATTAGCGAGGTTATAGCATGCTTTTTTTTTCAGTGATCCTAGCCCACCAGGGTTCGAATCCTGGTCCTTGTATTTAATCTTGAATTTGTTTCAGGATTTCCGGCGACATCGACGATAAGGTGCCTACGGCGACTTCGTAAATTTCAAGATGATATGACGACTCAGTCATTCGAAGGTGCTCATAGGGGTAGAGTGTGTGTGTGCGCGCGCGTTTATAGGGATGAGTGTATGCGCGTATATATGAGCCCTTGAGTCTGTACTGTGTTAAAAAAGGCAAAAAAAATATGTATATGTATGTATATGTGTGCGTGTGTGTGTGGATAGTACTTCCTCTGTTCACAAATATAAGATGTTCTAACCTTTTCTGAATCAGACCTATATAGGCACATTATTTTTAGGGTTATATAGCCACATTTTAATGTGTTTGTTCACTTATTTCACTCAGCATACGGTCCACATTGAACTATCTAAAAAGGTCTTGCATTTGTTAACTCATAGGGTATACCAGATATCCTCTCTTTCTCACTACACATTTTGGGGGCACAACTCGTTAAAGTAGAGGATTTGCACATCAAATCGTCCATCAATGACAGTGCTTAAGTACGCTAGCACAAAATTGTTATTGTCAGGCCGATTAATGGTTGTAATGTTTACGGTTGTGTACGGTTCCGCTTTAAAAACATTCTCGGGAGTTATAGCTCACATACGTGAAGCAAAACTAACGATTGTAATCCACAAGATTAAGAAAATATGTTGAATTGACGCAGTTACTCAAATTTATTTTCTGATAACAAAAAAGGTGTCGCGGTCGCCTTTTTCTAGAAACGTCGTCCGGCATAATGTAGACGTACAGGATCACAATGTTACTTGAAGACAAATTAGAGAAGGCTTGCGTTGTGGTGGACCACGAAGAAATGCACAAGATGCCAAACCTTGCGTCGTTTTGTTCGGAGGTTCTTGATCTTTATCCTTTATTTACGCACCCAACCTTCTTTGTCCATAGTTTATCGACAAAGCAGCAGTTCGACAACTTGTCGTGCAAGGCGTGTGTCTCGGGCGGTTGGGCCGTGGTGGCATACATGGAATCTCAGCCTTGGGGGTGCCACAATTCAAAATTTACACAAAACACCATCATTATCTGAACAAATAGTTCTAAAATAGCTTCAGCTTCATAGATTTTAGTATTGTATTACTCCCTCAGTTCCCTAATATGAGACCTTTTAGCTTTTTTTTATTCGTATGCATCTAGACACATTTTTTATGTATGTTCGTCCATTTAGGATGTATCATGTATGTAGTCAATATATTGAAACAACTAAAAGGTCATATATTAGGAAACGGAGGGAGTACATACACAGTCAAATTTATTTTACAGTATTGGAGGGGGATGCCATCCCCACTGCCACTGGGGATCCGCCCCCTGCCTGGCTGCAATGTGTTTGTCAGTCTTATGTTCGCACCCATTGAATGGATGGTTCATTTGGCTCTTCAGAACCTTCGAGATTATTTCATCTTGTGTATGTATGGTTTTTTTAGCTTTTTTTTAACCCAAAATCATGGGGAACAGCATTGAGATGCAAAAGATGGCTTCAAATACTAACCCTTTTATTTTAGTTTTTCGTGTGGATCTTTATCCTTACGTTTTTTTCTTCAGATTCTTTGATGTGGTTAGTTAGAAAGAAATGAATAGAGTCAGATTATCTGCACTTCTTTTTTTTTACCCAAGTCATGGTGGAGCGACATTGAGATGCAAAAGATGATACGGCGGCTTCATTAACTTACTCCCTTCGTTCCTAAATAAAACCTTTTTTTAGATATTTCAATACAAACTACATGCATTTTGCTTCGTATTTAGTTCATATTATAAAATATCTAAAAAGACGAAATAGAGGGAGTATTTTAGTTTTTCTGCGCGGATCTCTATCGTCCATTTATTTTTCAGTTTCTTCAATGTACTGTAGTTGGCTTAATAATAAATCAGTAGTCAGTTTTTTTTTTGAGGTGTCAGATTGTCTGCTCAGCATGAAGAATCAGCGCATTTTTTTTTCTGTACGTAGCACATGTGGCGGGCGGGCGAGCCCACAGCATAGAGAATCACGGGGCACACGTGACGTGATGACGCACCCCGGCTCCAGACTCCCAGGCCGTCCCTATCCGAATTCAATGCCGACACATGGGCCCGGCGCAATCATCGGTCGGCTGTTCAGTTCGAACTCGGACGAGCATCTCTCCTTTTTCAAGATCAAGACGAGCCTTCCTCCTTCATGGTCCAGAAGGGCAAAACGGCCGTGAGCAACGCCGTTGCAAGTGGGGCCTTCTTGTCGCCCTTGTTGCGGTTTGTATTTTGCCCACAACCAACAACCAAAACGGCCAATGCTGCTGCTCAAGTGCTGGGCAAGCTGCTCGTCTCCCTCGTCGTTCCCTCTTAGGCCAACTCCAACGTGTTCAAACGGACGTTCGCTTTGTCCGAATTTCGTCCGTTTGGGTGTGGCAATGGGGCCATGCCTGCCCGGATTTATGGATGCGTCGGCTGTGTGTCCAACGCACGGCCGTATTTCGACCGCATCTTGTCCATGTGCATGCAAAAGTGACAAATAAAGGATTTAAGCAGCAGTTCGCACTAGTTCAGGCCGGCCGACAACACAGCCGGCGGCCTACAGTCGATGCTGGCAACAAAGCCAGGGGCAAACACACTAGCCAACCTTCAAAAAGACATGTTTCACGCCGACAACAAAGCCAGCGGCCGGCACATGAGCCAGCCTTCAGAATGGACAAAGTTTTGTCGCGTGCAACAAAGCCGGCGGCCGGAACGCTAGCCAGCCTTCAAAAAGGACCACCGTCGCGGCCGTCGTGTCACCTAGATCATGCCGTCGCGGGCGAACATCTCCTTCTGCCAGTTCGTGAACCAAGCCTTCCTCTCAGGTGACATGTTGTTCTTGTCGACGATCATGATCGCTAGTGACACCTCCTTGGCTTTAGTGTCGGCATTGGCGGCCTCGATCTCTAGCTTCTTGAGTTGAGATGTCTCCTCGATGTCAAGCTTCCTCTTCTTCACGGCCTCCTCCATGTCAAGCTTCTTCGTTTGAAGATCTAGATATATCTTCATTTGCTCCTCCCTCCCTTTTCTCTTCATCTCCTCTCGCATTTCCTTTTGGCTCATCATATCCTCCAAAGTTCCTTACAAGGCTACATAGAGGGGTTTATACCAAGTCACCAAGGCCTAGGCCGCTCACGGGACGGGCTTTGACGCTCACAAGCGCGGCACAATATTTGTTGCATTCTTGTTGGACGAATCCCCATCTTTTTTGGATTGAAATGATGCCGCGAGTGCTTGCGAATTGGTAGGGGGCAAACTTTCTTCGCTCATGAAAGTTCTTGTGAACTCTTGTCCAAAAGACCACTCCTTTTTGCTCGGCACCTTTGATTGGATCTTGGCCGATTTCCTTCCAACTCTCGCAAATCAAAGTGTCCTCGTCTTGGCTATATGATCCCGTGCAAATGCTCTTCCTCCCCTTTTGTGCTCCAGCCTTTAGGGTGAGCTCATCGATGAAACACAATGGCTCTTATGAAATGTCGAGCTATTCCTCCTCATCTTCACAATACAAGTCATAATCTTCATGCCACGAGTTGCCATGGTCGTCCTCGTCGGCATCAGAATGGCCGCCGAACTTAGAGTCATCATAGGTACCACGACCATCCTGGCTTTGGGCCGCGTCAGCATCAAAAGGTTGCTCATGGCCGTCGACGTGGAACGCCTCACCACGACCCTCGAAGATGGTGTTCTGCATGAACGAGGAGTAGTACGGGTCGTCGACTGTGGGCGTCTGCGTTGTGGGTGGCATATCGCCGAACAGCTTGCGGGCCGACAATGATAGCCGACTCGAATGACAAGCGCCACTGTACCCCGACGTGATGTTGAGGTCGATGACACCCGCAGGCATAGTCGGGTCGACTACCGCACAGTCCGGCGAGGTAGAGAATCGCGTCTGGCCATGGCCGTGCGGCGGCGGAGCATGAAAATCCGACGTGTCATGTGAGACGGACGAGCTAGGGGAACGGTGTTGCGGTGGTCGATGAGCCGACGAGTCTCTGCTGGCCGCGACCGAGAGAATGGCCGGCGTGGGGCGGGCCATACCACCCATCATGAGGAGGGCGTGCGCCTTGGAGACGATGGACTCCTTGTCGTCGATCTCGGCCTGGTGCTGCATCACACGCCGCAGGGCACACTCGGATGCGTACTGCGCGGCAGCCTTCTTCTCCTTTTCCACGGCTCGCCGGTCCCTCCTCTTGGCTGATTCCCAGTCGAGCTTGGCGGCGGACGCCGGCGAGAGCTCCAACCACTGCTTCTTCGTCACAGGCTTCTTCGCGGCAGGTGGTGGGTCGCGGGGATTCGCGTCGTCGGCCATGATGGACGGAGAGAGAGGGGGAGGCTGGGGAGACGCTGGAGAGTGGAGGGCGGGGCACGTGAGGTTTTGAAGGAAAAGGAGGGAAAGTGGCCGGCTGTGCCACCGACGGGCGGGCCAGAGGAGGACAAGGGCGCCCGTCTGCGCGTTGTTCGCTCGGCCGCAAACTCGGTTCAAACTTGGGCCAGGAATAGGTCGAAAGCGGACAGAAAACGGACGACGGTCCGTTTGCAGTCGCGCATTGGGAGGCCTGCTTTATCCGTTTACTCTTAAACGGACGCGCCTTATGTGAACCTTGTTGCATCGGACGGGAGCATCGGGTGAGATGACGGACGTCTCACTGGTTCATTCTGCGGGGCCGGTGTCCGTGCCCAGATGTGTATGGAGATTCCACGAGGCAGTTGACATTTTGAGGTCCCGATTTGTTTATGCCTGCAAAACGAAGGTGGCTTCCATTGGCGGGAAGAGTGATAGTAACAAATTAAGAAATCTGCAGGCCACTCACTCACCACTCATCATAAGACTGAGAGTGACTTTTTTCTTTTTTTTCGGGAAAGACTGAGAGTGACTGACAAAGAAGATCTGTCTACATATAAATGTACGTGTTCGAGTCAAACAAAGCGCCCCCCGGATCATCATATATCAATTCCAGATCTGATCTCTCTCTCTCTCTTATTAATTACGTATGCAGTCGACGCACTTCTTTTTTTTTGGCGGGAGGCAGTCGACCGTCGACCCACTCACGCACGCACCCGCCCAAGTTTCTAAACATAAACACGAACATCGACCTATCTCGTGGCGAGTGGCGATCCTCGAGGCCGGCCGGCCAGTTCACCGCTCAATGCAGGGCCGGCCCTGTGTTTCGGGAGGCCCTAGGCGAACCCGATGACATGGGCCCCTAAGTCCTAAGACCATATATATGTGTGTATCTATGTATTTGCGTGATAAATAAACAATATGTATATATAACTTCATTTGCATAATATTAAAAGTAAACTTTCAACCACACATCTTTAGTTTGAAATTTGACTACAATAAAAGTTGTACAATGCAAAATAAAACATGACATGATTACCTCAAATAGGAAACAAATTTATTTGCTCCTCTGTACTTGCATCATTTCATTGACCTTAACATCTGAACTTTCATGCTCGGGATTAGTTCCTTGCCTATGTTCTTCATTGACATCGACGATACTTGAAGATGTAAAATACTTTGTCAAAGAACCCTTTAGTGGTTGAATTTTCAGATCTATTTCTTTCTTTCTTCTCCTTTTTTCAGCACCCGACAAATGCTTCTTAGGCAACATGGCATGCTAATGTCCTAATATTACGAAGCAAAGAGTAGGTAACGAATTAGAAATTTATGGACCGGATGATCAGAACCCTAGACATGTACACAGAATGACAAAAAATTAGGATGGTTTAATACATACTATGAAAGATTGAATTAGAAAATTATACATAATTTTTTTTGATACTTCATGGGATGGATCATGGATGAATAGTTTAATATGCGTGCTAAAGAAACTACTGAAATTGGGGCATGGGTGAATGGATCAGGAACATCGGAACATTGATACGTACCTGCATTCACATACATATGTATTGCCGTATTGCTGGAAGTTCGAGTTGCCGGACTGCTGCGTGCCGCGGCAGCAACGAGCGGCTGAGGCACCGAGCGAGGAACGATCGAGCGACGGGCGATGAGATGACGAAGACGAACCAACGGCGATTTAACAGGAAAAGCCGATATTCCGATTGATTTGTTTCACACGTACGCGTGCGTCGCGCGGCCGTGACTTGCGTGCCGATGCTTCGCTACGCATTACCAGGCGATCTGATGGGTCAAGCCCATCTTGTTTTCTTCCTCTCATAATTTTTTTCTTGTCTATTTTTTGCTGGGCTATACTATATGTGTGTACTACATCATGGGCCCCCCTCCGGCCTGGGCCCTGGGCCGTCGCCCCCTGGCCATACCCCCAGGGCCGGCCCTGGCTCAATGACGTTTGTCTCGCCGCAGTGGCGCATCTAGCAGGCGTGCCCATGGCAAACCTGGAATTTTTGAGAAATATTTTTGTACCATGTGCTAATTAGCTGATTTTCAAAGTCTCATCCAAGCCAATTCGAATACGCATCAACTTTTAAAAAATGTGCACATCCTCGATTCTATTTCTGGGTCCGCCATTGTCTGGCCGTACAGTTTCAGGGTGCATTTGTTGCGATCGTGATACCACTTTTACCTTCCCATGGGCGATGGGCGGCGGCCAGCGGCGCTAGCACGGGAGCTATATATAGAACAACGACGCACAGGGGGTTTCGTATGTATTGGGCCAGGCCATCTAGCAGTGTAGCGCTATATCATCCTTGCGTTCTGCTACAGCAACTGGTACTATAGCGACTGTCGTACCTGATTTTTAGTGCATTTTTACTCTGAATTTTTTCAAATGAATATATACTTGCACATATGAATTATTTTTTATTTTTCTAGATTTTACGAATAATGCGAGCATTAATTGAAATTCTGTGTATTTTTAATAAAACAGAAATACAATTTCTTTGCTATATTCCTTCTCATAAAGTGGATATATTCATACACAACAATAATGTTGTCAGTAATTAACCCCCAGGCACAAAAGTTGACTGTTCATCTGATATGATCTTTGGCAGTACTAGCTTTAGGTGCTTGTAAATAATTTTCGATGCAATTTTGTATAGGACATTGCATAAGCTGATGGGACAAAATGTAAGCAAAGTCGGATTTTTTTTTTACCTTTGAGATAAGTACTAATGGAGTATCATTGATGCACTCAGCTGACTCGGTGCCCTCCACAATCCTGAGAACTGCTATAGTCTCCTCTTCTTTGCAAACTTTCGAGTGACTCTGAAAGAAGTGCGTTGGAAATCCGTCTGAACGGAATAAAAGGATGTGGTCATCTGTTCCAGTTCAGTAATATCCTCCGCTACTCTTCCATCAGGGAGTTGCAGCATCTTGATTTGGTTCTTCCTTCGACGACGACTTGCCGTGAGGTGAAAAAAAAGAAGTATTTTTGTCGCCGTGTGAAAGCCATTCCAGTCTAGCTAGCTCTCTGGCTCCACAGTATTTCTCAATGTTTTAAATAGCGGGCTATGGAAAATAGCGACAGGCCTTCAAATCAGCTATAGCGGGCTATAGCGGCTATTTATGAAAGCGATCATTTAACGGCACCCTGCTGAAAAGTCGATAGCGGGCTATAGCTGCCTATTTAAAACTATGGTATTTCTTGGCGGTGAAAAAGTTCCAGCAGCCGATCTGCAATTTTAGGTGAAACTTCTGAAAAGCTAGTGGAATCAATTTTCAGGTTTTTGTTTTGTTTCGAGAGAAAGCCCTTTGTGAAATTCAACGAACCAAGCCCAACACACACTAGGTCCAGCCCGGCCTGGATCATTAACGGCCTTCCTAATAAGAATCTAAACCTAACAGCCACCCCTAAAAAAATCTAAACCTAACAGCATTCGCAGTTCGCACACACCAGGTCTCCAACCCAGCGCCGCACTCGGAGCACAAGCGGCGGCGACGAATGGCGAAGTGGGGGAAGCGCCGGACGAGGACCTCGCCGCCGGCCGCCGCCCTCGCCTCCAGTACCACCATCTCCGCAAACCCCGCCTCCTCCTCGCCGCACTTCCTACCAGACCTGATCCCGCTGGTCGCGAGCCGGCTGACGACCCTCGAGGACTTCTTCGCCCTCCGCGCCGCCTGCCGCGCCTACCGGGCTCGCCTCCCGCTGTCGTCGTCCAACCTCGCCTCGCAGGGCCCGCTCCTGCTCGTCCGCCACAAGGCCTCTACCTCGGAGGCGCTCTACCACGTCCCCCTCCGCCGCATCCTCCGCTTCCGCCTCCCTTGCGCCCGCCGGAGCCCCATCCTCGCCTGTCTCCGCTGGCTCTTCCCTGCCCGCGTCGCCCCTGGGGACCCTAGCCCCACCTCCTTCCACTCCTTCGGCTGCCGCGTCGCCATCCATTACGCCAGCCGCCTCGACCTCCGCATCCGCCACCTACTCACAGGCAAGCGCGCCGGAGCCCGCCTCCCTGGCCCGCCGGAAGAGTGTGACGCAGTTATCTTTTCCGGCGACCTCATCATTGCATTCACGCGATGGCGGCCTGACATCTACTACTGCCGCACCGGGGATGCTCACTGGCGAGCGGCCTGGTGTGATGATGGAGGCTACGAGCTTTACAGTCTGATGTCCTTGAAAGGCACGCTCTATGCATTGACTTACCCGAATTACGGCCTTGCTACCGTCGAGCTTGACAACAATTCGGTGGTGTTATCGTTTCTTGAGGATAAGCTGAGTGCGGAGACAGTTCTGAATTGTTCGACTTTATGGCTCGCAGAGTGCCACGGTGAGCTATTGCTCATTGTCGGAACCTCTACGTACCAAGTTTTCCGGTGGAAGTCCGGGGAGAGGAAGTGGGCGAGGACCGAAAGCATTGGTGGTTGCAGCTTGTTCTTTAATATTCATGAGTTTGCAGGTTGCCTTGGTCCAGATCATCCTGCAGTTCGAAGGGACTGCTTGTACTTTACTGGGTGGTCTGGGAACTGGAGTGAGTATTCTTTGGTTGATGGATCTTTGCATGAGCATGATGTCGACTACCCTGGGCAAGCAGCAAGGAAGAATTATGTACCACTGGCATGGGTCCTTCCAAGCATCTGCTGATGTAGCAAAACGCCTACCTGAACTGCCGAGGTTTTCAAGGTACATTTGCTCCCTAGCTAGTGACTAATTAATGGCTTAGTTTTGTGTTTTTATTTTGTTAACCATAACATTCAAGTAACTCTTTAGCACTAAGTGTATATATATGAACTTGTATATGAACGGATATCCTGCTCAATGCCTTCTTAAAATTCTTCACATAAATTTTGACAAGTCCTAGAAATTAGTCTTAGGTTATGGTTTGCTTATTTCTCTACGGCGACAATGCTTGATGACAACAGCAAATAGTGGAATGGATATTTAGTGAATTAACCAAGACTGTCACTTGGAAACAGAACCCCATACATACTGCAGACTGACATTGCAATCTAATTAATGCCCTTATTGGGCTTGCCTAGAAGCGTTTGGGCGGTGTGTGGCGCTTCCTTCGCTCGTGCAATGCGCGGGAGCAAGGATTTTCTTGCTACAACCTATTCGCGCGGATGGTTGACGAGGTCGCACTGGTGGAAAAAAGGCCTTTGGTCGCGGTTCGCAACTGCCATTAGTCGCGGCTGCGCAACCGCGACCAAATAAGCGCGACTAAAGCCCCCCACCTTTAGTCGCGGCTGCTTAAGAACCGCGACTAACGGCCCGTCCACGTGGCGCCAGTGACCGTCGGGCGGAGGACCTTTAGTCGCGGTTCTTCGGCCAACCGCGACTAAAGGCCGCCCCAGAGTTTAGGGTTTTAGCCCCCGCTAAACCTGTTTTCTGTTTAATTTGTATTGTTTTATTTTTTTGTGCTTTATTTTAATTTTGAAGGAGTTTCATATATTCTACGGTACTACATACATGCATATGAATGTACAATTTCAAATAAATTTGAAATTAGAACAAAAAGAATTCAAGAGGAATATACAATATATATTCAATATCATCGGATGACCATATACAATTTTGAACAAGTTTCCATACATGATTTAATCCATATAAAGTTCTACGTCCTCGTAATAGTGTTCTCCTTTAGGATGGAGGACTTCCTGCTGAACCATCCAGCTAGTTCCTCTTGAAGTGGTCGGAAGCGAGCTTGGACTAAGCATCCACGGAGGTTATTCCTCTGAGCATTGGTATCACTCGGAACCCGCTCAGAGGTGTATCTCGGATCATCTCACGAACATAGTATCCACATAGATTGGTCTCCGGTGGCTGAATATCCCAGCATTCTTAGGCTTTAACCTTTTGAATTCTAGCTCTTTTTGAATTCACCGACCTTTGTATCTACGAACCGTCTCCAAACCCTACGAGGCAAAGAAAATTAAATGAACAAGAGAGTTATTAGTTACTTGATATTAGGAAATGAGCGAAATAGGCCGATCGATATAGGCGCAAATGAATGAAAATAATTACTTCGCAGCATTCTTCTCATGTCGCCCCAAAGCTTTGGATCCATATTCGAGAGAGTCGTGGGCGAGACATTACGAGGTGTTAACTTTAATTACTAGCGAATCCAAAGGAACTGCGGACACGATACATGCACATCGTCATGCATAACTCATCGATTAGCCGCCACATACCATGCATGGAGTAAACAAAAGAGAATGTGCTCAAGACGAAACACTCACCCAAAATGGTAAGGAAATAGAATATCACTTTTGAGTTCCTGCTTTGTAAGAAATCGCCACAGTGTCTGCCTCCACGTCGGCGGGTGGCGCTCCAACACATGTCCATTAACGATGTGTGGGTCAATGAACCCAACATCATGGATGTTCCTTACTCTGCATTCCTTAATCTTCATTCGCATGTATAATAGCGGACACAACAATATAGTTAGGACATATATATAGTGCGGGCAATATGAACGAGATGGGGTAGAAATTAATAAATCACTTACGAGCGTAGCAACCGATGATAGATTTGTCGAGCTCGCGCAGATTGAAAAGCTGGAACAATTCACTCGGTGCAATTAGTACATAGTAATGTTTGAAGTGATGCTCATGTCTAACTTCCGCATAAATATATTCTTTGGCGTTTTTATTTTTATGTAACCCTTGTACCAATTCAGCAGACCTTTCATTTGGTCGGGTAGATCCTTTTCTGCTTGCAGCTCGACGAGAGGCCCATTCTTGACATATGTAATTACTACCTCCTTCATCGGCGCCTCATCAAGGCCTAATAGTTCACGAAGAGTAATACCTAAGTTGGCGCTTGTTCTCGCACTGTTCTGATCAATCCTGTGTTGCCGCAGCTTGTATGATCTCGGGGCATCCGGACGAAGGCTTCCACTATAAGCGGGCAATCGATTGTTTACTTTGTTCCCGAGCTGGGCAACTTGTTTCCCGCTTTTTTACTTCGGCCTTCTCCGCTCTTTGTTCTCCTTGAACATGAGTGCCTGCTGCAAGTTCACGTGCATAGTCGTTAAGCGATTCTTCGCGGCTTGGGACGGTGTGCTCAAAATGACTTAGCCCACTTCTTTTGCTCATCGAAAATCTGGCTTGGGCTCGGGCTCTCTTTTCTTCTTGCATCCGCCTTCCATTTCTCCAAATCAGCAGCAGCGGCAGCGTCGACTTCCTCGGCACTCGTTCCCAAGGCCTTGTGGGGAGAGGCTTGATGATGGCTCCGTACCTTTGTGGTCTTAGGTACATAAGGGTCCGGGTTAATAATCCAGACTATACGCTTCTTTGCCGTAGGTGGATTGGGGCGGCGTCGATCACCCGCCGGACGAGGATCGGGGCGGCGGATGATCACCGCCGGACGTTGTGGATCGGGGCGGCGTCGGCGATGTGACGGAGGTGTAGGTGAACCGCCACCACCACCACCACCACCACCACCGCCACCGCCACCACCACCACCGTAGGGGTGGACTTGTTGTCCTTGGCGCCTCGCTGAAACTTGATAAACTTCTTTTGCCATAGAATGAAATGGCGCTTGACATCTCCAAGTCTTTTCTCCCCTTCGTGTAGCAATGTCAATCTCCGTGTCCTCAAACCCTTGGACTATGTCCTCCACCATGACACGAGCATAGCCATCTTGAATGGGGTTGTTGTGGTGGAGTGCTCGAGTAAACATGGTAAAGCACTGCCGATGGCTACCTTCATGGACATGTTCCCGATAGGATAATCTGATGACATTCTTTCATCTCCTTTATATCGCCCACGGGTAGCGAGGAGGCTCGGTGCAGTAATTTCGACCACCGAGGCTCCGGTGCAGTAATTTCGATCACCGAGAGGCTCCGGTGCAGTAATTTCGATCGTCGGTGCATCTGCACCAGCCGGTGGGGCCTCCGTGGAAGCCACGCTGCTTCTCCGCTGCTTGGCTTCCGAGATCCGCCGGATGATCTTCATCTGCACCCGAGCTGCATCTCTTTCGCTACTAGTACACTCATGGTTTTCTTCATCACATCCATTTCCGATGCCAACCGCGCCACAACATCTGCTTCCCGATCCATCTTTCTCTTACGGCTTCTGTAACCGTACGGGTCATCGTTCTGGGGGAACCCTATTTTCCACGGAATGTGCCCCATGCCTCGTACACGTCCTCCGTGTTCGGGATTCCCGAGGGCTTTTGTCGGTAGCGTCGTTCTCTCTGTTGAACTTGATCTTCCCTGTTGAGCATCCTTCATTGCGTCAATAAGGGCTTGGGTGGGTTTAATTAATTTGCCCGTAAACACACTCCCCTGTCTCCGGGTTCAGCGTTCCCCATGCCCGTACCACCAGCTTTTGGCCCTTGGGTCCCATCCTCCGTACTGGACGGATTCCTCGCGCCCTCACTCGTTCTCCATCTTCTCCAACCTAGGCACCCAAATGCGATACCCTCCTGGCCCCATAACATGATTGTACTCCTTCTTAGCCGCATTTTCCTTATTTTTTTCGATATTTGAATGAACTGCTCCGATTTCTTTTGCTTCACAAATTCTGGCCAATCATGTTTCAGTTTCTCATATTGTCCTTTGAAATCCGAGTCTTGTTCGCTTGACAAAGTCACGGGCTAGATTTTTCTTGAATTTCCGAATCGTCGGCCATCTTATGAAGAGCGAACTGTTTGACTAGCCTCCTCCTCTCCTTGTTTTCCTCAATCTTGTTACCCTCCTCATCGAATTTGTTGTATTCGGAGGTAGAGCGAAATGTTCCATAAGCTTCTTGAAGCAATCTTTTTTGTTCTCTTATCGACAAAAGTGAAACCATCAATTCGTGCCTTCTTTGGCTCATTCCACTCTGGACGGTGATCGAGACGTTGTCTCTAACAATGGCTCCGCATTGGTGACAAACTTGGTGGCGTTCTTGCGGGGCTCCAGTGACCGGCGGTTGCCTTGTCGACAACCTCGATGGTGCATGTTTCTCCTTGTTTCATCGTCTTGGTTGCGCCACGCTTTGACGACGTACTCGATTGTTTGACGATCCGCCGAGGGCTAAAATAAGAAAGAGAGTCGCGTTAGTACACACATATTTATTCAAATCGGTTAGTTTGTATCACCAGAGGCTCAATGTATATATATACCTCGGCGCGGAGGTGGTTGCTACTTCCATTTGAAGATCGTCGTTTATCGACGTTTGTTCGCATCATCTTGTCGACGGCGCCCTTCATCTTCACCGTCAAGGTTCAGATAAGAAGAGATATCATCTTCTTCTTCTCCGGTCGGCACATATAGAATATCGCCGTTTATGATGCCGAACATATGTGCTTCACCGTCCGGATCATAGTTGTCCATAATCGGGTCAGCTCTATCGTCCGCCATTATGTCACCCAAAACATGTAGTAAAACAAATTAATTAAGTGAAGAAGGGGCGGTGGCGGTGGCGGTGGCGAAGGCGGTGGCAAAAGGAGGGGCGAGGAAGGGTGGGAGAGGGTGTCGCGGTAGAGCGCGAGACGGGGCGGCAGACGACGGCGTCACGGAGAGGGAGGCGAGGACAACACACATGTATAACCCTCGCCGCCCCCTCTCGATCCCAAAAAAAAACACAGCGCAGCCCCCGCCCCCCTCTCCATTTTATTTTTTTGTTTTTCTTTGGCGGTTTTCTGTTGTTTTTGTTTTTCACTTTATATGTATTTTTGATTTTATTTCTCTTTCAAATTTCGTCAAATTTTCTTATAAAATTCTAAATACATAGCGAGCAAGTGCATAACAGTCAATGACAGAGCTAGACGTGTTCTAACGGCGCTAAGGCGATACCGGCGAAGAAACATCCGGAAAGTTTTCCGTTCCGGACGTCTGTCGAGACAGATGAACCGGAGAGGAAAGTTTGCAGGTTCGATAGGTTAGGGGTGTGTGGCGGACGAGCGGTCTGCGAATCGGATTCGTCTCGTCGTTCGAGCAACTTTCATGTACAAAGTTTTTCCATCCGAGCTACGGTTTATTTTCTATGATTTTCTAAAGTTTTATTGATATATTGTAATTAAAACTAATTCGAGAATAAAGATTAAATTGCTACGTGCACACACAAAGTGTACACAGCAAAGCAGCATAGAGGTGACGGTGGGGTCCTGCTGACCGCCTGACAGCAGCCAACCGAGGCTGTTGACTAGTCAAAGGGACAAGGGACCCGATGTCATTGACTCTGTTTAACTAACAGACTATTAGTGTTAACATAACTATTTAAGTTAATTAATTAATTAATTAATTAATTAATATATTTTTATTATTCTTTTTTATATCATTTTTAACGTTTTGGGGTGGGACCCATTGTCATAAACACGAGGGCCTATCGGGCGTCGGATTCTGGCGCGCGAGCGTCTGGCGCCCATACCAAAGCCTTCGCCGAACAACCGAGGCGTAGCAGCCGGCGTTAGCAAGACGGCGCGGAAGGAAGAGGCCACGCGGCGGCAAACGGCCGCGCCAAGGCGAGGGCGAAGCGGCGATGGCGAAACTAGCGGCAGCTAGTGGGAGCCGCCCAGCGGCGGGCGCAGGGCAGCGCGCGCTACAGGCGCTGGGACGTCTTGAGTCGCGGCACGCAGCGCCGCCATGCAGAGCGGGCGCGGCGACGGACGGTGTCTGGCGCAGCGTTGGAGGGGGAGACGGACGGGGCCCGATGGGGAGCTCACCCGTTGACGAAAGAGGCGGCGATGCGCGGGAGGACCGGACGAAGGAGAGGAGGGGACGGGCAATCCGCGCGACGGGCGAGGATGACGCATCCCGGCGAGGCGGCGGCGCCGCAAGGTCGTGGCGACCAGCGAACGACAGCGAGGGCGAGGGCGACGGCGGGCGGCGTCGAGGGCGCGGCAGAGACGAACAGGCGGGAATCGGAGAAGACGAGAATCGATCGGAGCCTTGTATTTATAGCCCGCCCCCCTTTAGTCGCGGTTGGCGACGAGACCCGCGACTAAAGGTACCCTTTAGTCGCGGGTCGCCTGCCCAACCGCGACTAAAGGGTTTTTTGGCGGGTTTTTTGCGTTCCCGCGCCCCACCTTTAGTCGCGGTTGGTCTGGCCAACCGCGACTAAAACGCCGCCAGTTTAGGGTTTTAGCCCCCCAAACCTGTTTTCTGTTTAATTTGTATTGTTTTCTTTTTAATTTGTATTGTTTTCTGTTTAATTTGTATTGTTTTATTTCTTTTGTGCTTTATTTTAATTTTGAAGGAGTTTCACATATTCTACGGTACTACATACATGCATATTATACGCCTAGGCGAGAGTATGACTAAATCACTCCAAATTTCATGTATCATCGGTGGTATCTCGAATCATTCAAAATGGACACCAAACACATCATGGGTAATATAATTCACATGATCCATTCAACAAAGTTTGGTACAATAAATTATTACACATCATTTCTTCCCTTGTGTCCCTGCTTGCTTACGATTGTGCGTATCCATGGAGCATCCTCATCATTTAACTTAATGCTTGGGTCGGTGTTCACTTTGAAGGGCGGAATTTCAGCAAACATATTATAATCTTCTGACATGTCTGTCTTGTCCTCCACTCCCACGATGTTTCTTTTCCTGAAAGAACAATGTGGCGCTTTGAATCATCGCATGATGTCTTGATCGTTTTCTTATCTTTCCGTTTCCTCGGTTTGCTACTCATGTCCTTCACATAGAAAACCCGAGCGACATCTTTCGCTAGGACGAATGGTTCGTCAAGGTAACCAAGATTGTTGAAATCCACCATTGTCATTCCGTATTGCTGGTCCACCTTTACCCCACCTCCTGTTAGCTTGAACCATTTGCACGGAACAAAGGGACCTTAAAGGAGGGTCCATAGTCAAGTTCCCATATCTCCTCTATGTAACCATAATATGTGACCTCTTGCCCATTCTCGGTTCTTTGCATCAAAGCGACACCACTGTTTTGGTTGGTGCTCTTTTTATCATGGGCGATCGTGTAAAATGTATTCCCATTTATCTCGTACCCTTGGAAAGTCGTTATAGTCGAAGATGGTGTCTTGGCCAACATGTACAATGCAGATCTACAACATCATTGTCATTCATTAAATGTTTTCTCAACCAACCGCCGAAAGTCTCCATGTGGGCCTTCCTAATCCAGGATTCAGGCTTCCCGGGTTGTCGAGCGTAAAATATTCTTGTGTTTCTCAAAGTACGGAGCCACCAAGCTGGAATTGGTCGATCTGATGTGGTGTGCTTGATGAGAGAATGGCCGTCCATACATATCGTTGATTTCCTTCCGATCGGCCTTTTCATTGGGGAACGAGTAATTTCAAAAATTTCCTACGCACACGCAAGATCATGGTGATGTATAGCAACGAGAGGGAGAGTGTTGTCTACGCACCCTCGTAGACCCGGCGAAGCGATCACAACGTAGAGGAAGTAGTCGACGTTCTCCTCGCGATCCGACCGATCCCGCCGCCACATCCGGCGCCCGAGTTCTTGACACACGACAGCTCGATGACGCCCTCGACTCGATCCAGCCGAGTGTCGAGGAGAGTTCCACAAGACGACGGCGTGGACGATCTTGATGTTTCACCGCGCAGGGCTTCGCTTAAGCTTCATGACGGTATAACCGAGGTGGAATATGGTGGAGGGGGCACCGACACGGCTAAGGAACGATCCGTAGATCTAACTTGTGTGTCCTAGGGTGCCCCCTGCCCCAGTATATAAAGGAGCAAGGGGAGGGGCTGGCCGGCCAAGGGAGGCGCGCCGAGGAGTCCTACTCCCTCCGGGAGTAGGATTCCCCCAATCCTAGTTGGAATAGGATTCGGGAGGGAAAGAGAGAGGGGGCGGCCCCTTTCCTAGTCCTAGTAGGACTAGGGAAGGGGAGGCGCGCCACCTCCTAGGGCTGGCCCTTTCTCCTTTCCACCAAGGCCCACTATGGCCCATTTACCTCCGGGGGTTCCGTAACCTCCGGTACTCAGAGAATTCTGTTTTCTTGGAACCATTCCAACTCCAAATATAGGCTTCCAATATATTAATCTTTATGTCTCGACCATTTCGAGACTCCTCGTCATGTCCGTGATCACATCCGGACTCAACTTCTTCGGTACATCAAAATACATAAACTCATAATAACCGCCATTGAAACCTTAAGTGTGCGGACCCTACGGTTCGAGAACAATGTAGACATGACCTAGAACTATTCTCGGTCAATAACCAATAGCGGACCTGGATGCCCATATTGGTTCCTACATATTCTACGAAGATCTTTTTCGGTCAGACCGCATAACAACATACGTTGTTCCTTTGTCATCGGTATGTTACTTGCCCGAGATTCGATTGTCGGTATCCAATACCTAGTTCAATCTCGCTACGCAAGTCTCTTTACTCGCTCCATAATACATCATCTCACAACCAACTCATTAGTTGTAGTGCTTGCAAGGCTTCAGTGATGTGTATTACCGAGAGGGCCCAGAGATACCTCTCCGACAATCGGAGTGACAAAACCTAATCTCAAATACGCCAACCCAACATCCGCCTTTGGAGACACCTGTAGTACTCCTTTATAATCACCCAGCATTCGTTGTGACGTTTGGTAGCACCCAAAGTGTTCCTCCGTAAACGGAGTTGCATAATCTCATAGTTACAACAACATGTATATGTCATGGATAAAAGCAGAGCAACATACTAAACGATCGTGTGCTAAGCTAATGGAATGGGTCATGTCAATCAGATCATTCTACTAATGATGTGACCTTGTTAATCAAATAACAACTCTTTGTTCATGGTCGAAACATAACCATCTTTGATTAACAAGCTAGTCTAGTAGAGGCATACTAGTGACATAATGTTTTGTCTATGCATTCACACATGTATCATGTTTCCGGTTAATACAATTCTAGCATGAATGATAAACATTTATCATGAAATAAGGAAATAAATAATAACTTTATTATTACCTCTAGGGCATATTTCCTTCAGCCTCCCACTTGCACTAGAGTCAATAATCTAGATTACATAGTAATGATTCTAACACCCATGGAGTCTTGGTGCTGATCATGTTTTGCTCGTGGAAGAGGCTTAGTCAACGGTCTGCAACATTCAGATCCGTATGTATCTTGCAAATCTCTATGTCTCCCACCGACTAAGTCCCGGATGGAATTGAAGCGTCTCTTGATGTGCTTGGTCCTTTTGTGAAATCTGGATTCCTTTGCTAAGGCAATTGCTCCAAGATTGTCACGAAGATTTTCATTGACCCGATGCACTAGGTATGACACCTAGATCGGATATGAACTCCTTCATCCGCACTCCTTCATTAGCTGCTTCGAAGCTGCTATGTACTCCGCTTCACATGTAGATCCCGCCACGACGCTTTGTTTAGAACTGCACCAACCGACAGCTCCTCCGCTTAGTGTAAATACGATCCGTCTGCGATTTAGAATCGTCCGGATCGGTGTCAAAGCTTGCATCAACGTAACTGCCATTTATGAGCTCTTTGTCACCTCCATATACGAGAAACATATCCTTAGTCCTTTTCGTATTTCAGATGTTCTTGACGCTGTCCAAAGGATCCACTCGGATTACTTTGGTACCTCCTGCTAAACTTATAGCAAGGCACACATCAGTCCGTACACAAGATTGCATACATGATAGAGCCTATGGCTGAAGCATAGGAACATCTTTCATTTTCTCTCTATCTTCTGCAGTGGTCGGGCATTGAGTCTTACTCAACTTCACACCTTGTAACACGTGCAAGAACCCTTTCTTTGCTTGATCCATTTTGAACTTCTTCAAAATTTTGTCAAGGTATGTGCTTTGTGGAAGTCCAATTAAGCGCCTTGATCTATCTCTATAGATCTTAATGCCCAATATGTAAGCAGCTTCACCGAGGTCTTTCATTGAAAAACTCTTGTTCAAGTATCCCTTTATGCTATCCAGAATTCTATATCATTTCCGATCAGCAATATGTCATCTACATATAATATCGAAAATGCTACAGAGCTCCCACTCACTTTCTTGTAAATACAGGCTTCTCCAAAAGTCTCAGACAAACCCAAATGCTTTGATCACACTATCAAAGCGCTTATTCCAACTCCGAGATGCTTGCACCAGTCCATAGATGGATCGCTGGAGCTTGCATACTTTGTTAGCTCCCTTTGGATCGATAAAACCTTCGGTTGCATCATATACAACTCTTCTTCCGTAAATCCATTCAGAATGCAGTCTTTACATCCATTTGCCAAATTTCATAATCATAAAATGCGGCAATTGCTAACATGATTCGGACGGACTTAAGCATCGCTACGGGTGAGAAGGTCTCATCGTAGTCAATCCCTTGAACTTGTCGAAACCTTTTGCATAAGTCGAGCTTTATAGACGATAATATTACCGTCGTCGTCGGTCTTCTTCTTGAAGATCCACTTGTTTTCTATTGCTTGCCTACCCTCGGCAAGTCAACCAAAGTCCATACTTTGTTTTCATACATGGATCCCATCTCGATTTCATGGCCTCAAGCCATTTTATGAATCTGGGCTCACCATCGCTTCTTCATAGTTCGTAGGTTCATCATGATCTAGTAGCATGATTTCCGAATAGGATTACCGCACCACTCAGTGCGGATCTTACTCGTTGATCTACGAGGTTCTCAGAGTAACTTGATCTCAAGTTTCATGATCAACATCATCAACTTCCTCACTACTTGGTGTAGGTGTCTCGTAAACCGATTTCTGCGATTTAACTACTTTCAAGTAAGGGAGAAGGTACTATTACCTCATCAAGTTCTACTTTCCTCCCACTCACTTCTTTCGAGAGAAACTCCTTCTCTAGAAAGGATCCATTCTTAGCAACGAATGTCTTGCCTTCGGATCTGTGATAGAAGGTGTACCCAACTGTCTCCTTTGGGTATCCTATGAAGACACATTTCTCGATTTGGGTTCGAGCTTATCAGTTGAAGCTTTTTCACATAAGCATCGCATCCCCAAACTTTAAGAAACGACAACTTTGGTTTCTTGCCAAACCATAGTTCATAAGGTGTCGCCTCAACGGATTTCGACGGTGTTTTATTCAGGTGAATGCGGCCGTCTCTAGAGCATAACCCCAAAACGATAGCGGTAAATCTGTAAGAGACATCATAGATCGCACCATATCTAGTAAAGTGCGATTATGACGCTCGACACACCATTTCGCTGTGGTGTTCCGGTGGCGTGAGTTGCTAAACTATTCCGCATTGTTTCAAATGTAGACCAAACTCGAACTTAAATATTCACCTCCACGATCGATCGTAGAAACTTAATTTTCTTGTTACGATGATTTTCAACTTCACTCTGAAATTCTTTGAACTTTTCAAATGTTTCAGACTTATGTTTCATTAAGTAGATATACCCATATCCGCTTAAGTCATCTGTGAAGGTGAGAAAATAACGATATCCGCCACGAGCCTCAACATTCATCGGACCACATACATCTCAGTATGTATGATTTCCAACAAATCTGTTGCTCTCTCCATAGTACCGAGAACGGGTTTTAGTCATCTTGCCCATGAGGCACGGTTCGCAAGTGCCAAGTGATTCATAATCAAGTGACTCCAAAAGTCCATCAAGATGGAGTTTCTTCATGCGCTTTACAATCGATATGACCTAAACGGCAAGTGCCACAAATAAGTTGCACTATCATTATCAACTCTGCATCTTTTGGCTTCAACATTATGAATATGTGTATCACTACTATCGAGATTCATCAAAATAGACCACTCCTCAAGGGTGCATGACCATAAAAGATATTACTCATATAAATAGAACAACCATTATTCTCTGATTTAAATGAATAACCGCTTTTGCATCAAACAAGATCCAGATATAATGTTCATGCTCAACGCAGCACCAAATAACAATTATTTAGGTCTAAAACTAATCCCAAGGTAGATGTAGAGGTAGCGTGCGACCGCGATCACATCGACTTTGGAACCATTTCCCACGCCAAGATCGTCACCTCGCCCTTTGCCGTGTTCGCTAATCCGTAGTCCCTGCTTCGAGTTGCAAATATTAGCAATGTAACCAAGATCAAATACCCAGTGCTATCATGAGCTCTAGTAAGGTACACATCAATAACATGTATATCACATATACCTTTGTTCACCTTGCCATCCTTCTTATCCGCCAAATACTTGGGGCAGTTCCGCTTCCAAAGGACTATCTGCTTGCGGTAGAAGCACTCGCCAGTGGCTTAGGTCCGACTTGGGTTTCTTCTCCCGAGCAAAGAACTTGCTTGCTGTTCTTCTTGAAGTTCCCTTCTTCTTCCCTTTGCCTTTCTTCTTGAAACTAGTGGTCTTATTGACCATCAACACTTGATGCTCCTTCTGATTTCTACCTCCGCAGCCTTTAGCATTGCGAAGAGCTCGAGCATAGTCTTTACTAACCCTTGCATATTATAGTTCATCACGAAGCCTTTGTAGCTTGGTGGCGTGATTGAAGAATTCATCAATGACACAATCATCCGGAAGATTAACTCCCAATTGTGTTAAGTGATTGTAATACCCGCACATTCGAGTATGTGCTCACTAACAAACTATTCTCCTCCATCTTGCAGCTATAGAACTTATTGGAGACTTCATATCTCTCAATCCGGGCATTCTGTTGGAATATTAACTTCAACTCTGGAACATCTCATATGCTCCATGACGCTCAAAACGCCGTTGAAGTCCCGGTTCTAAGCCGTAAAGCATGGCACATCGAACTATAGAGTAGTCATCAGCTTTGCTCGCCAGACGTTCTTAACGCCGTCGGTTCCATCAAGAAGAGTTCTGCACCTAGCGGTGCATCCAGACGAACTCTTCTCAGCAGCAATGAGGATAATCCTCGTTACGGACCCAATCCGTAATTGCTACCATCATCTTTCAACTTTGCTTTCTCAAGGAACGCATTAAAATTCAACGGAACAACAGCACGAGCCATCTATCTACAATCAAACATAGACAAGCAAGATACTATCAGGTACTAAGTTCATGATAAATTTAAGTTCAATTAATCATATTACTTAAGAACTCCCACTTAGAAAAACATCTCTCCAGTCATCTAAGTGATCACGTGATCCAAATCAACTAAACCATAACCGATCATCACGTGAAATGGAGTAGTTTTCAATGGTGAACATCTTATGTTGATCATATCTACTATATGATTCACGCTCGACCTTTCGGTCTCCGTGTTCCGAGGCCATATCTGCATATGCTAGGCTCGCCAAGTTTAACCCGAGTATTCTGCGTGTGCAAAACTGGCTTGCACCCGCTGTAGATGGACGAGAGCTTATCACACCCGATCATCACGTGGTGTCCGGGCACGATTTAACTTTGGCAACGGTGCATACTCGGGAGAACACTTCTTGATAATTTTAGTGAGAGATCATCTTATAATGCTACCGTCAATCAAAGCAAGATAAGATGCATAAAAGGATAAACATCACATGCAAATCAATATAAGTGATATGATATGGTCATCATCATCTTGTGCTTCATGATCTCCATCTTGCAGCACCACCATGATCACCATCGCCACCGCGCGACACCTTGATCTTCATCGTAGCATCGTTGTCGCCTCGCCAATCTTATGCTTCTACGACTATCGCTACCGCTTTAGTGATAAAGTAAAGCATTACAGTATGCGATTGCATTGCATACAATAAAGCGACAACCATATGGCTCCAGCCGATTGCCGATAACTTCGTTACAAAACATGATCATCTCATACAATAAAATATAGCATCACGCCTTGACCATATCACATCACAACATGCCCTGCAAAAACAAGTTAGACGCCCTCTAATTTGTTGTTGCAAATTTTACGTGGCTGCTACGGGCTTAAGCAAGAACCAGTCTCACCTACGCATCAAAACCACAACGATATTTCACAAATAGACTCCGCTTTAACCTTCTCAAGGACCGGGCGAGCCACACTCGGTTCAACTAAATTGAGAGAGACAGCACCCACCAGTCACCTTTAAGCAACGAGTGCTCGTAGCGGTGAAACCAGTCTCGCGTAAGCGTACGCGTAATGTCGGTCCGGGCCGCTTCATCTCACAATACCGCTGAACCAAAGTATGACATGCTGGTAGGTAGTATGACTTGTATCGCCCACAACTCACTTGTGTTCTACTCGTGCAAAACATCAAACCATAAAAACCTAGGCTCGGATGCCACTGTTGGGGAACGTAGTAATTTCAAAAAATTTCCTACGCACACGCAAGATCATGGTGATGTATAGCAACGAGAGGGGAGAGTGTTGTCTACGTACCCTCGTAGACCCGGCGGAAGCGATCACAACGTAGAGGAAGTAGTCGTACGTTCTCCTCGCGATCCGACCGATCCCGGCGCCGTTACTCCGGCGCCCCCGAGTTCTTGACACACGACAGCTCGATGACGCCCTCAGACTCGATCCAGCCGAGTGTCGAGGAGAGTTCCACAAGACGACGGCGTGGTGACGATCTTGATGTTTCACGGCGCAGGGCTTCGCTTAAGCTTCATGACGGTATAACCGAGGTGGAATATGGTGGAGGGGGCACCGACACGGCTAAGGAACGATCCGTAGATCTAACTTGTGTGTCCTAGGGTGCCCCCTGCCCCAGATATAAAGGAGCAAGGGGGGGGCTGGCCGGCCAAGGAGGCGCGCCGAGGAGTCCTACTCCTCCGGGAGTAGGATTCCCCCCAATCCTAGTTGGAATAGGATTCCTGAGGGAAAGAGAGAGGGGGGCGCCCCCTTTCCTAGTCCTAGTAGGACTAGGGAAGGGGCGCGCCACCACCTAGGGCTGGCCCTTTCTCCTTTCCACCAAGGCCCACTATGGCCCATTTACCTCCCGGGGTTCCGTAACCTCCCTGACTCGCAAATTCCTGTTTTCTTGAACCATTCCAACTCCAAATATAGGCTTCCAATATATCAATCTTTATGTCTCGACCATTTCGAGACTCCTCGTCATGTCCGTGATCACATCCGGACTCAACTTCTTCGTACATCAAAATACATAAACTCATAATAACCGCCATTGAAACCTTAAGTGTGCGGACCCTACGGTTCGAGAACAATGTAGACATGACCTAGAACTATTCTCGGTCAATAACCAATAGCGGGACCTGGATGCCCATATTGGTTCCTACATATTCTACGAAGATCTTTTTCGGTCAGACCGCATAACAACATACGTTGTTCCCTTTGTCATCGGTATGTTACTTGCCCGAGATTCGATCGTCGGTATCCAATACCTAGTTCAATCTCATTACCGGCAAGTCTCTTTACTCGTTCCGTAATACATCATCTCACAACCAACTCATTAGTTTTAGTGCTTGCAAGGCTTCAGTGATGTGTATTACCGAGAGGGCCCAGAGATACCTCTCCGACAATCGGAGTGACAAAACCTAATCTCGAAATACGCCAACCCAACATCTGCCTTTGGAGACACCTGTAGTACTCCTTTATAATCACCCGCTTCGCTGTGACGCTTGGTAGCACCAAAGTGTTCCTCCGTAAACGGAGTTGCATAATCTCATAGTTACAGAACATGTATATGTCATGGATAAAAGCAGAGCAACATACTAAACGATCGTGTGCTAAGCTAATGGAATGGGTCATGTCAATCGATCATTCTACTAATGATGTGACCTTGTTAATCAAATAACAACTCTTTGTTCATGGTCGGAAACATAACCATCTTTGATTAACAAGCTAGTCTAGTAGAGGCATACTAGTGACATAATGTTTTGTCTATGCATTCACACATGTATCATGTTTCCGGTTAATACAATTCTAGCATGAATGATAAACATTTATCATGAAATAAGGAAATAAATAATAACTTTATTATTGCCTCTAGGGCATATTTCCTTCAGCCTCCCACTTGCACTAGAGTCAATAATCTAGATTACATAGTAATGATTCTAACACCCATGGAGTCTTGGTGCTGATCATGTTTTGCTCGTGGAAGAGGCTTAGTCAACGGTCTCAACATTCAGATCCGTATGTATCTTGCAAATCTCTATGTCTCCCACCGGACTAAGTCCCGGATGGAATTGAAGCGCCTCTTGATGTGCTTGGTCCTTTTGTGAAATCTGGATTCCTTTGCTAAGGCAATTGCTCCATATTGTCACGTAAGATTTTCATTGGACCCGATGCACTAGGTATGACACCTAGATCGGATATGAACTCCTTCATCCGCACTCCTTCATTAGCTGCTTCCGAAGCTGCTATGTACTCCGCTTCACATGTAGATCCCGCCACGACGCTTTGTTTAGAACTGCACCAACCGACAGCTCCTCCGCTTAGTGTAAATCGTATCCGGTCTGCGATTTAGAATCGTCCGGATCGGTGTCAAAGCTTGCATCAACGTAACTGCCACGATGAGCTCTTTGTCACCTCCATATACGAGAAACATATCCTTAGTCCTTTTCGTATTTCAGATGTTCTTGACCGCTGTCGATGATCCACTCTGGATTACTTTGGTACCTCCTGCTAAACTTATAGCAAGGCACACATCAGTCCAGTACACAAGATTGCATACATGATAGAGCCTATGGTGAAGCATAGGAACATCTTTCATTTTCTCTCTATCTTCTGCAGTGGTCGGGCATTGAGTCTTACTCAACTTCACACCTTGTAACACAGGCAAGAACCCTTTCTTTGCTTGATCCATTTTGAACTTCTTCAAAATTTTGTCAAGGTATGTGCTTTGTGGAAGTCCAATTAAGCGTCTTGATCTATCTCTATAGATCTTAATGCCCAATATGTAAGCAGCTTCACCGAGGTCTTTCATTGAAAAACTCTTGTTCAAGTATCCCTTTATGCTATCCAGAATTCTATATCATTTCCGATCAGCAATATGTCATCTACATATAATATCGAAAATGCTACAGAGCTCCCACTCACTTTCTTGTAAATCTGAGCTTCTCCAAAAGTCTCAGACAAACCCAAATGCTTTGATCACACTATCAAAGCGTTTATTCCAACTCCGAGATGCTTGCACCAGTCCATAGATGGATCATTGGAGCTTGCATACTTTGTTAGCTCCTTTGGATCGATAAAACCTTCGGTTGCATCATATACAACTCTTCTTCCGTAAATCCATTCAGAATGCGTCTTTACATCCATTTGCCAAATTTCATAATCATAAAATGCGGCAATTGCTAACATGATTCGGACGGACTTAAGCATCGCTACGGGTGAGAAGGTCTCATCGTAGTCAATCCCTTGAACTTGTCGAAAACCTTTGCACAAGTCGAGCTTTATAGACGATAACATTACCGTCGTCGTCGGTCTTCTTCTTGAAGATCCACTTGTTTTCTATTGCTTGCCTACCCTCGGCAAGTCAACCAAAGTCCATACTTTGTTTTCATACATGGATCCCATCTCGATTTCATGGCCTCAAGCCATTTTATGAATCTGGGCTCACCATCGCTTCTTCATAGTTCGTGGGTTCATCATGATCTAGTAGCATGATTTCGAATAGGATTACCGCACCACTCGTGCGGATCTTACTCGGTTGATCTACGAGGTTACAGAGTAACTTGATCTCAAGTTTCATGATCAACATCATCAACTTCCTCACTACTTGGTGTAGGTGTCTCGAAACCGATTTCTGACGAACTACTTTCAAGTAAGGGAGAAGGTACTATTACCTCATCAAGTTCTACTTTCCTCCCACTCACTTCTTTCGAGAGAAACTCCTTCTCTAGAAAGGATCCATTCTTAGCAACGAATGTCTTGCCTTCGATCTGTGATAGAAGGTGTACCCAACTGTCTCCTTTGGGTATCCTATGAAGACACATTTCTCGATTTGGGTTCGAGCTTATCGGGTTGAAGCTTTTTCACATAAGCATCGCATCCCCAAACTTTAAGAAACGACAACTTTGGTTTCTTGCCAAACCATAGTTCATAAGGTGTCGCTCAACGGATTTCGACGGTGTTTTATTCAGGTGAATGCGGCCGCCTCTAGAGCATAACCCCAAAACGATAGCGGTAAATCAGAAGAGACATCATAGATCGCACCATATCTAGTAAAGTACGATTATGACGCTCGGACACACCATTTCGCTGTGGTGTTCCGGTGGCGTGAGTTGCTAAACTATTCCGCATTGTTTCAAATGTAGACCAAACTCGTAACTTAAATATTCACCTCCACGATCGGATCGTAGAAACTTAATTTTCTTGTTACGATGATTTTCAACTTCACTCAAATTCTTTGAACTTTTCAAATGTTTCAGACTTATGTTTCATTAAGTAGATATACCCATATCTCGCTTAAGTCATCTGTGAAGGTGAGAAAATAACGATATCCGCCACGAGCCTCAACATTCATCGGACCACATACATCTCAGTATGTATGATTTCCAACAAATCTGTTGCTCTCTCCATAGTACCGAGAACGGGTTTTAGTCATCTTGCCCATGAGGCACGGTTCGCAAGTGCCAAGTGATTCATAATCAAGTGACTCCAAAAGTCCATCAAGATGGAGTTTCTTCATGCGCTTTACACCGATATGACCTAAACGGCAAGTGCCACAAATAAGTTGCACTATCATTATCAACTCTGCATCTTTTGGCTTCAACATTATGAATATGTGTATCACTACTATCGAGATTCATCAAAATAGACCACTCCTCAAGGGTGCATGACCATAAAAGATATTACTCATATAAATAGAACAACCATTATTCTCTCGATTTAAATGAATAACCGTTTTGCATCAAACAAGATCCAGATATAATGTTCATGCTCAACGCAGCACCAAATAACAATTATTTAGGTCTAAAACTAATCCCAAGGTAGATGTAGAGGTAGCGTGCCGACCGCGATCACATCGACTTTGGAACCATTTCCCACGCGCATCGTCACCTCGTCCTTTGCCGTGTTCGCTAATCCGTAGTCCCTGCTTGAGTTGCAAATATTAGCAATGTAACCAAGATCAAATACCAGTGCTCTATCGCTAGCTCTAGTAAGGTACACATCAATAACATGTATATCACATATACCTTTGTTCACCTTGCCATCCTTCTTATCCGCCAAATACTTGGGGCAGTTCCGCTTCCAAAGACCTATCGCTTGCGAGAAGCACTCGGCCAGGCTTAGGTCCGACTTGGGTTTCTTCTCCCGAGCAACAACTTGCTTGCTGTTCTTCTTGAAGTTCCCTTCTTCTTCCCTTTGCCTTTCTTCTTGAAACTAGTGGTCTTATTGACCATCAACACTTGATGCTCCTTCTTGATTTCTACCTCCGCAGCCTTTAGCATTGCGAAGAGCTCGAGCATAGTCTTTACTAACCCTTGCATATTATAGTTCATCACGAAGCCTTTGTAGCTTGGTGGCGTGATTGAAGAATTACATCAATGACACAATCATCCGGAAGATTAACTCCCAATTGTGTTAAGTGATTGTAATACCCGACATTCGAGTATGTGCTCACTAACGTAACTATTCTCCTCCATCTTGCAGCTATAGAACTTATTGGAGACTTCATATCTCTCAATCCGGGCATTACATTTGGAATATTAACTTCAACTCTGGAACATCTCATATGCTCCATGACGCTCAAAACGTCGTTGAAGTCCCGGTTCTAAGCCGTAAAGCATGGCACATCGAACTATAGAGTAGTCATCAGCTTTGCTCGCGAGACGTTCTTAACGTCGTCGGTTGCATCGGCGAAGAGTTGGCACCTAGCGGTGCATCCAGGGCGTAACTCTTACAGGCAGCAATGAGGATAATCCTCGAGTTACGGACCCGATCCGTAATTGCTACCATCATCTTTCAACTTTGCTTTCTCAAGGAACGCATTAAAATTCAACGGAACAACAAAGACGAGCCATCTATCTACAATCAAACATAGACAAGCAAGATACTATCAGGTACTAAGTTCATGATAAATTTAAGTTCAATTAATCATATTACTTAAGAACTCCCACTTAGAAAAACATCTCTCCAGTCATCTAAGTGATCACGTGATCCAAATCAACTAAACCATAACCGATCATCACGTGAAATGGAGTAGTTTTCAATGGTGAACATCTTATGTTGATCATATCTACTATATGATTCACGCCGACCTTTCGGTCTCCGTGTTCCGAGGCCATATCTGCATATGCTAGGCTCGTCAAGTTTAACCCGAGTATTCTGCGTGTGCAAAACTGGCTTGCACCCGTTGTAGATGGACGAGAGCTTATCACACCCGATCATCACGTGGTGTCCGGGCACGATTTAACTTTGGCAACGGTGCATACTCGGGAGAACACTTCTTGATAATTTTAGTGAGAGATCATCTTATAATGCTACCGTCAATCAAAGCAAGATAAGATGCATAAAAGGATAAACATCACATGCAAATCAATATAAGTGATATGATATGGTCATCATCATCTTGTGCTTCATGATC
Organism: Aegilops speltoides; assembly: GCA_021437245.1. NCBI lineage: Eukaryota > Viridiplantae > Streptophyta > Magnoliopsida > Poales > Poaceae > Aegilops > Aegilops speltoides. The sequence continues at coordinate 545,595,707 of CM038143.1, forward strand.
TCCATCTTGCAGCACCACCATGATCACCATCGTCACCGGCGCGACACCTTGATCTTCATCGTAGCATCGTTGTCGTCTCGCCAATCTTATGCTTCTACGACTATCGCTACCGCTTTAGTGATAAAGTAAAGCATTACAGGGCGATTGCATTGCATACAATAAAGCGACAACCATATGGCTCCTGCCAGTTGCCGATAACTTCGGTTACAAAACATGATCATCTCATACAATAAAATATAGCATCACGTCTTGACCATATCACATCACAACATGCCCTGCAAAAACAAGTTAGACGTCCTCTAATTTGTTGTTGCAAATTTTACGTGGCTGCTACGGGCTTAAGCAAGAACCAGTCTCACCTACGCATCAAAACCACAACGATATTTCACAAATAGACTCCGTTTAACCTTCTCAAGGACCGGGCGTAGCCACACTCGGTTCAACTAAATTGAGAGAGACAGCACCCACCAACACCTTTAAGCAACGAGTGCTCGTGGCGGTGAAACCAGTCTCGCGTAAGCGTCTGCGTAATGTCGGTCCGGCCGCTTCATCTCACAATACCGCTGAACCAAAGTATGACATGCTGGTAGGTAGTATGACTTGTATCGCCCACAACTCACTTGTGTTCTACTCGTGCAAAACATCAAACCATAAAAACCTAGGCTCGGATGCCATTTGTTGGGGAACGTAGTAATTTCAAAAATTTCCTACGCACACGCAAGATCATGGTGATGTATAGCAACGAGAGGGAGAGTGTTGTCTACGCACTCGTGAGACCCGGCGAAGCGATCACAACGTAGAGGAAGTAGTCGACGCTCTCCTCGCGATCCGACCGATCCGGCGCCGTTACTCCGGCGCCCGAGTTCTTGACACACGTACAGCTCGATGACGCCCCTCAGACTCGATCCAGCCGAGTGTCGAGGGAGAGTTCCACAAGACGACGGCGTGGTGACGATCTTGATGTTTCACCGGCGCAGGCTTCGCTTAAGCTTCGACGGTATAACCGAGGTGGAATATGGTGGAGGGGGCACCGACACGGCTAAGGAACGATCCGTAGATCTAACTTGTGTGTCCTAGGGTGCCCCCTGCCCCAGATATAAAGGAGCAGGGGAGGGCTGGCGGCCAAGGGAGGCGCGCCAGGAGTCCTACTCCCTCCGGGAGTAGGATTCCCCCAATCCTAGTTGGAATAGGATTCCTGAGGGGAAAGAGAGAGGGGCGGCCCCTTTCCTAGTCCTAGTAGGACTAGGGAAGGGGAGGCCTTGCCCACCTAGGGCTGGCCCTTTCTCCTTTCCACCAAGGCCCACTATGGCCCATTTACCTCCGGGGTTCCAGAACCTCCGTACTCCGATAAATTCTGTTTTACTCGAACCATTCCAACTCCAAATATAGGCTTCCAATATATTAATCTTTATGTCTCGACCATTTCGAGACTCCTCGTCATGTCCGTGATCACATCCGGACTCAACTTCTTCGGTACATCAAAATACATAAACTCATAATAACCGCTATTGAAACCTTAAGTATGCGGACCCTACGGTTCGAGAACAATGTAGACATGACCTAGAACTATTCTTGGTCAATAACCAATAGCGGACCTGGATGCCCATATTGGTTCCTACATATTCTACTGAAGATCTTTTTCGGTCAGACCGCATAACAACATACGTTGTTCCTTTGTCATCGGTATGTTACTTGCCCGAGATTCGATCGTCGGTATCCAATACCTAGTTCAATCTCGTTACGGCAAGTCTCTTTACTCGTTCCGTAATACATCATCTCACAACCAACTCATTAGTTGTAGTGCTTGCAAGGCTTCAATGATGTGTATTACCGAGAGGGCCCAGAGATACCTCTCCGACAATCGGAGTGACAAAACCTAATCTCAAATACGCCAACCCAACATCGCCTTTGGAGACACCGTAGTACTCCTTTATAATCACCCGATTCGTTGTGACGCTTGGTAGCACCAAAGTGTTCCTCCGTAAACGGAGTTGCATAATCTCATAGTTACGTGAACATGTATATGTCATGGATAAAAGCAAGTAGCAACATACTAAACGATCGTGTGCTAAGCTAATGGAATGGGTCATGTCAATCGATCATTCTACTAATGATGTGACCTTGTTAATCAAATAACAACTCTTTGTTCATGGTCGAAACATAACCATCTTTGATTAACAAGCTAGTCTAGTAGAGGCATACTAGTGACATAATGTTTTGTCTATGCATTCACACATGTATCATGTTTCCGGTTAATACAATTCTAGCATGAATGATAAACATTTATCATGAAATAAGGAAATAAATAATAACTTTATTATTGCCTCTAGGGCATATTTCCTTCATTTTCCACTTAGTCTCCCCTCGTGCCGCGATCGAGGAAGACCAATCGGCTTAAGGTCAGGAACAAAGTCAACACAAAACTCAATTACCTCCTCATTTCCATAGCCCTTGGCGATGCTTCCTTCTGGCCTAGCACGGTTACGAACATATTTCTTTAATACTCCCATGAACCTCTCGAAGGGGAACATATTGTGTAGAAATACAGGACCGAGAACGAAAATCTCTTCGACTAGGTGAACCAGGAGGTGCGTCATAATATTGAAGAAGGATGGCGGAACACCAACTCGAAATCGACAAGACATTGGATCACATCGCTCAGAACCGTGGTAGAACTTCCGGATTGATTACCTTCGAGAGATTGCATTGAGGAATGCACATAGCTTCACAATGGCTACTCGAACATTTTCCGCAGAGCCCCTCAAAGCAATCGGAAGCAATTGCGTCATAATCACGTGGCGATCGTGAGACTTCGTGTTTTGGAACTTTTTCTCCGCCATGTTTATTATTCCCTTTATATTGGGCGAGAATCCAGACGGGACCTTTATATCGCTCGGGCATTCAAAAAGATGACCTTCTCTTCTTTGGTCGAGCGTAGCTGGCACGACCTTGAAACCATTCCGGATGCCGGTCATCGTGGTCTTTCAAACGTTCTTTGTCTGCCGTGCTTCCTTTGTATCATTTGTCTTCCCATACACGCCCAAGAAGCTTAGGAGGATCACGCAAATATTCTTCAGAACGTGCATCACGTCGATTGCAGAGCGGACATCTAGGACTTTCCAATATTCTAGCTCCTGAATATAGATTTCTTCTTCCACATGGCTGCGTGCCCGTCGGCTCCCTTCGAACCGATTGTCCGCCAGACCCTTTCCAAAGATGACTTTCAAATCCTTGACCATATCAAATACCTCAAAGCACCGGTCGTTCCGCAGCTTCGCCGGTGATCTGCCTTGCCGTTGTAATGCTTGCCTTTCTTTCTTCTTGGATGAATTTTCGGAAGAAATCGACGATGCCCAAGGTACACGTTCTTCTTACAATTTGGCAAATGTACACTTTCGGTCTCATGTAAGCGGTCGCGTGCATGCATTGTATCCCTTATTTGACAATCCCGAAGGTTACTAAGAGCAGGCCAATCGTTGATGGTTACGAAAAGCAACGCCGAGGTCAAATTCCTCTTGTTTGTGCTCATCCCACACACGGACACCACCCCACACCGTAAAAGTTCATCAACTAATGGCCTTAGGTACACATCGATGTCGTTGCGGGTTGCTTCGACCTTGGATGAGCACCGCATCATAATGAACTTCCGCTTCATGCACAACCAAGGAGGAAGGTTGTAGATGCATAGAGTCACGGGCAGTGCTATGGCGGAGCTCGCTCGCCAAAAGGATTCATGCCATCCGTGCTTAGAGCAAATCTTATTTTCCTTATGTCCACCGCAAAATCTTTGAACCATCTCGTCGATCTTTCTCCATTGCGCTCCATCTGCGGTGTGTCTCAACTCCCGTCCGACTTACGGTCCTCTTTGTGCCATCGCAACAACTTGGCATGCTCTTTGTTCCCGAACAGACGTTTCAACCGTGGTATTATAGGAGCATACCACATCACCTTGGCGGAACCCTCTTCACGGGTTTCGCCCTCAACATCGTCACCGGGGTCATCGCCTCGATCCTATAACGCAATGCAAAGGCATACCGCATTCATTCAAATTCTCGTATTCACATGGGTAGAGGATGCATCGTTGATGCATGCATGTATCTTCGTAACCTCTAAACCTAGAGGGCGGATAACCTTCTTTGCTTCAGACGTCTCAAGCGGGCAACTCGTTATCCTTTGGAAACATATTCTTCAACATTTTCAGCAAGTTTTCAAATGCCGAGTCACCTACACCGCCTCGCCTTCCATTTCAAAGAAATCCAGCAGCAGCCCAAATTTTTCGCACCATCATCGCATCCGGGTACAGCGCCTTTACGTGATCCTCTAACATGCGATCCAAATTCTCCTCTCCTTTTCGGTTTAGCGGCGTCTCCGTGCATCAAGAATGGTCCGACCAAGATCATCAACGGATCATCACGTGCCTCTTCTTCACCTTCCCTTCACCTTCAAAGATCCTCCATGAAAGTATCACCAAATGAGCAAGATAGCTTTCATCGATGAAATCATCCCTTCTTCATCTTCTTCCATTATAACCCTCTTTCTCCATGCTTGGTCCAACAATTATAGCTTGGCATGAAACCCTTCAAGCGAGATGCATGTGAACAACTCTTGAGGAAGAGTAACCCTTCTCATTCTTACAGATAACACATGGACAGATAACAAAACCCCCCCGCTTGTTCGCATTAGCCACTACGAGGAAATCTTTCAAACCCGTAGTGACACTACAAGAAATATGTCAACTTATGACCTTCTGTCAGTGACCCTCGAAGAATTGGTCATAAATTTATGACCATTTCAGACCAATTGGTCAAAAGCTGTTCGGGGGCTCCAAACCCTAAACCATTGCGACCATTTTGGTCGAAGGTCGTAATTTCCTCACACGAAAAGGTCATAAAGCAAACAGCGCTAGTCCGCTGCCTTATTTCTAGTTGTTAACGACCAATATAGATGGTCATAGCTTTGTAAATTGTGGTGGGTTGCTATGACTAGGCGCCACCTCATCGAGCTTTTGCCTATGTGTCATGTCCATGTGGCGGTTTTGCCCTAGGTTGTGAAGCAACCTATATTTCTGTCATTCCCAAAATTCCCAAAAAATCTCATAAATTCTTTGGGTCATATCTTCGTCAAATATGTAAAAACCTTCCTTGCCTAGTTCAAAAATAATTCAAAAATATTCATTTTCCTATTCTGCTCGAGTAACAGTTTGTGAAGGAAGTACCACATTGGCATGTCCAAATAGTATCCATTTTCTACAGTGCTTTCCTATGCCCAAATAACCATCCTCCACCAAATGCCAGCTCAATCCATTCATTATTTTGAGCCGAGCTTCAACATTCAGATTTATGTCCAAAGGTGGTGGTTTGCAAAGCAAGTACCACCTAGGCTCCTCCTTTTGAGCTGAAAATTTGTGAAAACGGTCTTCTTAGTAACTGATTATCCTTAGCCAAAACGCACGCCCATTAGCCATGTACATTTCCCGTACCGCTAATCAAACACTTGGCTGCTAATTCATGTTTGAGCATCGATTGGTCTCCTCGTGAGAATCTTATGTTGTAATTTTCTTCCTAGCACCAACCTGGGGAGTGCCCAACCCACTAGACATGCCTAGGCCGCCCAGAACACATGGCAACGCCATGGTCACGCGGTGACCATGCGGCGGGCATGCGAGTTTACGCGCTCTAGAGTTGGGGCCCTCGGCCACCGCCCAAACCTCGACGTATCGCCACCAAACCATGTATTTATGATTAAATAGGTCCTTATGTAACTAGAAATGATTTTTTGAAAAAATAAATAGCAAACTATGAGGCAGCTGCAGTTCAAATTTGACCCGCTTCCAGCTGAATCGGCAGAAATTTGTCTTTTTCACGAGAGGTGGATCAAAAAATTTTACACCAGACCATTTTGTCAATTGTGCATTAAATATGCCCTAGTATTTTATAAAAATGATTTGGTCCAATTTTTCAACAATTATTTGGTAGTTCCTTCACAAAAAACCTCCTTTCGGGCACTCGAAAAATGGAAAATGGTTTTTTCGTCCAACGAAAATGAAAACTTCCTTAGGCAACATTGTTTGCTATTACAATATGCACCCTTGTGCACAATATGAGATCATTTGAACAAACTATGCCATGAATGTGGCCATAAGATTGATCATTTGGCTTGAAAGCCATGAATCTTCACACTTGATAGCTCATTTCGAGAACACTTTTTAAAATAATTACCGTATTACAAGTTTATTATTTTTCCTGGAAACTTGGTCACATATAATGACACAATGCGAAGGTTTTCCAATTTTTGATTTTTTTGAATTTTTATGCCTGTTTGAAATGCGGTCAAAACGGCGGGCTTGACCGCTCCTAGCTAGTGGTTGAATCTTGGAATTTTTTTCGTGTTTCTATGATTAAATAGATACTTATGTACCTATAAATGATTTTTGGAAAAATAAAGAGCAAACTATGAGGCAGCTACAGTTCAAATTTGACCTGCTTCAAATTTAATCGACGATAATTTGTCTTTTTCATCGAGGTGGATCAAAACTTTTTACACCCAACCATTTGGTCAATTGTGCATTATATATGGCCTAGTATTTTAGAAAAATGATTTGGTCCAATTTTGCAACAATTATTTGGTAGTTCCTTCACAAAAAAACCTCATTTCGGGCACTCAGAAAATGGAAAATGGTTTTTTCGTCCAACGAAAATGAAAACTTCCTTAGGCAACATTGTTTGCTATTACAATATGCACCCTTGTGCACAATATGAGATCATTTGAACAAACTATGCCATGAATGTGGCCATAAGATTGATCATTTGGCTTGAAAGCCATGAATCTTCAAACTTGATAGCTCATTTCTGAGAACACTTTTTTAAAATAATTACCGTATTACAAGTTTATTATTTTTCCTGGAAACTTGGTCACATATAATGACACAATGCGAAGGTTTTCCAATTTTTTGATTTATTTCAATTTTTATGCCTGTTTCGAAATGCGGTCAAAACGGCGGGCTTGACCGTTCCTATGTAGTGGTTGAATCTTGGAATTTTTTTGGTGTTTCTCTGATTAAATAGATACTTATGTACCTAGAAATGATTTTTTGAAAAAATAAATAGCAAACTATGAGGTAGCTTCAGTTGAAATTTGACCCGTTTCCAACTGAATCGACGAAATTTGTCTTTTTCACCAGAGGTGGATCAAAACTTTTTACACCCAACCATTTGGTCAATTGTGCATTAAACATGGCCTAGTATTTTGTAAAAATGATTTGGTACAATTTTGCAACAAAGATATGGTAGGTCCTTTACAAAAAAACTCGTTTTGGGCACTCAAAAAAATGAAAAATGGATTTTTGTCCAATGAAAATGAAAACTTTCTTAGCCAACATTTTTTCCATTCCTTGATGCACCCTTGTGCACAATATGCGATAATTTTGAACAAACTATGCCATTCAAGATGCACCTTGTGCAAAAATACAAAAGAAACAAATAGAAAAACATAATTACATAAGCTTTGTTCTCATTGGTTGAAACGTTTGTGCCATGGATCGATGACATGGCATCCATCCATCCATCCATCCATCCATCCATCCCATTTATCTAAAGAGAAAAAAGGCAAAAAGAAAAAGAAAACCCTACCCGCAGCCCAACCACCCAAACCCTAACTCAGATCCCCTCCCACTCTATCGCCGTCGCCTTTCTCCCCAGATCCAATCGCCTCCTCCCTCCCACTCCATCGCCGCCTCCCTTCTCCCCAGATCCAATCGCCTTGTCCCCTTCACCTGCGCCGCCGGCCTCACTCTCCCCTCTTCTCCGCCCACCCCACTCCCTCCACCTACAAGGCCCACAGAGCTGAACCCCTCGCCTGCCAAGCGTGCCCTCGTCGGCTCGGCCATGTCCTCATCGGCCCATGGGTTCCCATCGAGGAGATCGAGGATGCCGTGCGCTTTTCCTTCTCTTTCTCGTTCTTGCCGCTGCTTCAAGTAGAATGACCCGACGCCGACGCCAAGTGGTTATGCTTGCAGTCCGGAGCGACGGCGATCCGACGAGGATGACGGCCCGTGATGGAGGTCGATGGCGCCGAGGTCGAGGAGGCCGCCCAGACAAGGCCGCGCCAAGGCGCCGGGACCAAGATCAGCTCGGGCTCGGGTGCCATCGAGGCGCTCGTGCTCCGTGGTGACCCTCTCGGGGACCTCGACAAGTGTATGGTTCCTCCTCATCTCCTCTTCTTCGGCTTTCTTATTCGCCAGATCGATGCATACATGCGTTATGTGTGCGCTTTGGGGCTAGGAGAAGCTGCTCGATCCGACGAGTTTGATGCCCTCCATGTCGCCTTTGCCGATGCACAAGTTGAATGGATCCCCATCGGCGGCGGAGCAGATGATGAGCGACATGGCGGCGCAGCGGCGGCATCACGCAGCATCATCGACCGGAAGTTCTCGATCGCGCCATCAGCTTCGACCCCCTCCGGCCTGCGGTCTTCTAGGTCTCTCATCCCTCCACTGTTGCTTCCCTCCATTTGCACCTTCCCTATTCTTTCTCCATTGTCGTCCTTGTCCCCCTGCGATCTCTAAACTGGAACTGAAGAAGATCATCATTTTCACAAGCATGCATGTAAATATAAAATCATGGCGCCTTTCCTTATTTCATTTTGTCTAAGTAGGCACCAGCAAGGATTTTTAATCTTTAGTGGGAATCCTAACTATCTGAAGAAATTTGTGGAGGGCAAGAAGCAACTCAGATAACCTTATTGCCGTGTAAAGTGATAGTACTTTTCGGCTGCAGGGTGTGGATAACAACGCCCCGTGTCTAGCGTTGTTAGCACTCTCAAACTTGAGCGCGCTGTAACAAGTCGGTTGTTTTTCTGTGAGATAGATTTGGATTTTTCATGTTTTAAACACGCATGTAGTAGCAGTACACCGTTTGATGCAGATCGATCAGGCTGCTACGCATACGTGCATGTGTGCTGGTCCGAGATCCTGCCATGCCATTGCTGATTAAACAGTACTCTGCATGTTCCCTTTGTTAAATGAATGAACAGGGTCGATGTAGTTGCTGTGAATCATTCATGTACCATGCATGGACTGTCATTCCTATCTTGCTATCTTGCTGCCAATGTCAGTTTCATGTTGTTTTTATGTTTCCACAACTACTAGGAAAAGGTCATTCTCATTTTGCTATCTTGTTGTCAATGTCAACTTTATGCTACTGTTATTGACTCAAGTTTCCACAACTATAGGAAGATGTATCCCACAATTCATATATGCGTATGTTATCTGGGTTTCCTATTTGTCGGTGCTTCAAGAATCAAGAACTCTAATTTTCTTGATGCTGTTGTTATTTGCTCGTTTCCACAAGTTGTATCCTACAACTCATATGCTGTAATGATGTCCAGCGTTGCTCTTGCTACTCTATTTTTAACGGAATGATTAAATCTTTTCGAGAGTCTTTTTACAGCAGAATATTCTTTCTCTTTTTCTGTGGGTGGAGAAGTTGTGATATCTCAGTGTGAATGAGTTAATGATAAGTATAATATGATCAAATAGAGTCTAGGTGCTAGCGCCCAGTGCCCTTTAACACTTGCTTACCGTTTTACCAAGCTCATTCACATTTAATGTCCTTGTGGCAGCCAGCGCCATGAAGACTGCAACGCCACTAGCGCAAGACCTGCAGCTGGCCTAGTCTTGTTTTTACTCTTGGTTTTGCCTCACGGGATTCAAGCTTAATTTGCTTGGGCAGCGATTAGTTCAGTTGATGAATTGTACCTGCTGATCACCAATACAGATTCAGAACACATCATGCGATCATAGTAAGTAAAGTAAGCAGCTCATATCTTAAAAACCTATTTGTGCATTTATAAACCTGCTGATCACCAATACAGATTCAGACCTGCAGTTGGCTACTTTTCCTCAAGTTATTTGTGCATTTATAAACCTATTTGAACTTTTCTAGTTCTTGAATGTATCCATGCATAAATGTTTTATACAGATAGTTTTGGAATGTGTTTTTTGTTAGCTTATGACAAGTTCCAGTTCCAGTTTTGTTGTTAACCTCTATAATCCATGTCAGCATATAATAAGTATATGAATGAATCTGTTGAGTATCTGAAACTAGATGTTTTATTGCTCATAGTAATTAAAAAGAGCGGTCAGTTTCTCATCACACACTGTTATTATCACTTCATGGCTTTATCTATTGTGTCAGGCTGTTGTAGGTGCTGAACTGTGATCATGTTTTATGGCTCACATGCATGCTACATGTTGGCTGACTTGGCATGACGTGCACGAAAACTTCATGGCATTCATACTGAATAGCACTTCTTAATTTTCATGCAGAATTGCTCTAGCTATTCTTAATTTTCATGCATGTTTCTTTCCGGACTTAATCTTACTAAATAGCACCCCATCACTTGCTGCTGTTGTTATTCACTATATCCTCGCTGTTCTGTTTCTTGTTGGCAGATATTTTGCCTAAATTCAAGACGAAACAAGATGTTCAAAGAAGCGCCAAGACATTTTTGTATAGCAAGTTATGTAATAATAGCTAGGTTATTTGGGCATTGTGAACTCCAGAATTTCATGTATCTTCTCTCTGTTTTTGAATGAAATGTTGTATGTGATTTGATGTAACAGATTGTTGCTTCTTGTTATTTGAAGTTTTACACTTGTTTTCTGTCTATTGTGATTTAAATATTGGTTGTTTAATTATTGGCATATTGAAATCTGAGGAACATGACTATGACAGCAAGGACCCACAAACCAGAATTAGAAATTTGGGACCCACATATCAGAACCTGACAATTGGGACCCATTTGAAAAAAGAAAAAACGGGCCACAACCCAAAAATAAAAAAGCCGAATTATAGCTGGGCCAGCCCATGTAGGTAGCAAAAATTAATAGGAAAAATAAATATTAAAAAGGCCGAATTAATGGGCTCGGCCCATATAAACACTGAATTGGACCGGGCTGAATCTTGTGCCACATCGACTTGCCACCGGATGCCTACGTGGCTCGAGGAAGTTGCTAGTGACCAAAAATTTGGTCAAAGAACCAACGACCTTTTACATATCACGAGAAGGTCGCTATAGTCGCTTAATGACCCTCGACTTTTGACCTTCGCTTTTTGGTCACAAAAGGTCGCAAATGAAAAACTATGACCTTTCAAATACCAATAGTGAGGGTCACAAGTTGACATATTTCTTGTAGTGTGAACTCACGGAGAGTCGGTTATCAGACATCCATTGCCGATTCATCTGCATTATTATAATATAAAATATATAATTAACCATCATGCATTTGTTAAACTAACTAGCTACAAACAATATAAATTAAACAATGAACTACACACATGCATATTGACACATCAAAGGTTCATCAAGTTGCTAACCGCGATCGAAGAGTGTGGCTCCAACACTTCATGTCATGTTTGTTTCATGCTCTTGGGGCATTTCATCAAACACCTTATGTGCATAAGAGGAACCAAAAGCAAACCTACACCCACTTGTGAAGAGAATGGCTCCAAATGGCTAAGTGTTGGCTCTGGATGGGTATATATAGGGAGGGCTTTAGTTGCGGTTGGCACGGCAAACCGTGACTAAAAGTGCCGAAAACCTTTAGTCGCGGTTGTCTGCCAACCGCGACTAAAGCCCCTCACATGCACCAGCTGCCACCGAGCGCCTGGCCCAGCCTTTGGTCGCGGTTCACCTCCGTAATCATGACTAAAGGTCCCATTAGTCGCGGTTCCTACAGCTTCGCGACTTATGGGGCTGGACGGAAGCCTGTTTTTCCACCAGTGTCGGTACAGACTAAATAATCAATAGGCCCAGCCCGGTAGGCCAAATATACCAACTCGATCCCCTTATAATGCTCAAGTCTATATCTAGCTTGAAAAAGTCGATTGTCGTTGTGATGACTAGGAATTTTCAGTGTGCTTCCACGCAAATGACTGCTGGGATCGTGGATCTGACAGCCTTAGAGCAATGTCATTTGGAGAGGTGGTCGGACATGGATGTTTGGGCAAAAAGTTAAGTAATAGTGGCCTCATATCGTGTTGAGGTTGTCCACTCTGTTCAGGATCAAAGCCATGGAGTTTAGATGAAGATAATAGCAAAGCATGATGTCACTAAGGATTTCTAAGAGATTTCTTTTATTTATGAGCAATAGCACGAATAATACTCCAAAGTCCAGACACGCCTAGGCACAACACACCGAAATAATCAATTCGTTGCATTTTTTCAGTGTGTTGCGCCTAGGTGTGTTTGGACTTTGGAGTATTATTGCTATTGCTCTGGACATGGATGAAACATCCTTGTCCTGTTAAGATAGGATTTATGTGCCTGGGTGTTAAATTTTATGGGCGCCAGGGGAGAAGAATAGTTTATGAGCGTTGCTTTGGGGGTCTATAATGCTTTGAATTGACGGGCAGGGGAGAAGAATAGTACTCCCTCCGTTCCAAAATATAAGTCTTTTTAGATATTCCACTACGGACAACATACAGATGTATATAAACATACTTTAGAGGGTAGATTCACTTATTTTGCTCTGTACGTAATCCGTAGTGGAATCTCTAAAAAGACTTATATTTAGAAACGGAGGGAGTAATATTTACCCTGCTAAACGTAATGCTGTTATCTCCATGATGTTCACATGCGTTGTCTCTTGGTCTGCCTTGCAGAAGAGAAATTTACCTGCTCTTGGCGGTGGTGAGCAACTGAGAATGGGGGGAGGCCGTTACAGTGTGCTCTGTGGACTGTAGCATGATGATGAAGAGAACCGTGGCATTTCTGGTTTGCTGGTAGTTCTAGTGCTTTGTTCAGCTGGTAGTACTCCCTCCAATCCATTTTACTTCTCGCTGACTTTGGTACAAAGCTGTGCCAAAGTCAACGACAAATAATATGGATCGGAGGGAGCAGTAGTTTCTCTCGTTTGCCTTCGGTTTGCTGCACACACATGTTTTGTGTGTAAATGAATAATTCTTTTGTGTTGATCAGCTTCTATGAAATGAAATGATGTTGGGACCGACAGGCTCCTATAGTCATATATATGACCCGAAGATAATATGTTTGGATGATTGTGCGGACCTGAATTGTACATTGTATTAGTCTATTAAATGATATAATGAATAAAGCCCACTGATGATTCCACTAAGGAAATGAAAATAGAGAAGGTATAAAATATTTCCTGAATTTTATTTCTTCTTCTCCACACAAGAGTGATAGAGTATGTGCCATCCGTCCCCTAAAAGGAAAATAAACATGGTTGCTCTTATGATTGTGGCACTGTCAACACGCATAATTAGTGCTTTCGTCGGCAGCAATCTCATTTGCGTAGAACTTATTCCCATGATTAGAAGTACTCCCTACGGTCCTTTTTACTCCGCATATTAGATTTGTGTTAAGTCAAAGTTGTAAAGTTTCAACAAAGTAGAGATACTTTGACTTCGGACAAAACTTATATGCATACTAGAAAGGATCCGAGGGAGTACGTACTAGTGTGTATTTAATGCTGAACGTGGTGTAAACATTTGTCACGACGTCAACTTTTTTTTTTTGCTGAAAGTCACTCAGATGTCCAAAATGCTCTGAAATTTTACACGGACATCATGCACTCAGTCATCTTTAATCACAATATCTTATTGAAATTTTTTAGTATTTTTTTGTTATTTTACTGTTCACTCCCGAGCTCATCTGAGCCCGGGAGCCAAAACGAGGTGTCCATACTTTGTCTTATTCTGGACTTCAGAGGGATGTCAAACTGAATTATATGTAGCGCAAACCAGCGTTCGGTGCATCTGCTCGCGTCGGTAACACGGTGTCCCTCGTCTTGGAGCTAACGGTAGGTTATAAATGGCCATGGTGAGCACCCAACGTCTTACACAGACCCCCAGGCACTGCCCACGGCGACGATGGCCAAGCTCGCCGTTGTGCTTGCGCTGCTCGCCTGCTCGGCTACGTGGCGCCTACGTGTGAACCAGGGTACGGATAACCGAATCCGACACCCCCTCCTCCACCGTCGTCAATGTCTAGCCCACATCCGCCTGATGTGGCAGACCAAGGATCTCAGCCTTGGGGGGTTCACAATTCCAACTTTAGACTCCATCCGTTTCAAAATAGATGACCCAACTTTGTACTAACTTTAGTACAAAGTTGGATCATCTATATCGGAACGGAGGGAGTACATAGTAAAAATTTATTTTATAGTTTCGGAGGGGGATGCGACCCCCACTAGATCTGCCCCCCTGCGTGGCCGCAATGTGTTCGTCAGTCCCAGGTTGTCACCCGTTTGATGGACGGTTCATGCACGCATGCGGGTCATCAAAACAACCTTCTAATGTTAGTTGAGATTGTGCATGTTTGGTTCTCTGCACTTTTGTTTACCCAAGACAGTGTGGAGCGGCATTGAGATGCAAAAGATGCATGAGACGATGGCTTCAAATAACGCTGTTCTTCTAGTTCACTTGCGGATCTTTTTTTTTTTTCGTCCATTTTTCTTCTTTCAGTTTATTCGATGTGGTTGGTTTAATAACAAACAAATGAGCAGACTCAGATTGTGATTGGGGGAACACGGTGCAGTAGACGAATGCATTTTCTTTACGTAGCACGTGCGGAGGGCGAGCCCACACACAGCATCCATATACAGAGAAGAGAATCTCGTTTTTCTCTGTGAATCTGAGTTGAGCCTTGTTGCACCGGAGCATCACGTGAGAGTGATATATACGGGCTGGGCTGAGCTACGCGCGCGGGCGTCCTATTTCCGTCTGGTCTTCCGTCTCCCCGTTCCGTTTCATTCTGCAATCCTGGGGGCCAGCGTCCGTGCCCGCCCGGATATCTATGGAGATTCCACAGGCACATGGAAGTTGACATTTTTAGCTCCTGATTATCTTGTAATAGTGCTGCTTCATTGGCGGGGAAGAAAGAGTAATTAAGAGAACTGCGGTCCGCATGCAGGCCACCATAGGACTCTGACAGAAGATCTATCCATGCACACTGCAGCGCTCGTATAAGAAAACTCAATGTGGAGTCAACGAATCACGAGCTGGCATGAGCAAAACACCCTCGGTATGGAGATGTCGGAGTCAAACAAAGCATCAGGGATCATCATACATCAATGTCACATCTGATCTCTCTCTCTCTCTCTCTGTGTGTGTGTGTCTATCTCTCACTTAATTACATATGCAGTGGACGCACTTCTTTTTTTTGGCGGGAGGCAGTCGACCGTCGACCCACTCACGCACCCGCCCAAAAGTTTCTAAACATAAACATGAACATCAACCCATCTGATGGCGAGTGGCGATCCTCAAGGCCAACCGGCCGGCCAGTTTACTCCTTCACGACGTTTGTCTGGCCGTACAGTGTGTGTGGTGCGCGTGGCCGCTGTTTCATTTCTTTATGTATAAGGTGCTTTTTTTTACTGAATAAACTCCCACAATGTAAGGTGTATTTCCCCCGCAAAAAAAAAATTGTAAGGTGTATTTGTTGTAATCCCACTTTTACCCTCCCCTCGGCCACGGGCGGCAGCCGGCGGTGCGAGCGTGGGAGCCATAGATAGAAGCGCGACGCACAAGTCGCTCTTTGTATTGGGCCGGACCATGTAGCAGTGGTGCGCTCTATATTCTCTAAATGAGTTTCTTTTAAGTGTACACATTTTAAAAATTTTGGATTTCTATTGAAAACGCAAAACATTATTGAAATTCTGAACTCCGAAACGGGAGCAAAATTTCACAACCATGAACATTTTTTTAAAACCACGGACATTTTTTAAAGTTCCCCTACATTTTTTTATTTTTGAAACCAATTTTGGAAATTTACATCTTTCAACAAAACTTGAAAATGAGAACATTTTTTGAAATAAAAAGAATTGTTCCCTAACAATTTTGAAACACAAAAAGTTTTTGGAAGTGTGAACAAATTTGAATTTTAAATATTTTTGTAAAAAATAAATCAAACTGACAAAGAGAAAATGAAAAGAAAAAGACAAAAATTAAATTATTAAACATTTATTAAAAAACTGAAAAAGGGAAAAAGAAAGTAAAATAGGCAAAGAAAACAACCCAAAAACGAACAAAAAAGCAAACCAGAATATTCCTAAAACCAAAAAAACCAAAGTCTCTGAGTGCACACATAGCGATAGCTAAATGGGCGGCCCGGCCCAGTCTTTCGTCGTCTTGTTGGATCTGTGTGATTCGTGGAAGCACGGTTGTTTTTACAATCTCGATTCTAGAAACGCAGTGGAGAAAGGTTCGTGGTTTGGACGCATGGTTCAAGTGATGAAACTTTTAGAAAAATGAATCTATGAAAAAAAGCATGAAACTCCCAGGTTATGACAATGAGTGAGATACTTGTCATCACCAGAGAGGGTGTGAGTGATCTTTTAAATGAATGCCCTTCAACTAGTGATTTCGATACCTCACGCGTTGCGAGACAGAGCTCTGTATCGTCTTAAGTGACCGGGCGAACGAGCCGACTCAGCAAGTGGTTTTTCTACGCACGTAGGTGGCATTTCTTCATCTATTGTGAATTGGCCTTTCCTTGGTCCGATGTGAATCGCTTTTGTTTTCTTTTTGTCTTTCTCTCTTTTTTCCTTTCCTTTCCCTCTTTTATTTTTTATTCCGTGTTTCTGTGTTGGCTTTTCGTTGTGTTTTTTTGGTGTCTTATTATCGGTTTGCTTTGGGTTTTTCTATTATTTTTACAGTTTTTTTAAATACATGACTACTGTTGGGGAACGTTGCAGAAAATTAAAATTTTTCCTACGGTTTCACCAAGATCCATCTATGAGTTCATCTAAGCAACGAGCAACGGGAGAGAGTTTGCATCTACATACCACTTGTAGATCGCGTGCGGAAGCTTGCAAGGTGATGATGGAGTCGTACTCGAACGTGATTCAGATCACCGATGTCCAAGTGTCGAACGGACAACACCTCCGCGCTCAACACGTGACGGGACGGGAGACGTCTCCTCCTTCTTGATCCAGCAAGGGGAAGGAGAGGTTGAGGAAGACAGCTCCACCGGCAAGACGACGACGGCGTGGTGATGGTGGAAAGCATCTCGGCTGGCTTCACGAGCTCTTACGGATGAGGAAAGGTGTTGGGGAGGGAGGGCTGCGCCTTGAGATGGGTACAGCAGCCCCTCCTCCCCCTTATATAGGCCCCCTGAGGCTGCCCCTGGAGATCCAATCTCCGGGGCAGCGGCCAAGGGGGTGGAGTGCCCCTGCCAAGTGGGCGCCCACCCCTAGGGTTTCAACCCTAGGCGCAGGGTGGGCCTAGGGCGCACCAGCCCACTATGGGCTGGTTCCTCCCACTTCAGCCCATGGGGCCCTCCGGATAGGTGGCCCCACCGGTGGACCTCGGGACCCTTCCGGTGGTCCCAGACATTCACGGAGACCCCAAACTTTCCCGATGGCGAAATACCACTTCCTATATATTATTCTTTACCTCCGGACCCTTCCGAACTCCTCGTGACGTCCGGGATCCCATCCGGACTCAACAACATTCGTAGTCACATACTTGACTTCCTACTAACCCTAGCGCCACCGAACCTTATGTGTAGACCCTACGGGTTCGGAGACATGTAGACATGACCGAGACGACTCTCGGCAATAACCAACAGCGGATCTGGATACCCATGTTGGCTCCCACATGCTCCTCGATGATTTCATCGGTTGAACCACGATGTCGAGGATTCGATCAAACCTCATATGCAATTCCCTTTGTCAATCGATGCGTTACTTGCGAGACTCGATCGTCGGTATCCCAATACCTTGTTCGGTCTCATATCGCAAGTCACTTTACTCGCATCAGTAATGCATGATCCCGTACAACACCTTGGTCACCTTGAGCTCATTATGATGATGCATTACCGAGTGGGCCCAGAGATACCTCTCCGTCATACGGAGTGACAAATCCCATCTCGATTAGTGTCAACCCAATGTAAACTTTCGGAGATACCTGTAATGCACCTTTATAGTCACCCAGTTATGTTGTGACGTTTGATACACCCAAGGCACTCCTACGGTAACCGGAGTTACACGATCTCATGGTCGAAGGAAGAGATACTTGACATTGGCAAAGCTTCCAAAGAAACGAACTATACGATCTTTTATGCTATGCTTAGGATTGTCTTGTCCATCACATCATTCTCCCAATGATGTGATCCCGTTATCAATGACATCCAATGTCCATAGTCGAAACCATGACCATCTGTTGATCACAACGAGCTAGTCAACTAGAGGCTCACTAGGGACATATTGTGGTCTATGTGTTCACACGTATTATGATTTCCGGATAATACGCTTATAGCATGAACAAAAGACAATTATCATGAACAATGAAATATAATAATACTTTTATTATTGCCTCTAGGGCATATTTCCAACAGTCTCCCACTTGCACTAGAGTCACTAATCTAGTTACATTGTGATGAATCGAACACCCATAGAGTTCTCGTGTTGATCATGTTTTGCACGCGAGAGAGTTTAGTCAACGGATCTGCGACATTCAGATCCGTGTGCACTTTGCAAATCTCTATGTCTCCATCTTGAACATTTTCACGGATGGAGTTGAAACGACGCTTGATGTGCTCGGTCTTCTTGTGAAACCTGGCTCCTTGGCAAGGGCAATAGCTCCAGTGTTGTCACAAAAAAGCTTGATCGGCCCCGACGCATTGGGTATGACTCCTAGGTCGGTGATGAACTCCTTCACCCAAATCGCTTCATGCGCCGCCTCCGAGGCTGCCATGTACTCCACTTCACATGTAGATCCCACCACGACGCTTCGCTTGCAACCGCACTACCATCGCTCCACCATTCAACATATACACGATCCGGTTTGTGACTTAGAGTCATCCAGATCTGAGTCGAAGCTAGCGCCGACGTAACCCTTTACGACGAGCTCTTCGCCTCCTCCATAAACGAAAACATGTCCTTTGTCCTTTTCGTGTACTTCAGATATTCTTGACCGCTGTCCAAAGATCCTTGCCGGATTACTTTGGTATCTCGCAACCAAACTTACGGCAAGGTTTACATCGGTCCGTACACAAGATGGCATACATAATAGATCCTATGGTGAAGCATAGAGGATGACACTCATCTCTTCTTTATCTTTTGCCGTGGTCGGTGATCGAGCTGAGCTCAATCTCACACCTTGTAACATAGGCAAGAACCCTTCTTGGACTGATCCATTTTGAACCTCTTCAAAATCTTATCAAGGTATGTGCTTTGTGAAAGACCTATGAGGCGCCTCGATCTATCTCTATAGATCTTGATGCCTAATATATAAGCAGCTTCTCCAAGGTCCTTCATTGAAAAACACTTGTTCAAGTAGGCCTTAATGCTGTCCGAAGTTTTGTATCATTTCCCATCAAGAGTATGTCATCTACATATAATAGGAGAAATGCTACAGAGCTCCCACTCACTTTCTTGTAAACGCAGGCTTCTCCATAAGTCTCATATAAACCCAAACGCTTTGATCATCTCATCAAAGCGAATGTTCCAACTCCGAGATGCTTGCACCAGCCCATAAATGGATCGCTGGAGCTTGCATACTTTGTTAGCATTCGAGGATCGACAAAACCTTCCGCTGCATCATATACAGCTTCTTCCTTAAGATGTCCGTTAAGGAATGCCGTTTTGACGTCCATCTGCCATATCTCATAATCATAGTATGCGGCAATTGCTAACATGATTCGGACGGACTTTAGCTTCGCTACGGAGAGAATGTCTCGTCAGAGTCAATCCCTTGAACTTGTCGATAACCCTTAGCGACAAGTCGAGCTTTATAGATGGTAACATTACCATCCGCGTCCGCCTTCTTCTTAAAAATCCATTTGTTTTCTATCGCCGCCGATCATTGGGCAAGTCTGTCAAAGTCCATACTTTGTTTTCATACATGGATTCTATCTCGGATTTCATGGCTTCAAGCCATTTGTTGGAATCTGGGCCCGCCATCGCTTCTTCATAGTTCAAGGTTCACCGTTGTCTAACAACATGATTTCCGTGACAGGGTTGCCGCACCACTCAGTGCGGAACGTGTCCTTGTGGACCTACGGTTCAAGAGTAACTTGATCCAAGTACCTTGATCATCATCATTGTCTTCCTCTTCGGTTGGTGTGGGCATCACAGAACGGTTTCTGCGCCGCACAACTTTCCCGCTTAAGAGGTAGTACTTCATCGAAGTTCTACTTTCCTCCCACTTACTTCTTTCGAGAGAAACTCTTTTCCGTAAAGCATCCGTTCTTGGCAACAAAGATCTTGCCTTCGGATCTTAAGTAGAAGGTATACCCGACAGCTTTCCTTAGGGTATCCTATGAATACGCATTTTTCCGACTTGGGTTCGAGCTTTTCAGTTGAAGTTTCTTGACATAAGCATCGCATCCCCAAACTTTTAGAAACGATACTTAGGTTTCTTCCCAAACCATAATTCATACGGTGTCGCCTCAACGGATTTAGACGGTGCCCTATTTAAAGTGAATGTAGCTGTCTCTAGAGCGTATCCCCAAAATGATAGCGGTAAATCGGTAAGAGACATCATAGACCGCACCACATCCAATAGAGTGCGATTACGATGTTCGGACACACCATTTCGCTGAGGTGTTCCAGGCGGCGTGAGTTGTGAAACGATTCCACATTTCCTTAAGTGTGTACCAAATTCGTGACTTAAGTATTCTCCTCCACGATCTGATCGTAGGAACTTTATCTTTCGGTCACGTTGATTCTCTACCTCACTTTGAAATTCCTTGAACTTTTCAAAGGTCTCAGACTTGTGTTTCATTAAATAGACATATCCATATCTACTCAAGTCATCGGTGAGAGTGAGAACATAACGATATCCTCCATGAGCCTCAACGCCATTGGACCGCACACATCGGTATGTATGATTTCCAACAAGTTGGTTGCTCGCCCATTGTTCCGGAGAACGGAGTCTTGGTCATTTTGCCCAAGAGGCATGGTTCGCATGTGTCAAACGATTCATAATCAAGAGACTCTAAAAGTCCATCAGATGGAGCTTCTTCATGCGCTTGACACCAATGTGACCAAGGCGGCAAGTACCACAAGTATGTGGGACTATCGTTATCAACTTTACATCTTTTGGCATCCACACTATGAACATGTGTAATATTACGCCGAGATTCATTAAGAATAAACCATTGACCATCGGAGCATGACCATAAAACATATCTCTCATATAAATCGAATAACCATTATTCTCGACTTAAATGAGTAGCCATCTCAGATTAAACGAGATCCAGATACAATATTCATGCTCAAACATGGCACTAAATAACAATTATTAAGGTTCAAAACTAATCCCGTGAGGTAAATGTAGAGGCAGCGTGCGACGGCGATCACATCGACCTCGAACCATTCCCGACGCCGCGCGTCACCTCGCCCTTCGCCAGCCTCCGCTTATTCCGCAGCTCTGCTGTGAGTTATAAATATGAGCAACGACACCGTATCAAATACCGGTGAGTTACTACGAGTAATCGGTAAGGTACACATCAATTACATGTATATCAAATATACCTTTGGTGTTGCCGGCCTTCTTATCCGCTAAGTATTTGGGGCGTTCCGCTTCCAAAGGACCCTTCCCTTGCAATAAAAGCACTCGGTCTCGTGCTTGGGTCCATTCTTTGACTTCTTCCCGCAGCGGGCTTACGGGCACGGCAACATCTTTGCCGCCCTTCTTGAAGTTCTTCTTACCCTTGCCCTTCTTGAACTTAGTGGTCTTATTGACCATCAACACTTGATGTTCTTTCTTGATTTCAGCCTCTGCGACTTCAAAGATCGAGAACACTTCAGAATGGTCTTTACCATCCCCTGCATGTTGTAGTTCATCACAAAGCTCTTGTAGCTTGGTGGAGCGATCGAGGCTTCACAATGACCGCCTCATCCGGGAGGTTAATGTTCAACTGGGTCATACGGTTGTGCAATCCGACATCTTCGTGATGTGCTCACCGATGTAACTGTTTTCCTCCATTTTACAACTATAGAACTTGTCGGAGACATCATATCTCTCGACCGGGCATGAGCTTGGAAAACTAGTTTCAGCTCTTCAACATCTCATATGCTCCGTGATGCTCAAAACGCTTTTGGAGCCCCGGTTCTAAGTCTGTAGAGCATGCCGCACCGAACGAGGGAGTAATCATCGAACGAGTCCGCCAAACGCTCAAATCGCCTTGCAAAGGCCGGGAGAACAGGGGTCACCTAGCGGTGCTTCTAGGACATATTGTTTCTTGGCAGCTATGAGGATGATCTCGTGTTCGGACCCATCCGTATAGTTGCTGCCATCATCTTTCAGCTTGGTTTTCTCTAGGAACGCGTTGAAGTTCATGTTGACATTAGCGTTGGCCATTGATCTACAAGACATATTTGCAAAGGTTTTAGACTAAGTTCATGATAATAAAGTTCTAATTAGAATTATGAACTCCCACTTAGATTAGACATCCCTCTAGTCATCTAAGTGTTACACGATCCGAGTCGACTAGCCCGTGTCCGATCATCACGTGAGATGGACTAGTCATCATCGGTGAAAATCTTCATGTTGATCGTATCTTGCATACGACTCGTGTTCGACCTTTCGGTCTCCGTGTTCCGAGGCCATGTCTGTACATGCTAGGCTCGTCAAGTTAACCCTAAGTGTTTTCGCTGTGTGAAACTGTCTTACACCCGTTGTATGTGAACGTAGGATCCATCACACCCGATCATCACGTGGTGCTTAGAAACGATTTAACTGTAGCAACGGTGCACGCTTAGGGAGAACACTTCTTGAAATTTTGTAAGGGATCATCTTATTTACTACCGTCGTCCTAAGTAAACAAGATGCAAAAACATAATAAACATCACATGCAATTATATATAGTTGTGACATGATATGGCCAATATCATCAAGCTCCATTGATCTCCATCTTCGGGGCTCCATGATCATCTTGTCACCGCTTGACACCATGATCTCCATCATCATGATCTCCATCATCGTGTCTTCATGAAGTTGTCACGCTAACGACTACTTCTACTTCTATGACTAACGCGTTTAGTAATGAAGTAAAGTAGTTTACATGGCGCTCTTCAATGACACGCATGTCATACAAAAAATAAAGACAACTCCTATGGCTCCTGCCGTTGTCATACTCATCGACATGCAAGTCGTGAATCCTATTACAAGAACATGATCTCATACATCACAATTCATCATTCATCACAACTTCGGCCATATCACATCACATGATCAATCGCTGCAAAAACAAGTTAGACGCCCTCTAATTGTTGTTGCATCTTTACGTGGTTGCGATTGGGTTCTAGCAAGAACGCTTTCTTACCTACGAAAACACCACAACGTGATTTTGTCAACTTCTATTTACCCTTCATAAGGGCCTTGTTCATCGAATCCGCTCCAACTAAAGTGGGAGAGACAGACACCCGCCAGCCACCTTATGCAACTAGTGCATGTCACCGGTGGAACCGGTCTCACGTAAGCGCACGTAAGGTTGGTCCGGCCGCTTCATCCCACAATACCGCTGAGCAAGAAAAGACTAGTAGAGGCAAGTAAGATGACAAGATCAACGCCCACAACAAATTGTGTTCTACTCTGCATTAGACAACTACGCATAGACCTAGCTCATGATGCCACTGTTGGGGAACGCTTGCAGAAAATTAAAATTTTTCCTACGGTTTCACCAAGATCCATCTATGAGTTCATCTAAGCAACGAGCAACGGAGAGAGTTTGCATCTACATACCACTTGTAGATCGCGTGCGACGCTTGCAAGGTGATGATGGAGTCGACTTTCGAACGTGTCGATCACCGATGTCCAAGTGCTGAACGGACAACACCTCCGCGCTCAACACACGTGCGGGACGGAGACGCCTCCTCCTTCTTGATCCAGCAAGGGGGAAGGAGAGGTTGAGGAAGACAGCTCCACCGGCAACACGACGGCGTGGTGATGGTGGAGAAGCAGTACTCCGACAGGGCTTCACCGAGCTCTTACGGATGAGGAGAGGTGTTGGGGAGGGGAGGGGCTGCGCCTTGGAGATGGGTACAGCAGCCCCCCTCCCTCCCCCCTTTATATAGGCCCCCTAGGGGGGAGGCCGGCCCCTGGAGATCCAATCTCCAGGGGGGGCGGCGGCCAAGGGGGGTGGAGTGCCCCCCAAGCCAAGTGGGGCGCCCCCCCACCCCTAGGGTTTCAACCCTAGGCGCAGGGGGTGGGCCTAGGGGGCGCACCAGCCCACTTCAGCCCATGGGGCCCTCCGGGATAGGTGGCCCCACCCGGTGGACCCCCGGGACCCTTCCGGTGGTCCCGGTACATTACCGGGAGACCCCGAAACTTTCCTGATGGCCGAAATACCACTTCCTATATATTATTCTTTACCTCCGGACCCTTCCAGAACTCCTCGTGACGTCCGGGATCCCATCCGGGACTCCGAACAACATTCGGTAGTCACATACTTGACTTCCTACTAACCCTAGCGTCACCGAACCTTATGTGTAGACCCTACGGGTTCGGGAGACATGCAGACATGACCGAGACGACTCTCGGGCAATAACCAACAGCGGATCTGGATACCCATGTTGGCTCCTACATGCTCCTCGATGATTTCATCGGTTGAACCACGATGTCGAGGATTCGATCAAACCTCGTATGCAATTCCTTTGTCAATCGGTGCGTTATTTGCCCGAGACTCGATCGTCGGTATCCCAATACCTTGTTCGGTCTCGTTATCGGCAAGTCACTTTACTCGCATCGTAATGCATGATCCCGGCCAACACCTTGGTCACCTTGAGCTCATTATGATGATGCATTACCGAGTGGGCCCAGAGATACCTCTCCGTCATACGGAGTGACAAATCCGCCTCGATTAGTGTCAACCCAATGAAACTTTCGGAGATACCTGTAATGCACCTTTATAGTCACCCGCTTACGCCAGTGACGCTTTGATACACCCAAGGCACTCCTACGGTAACCGGGAGTTACACGATCTCATGGTCGAAGGAAGAGATACTTGACATTGGCAAAGCTTCTAGCAAACGAACTATACGATCTTTTATGCTATGCTTAGGATTGGGTCTTGTCCATCACATCATTCTCCCAATGATGTGATCCCGTTATCAATGACATCCAATGTCCATAGTCAGGAAACCATGACCATCTGTTGATCACAACGAGCTAGTCAACTAGAGGCTCACTAGGGACATATTGTGGTCTATGTGTTCACACGTGTATTATGATTTCCGGATAATACAGTTATAGCATGAACAAAAGACAATTATCATGAACAATGAAATATAATAATACTTTTATTATTGCCTCTAGGGCATATTTTTCAATACAAATTAATGTTCTTGGTATGCACGTGAAACATTTTTTGGTACATGTTGAACATTTTTCATGTACATGATGAATATTATTCAAGTAAATGTTTTCTACATTTTTATTTATATGTGTTGAGCATTTTCCAAATGCATGTTGAATATATTTTTGCATGACACGAAACATTATTTTAAACCTTCGGAACATTATTTACATCACACAAACCTTCTGGAACTTATTTGCAAAACACGTGAATACGTTTAAAAAATGGCACATACATTTTTGACCGTTCGAAACAATTTTCAAAAAAGTACGTTATATTTTTAAGAATGTTATACTATGTTAAAAATTGTGTGATTCAAAAGAAAATATTTCACACCATTCAAAAAAAAATGTACGTTCCATTTCTAAATGTGAACCATTTAAAAAAAAGTAGGACTGTTATATTTGGCACACGTGTGCCACATAGCTAAAACTACCACACACATCTTATTCCTTTCCTCTAAGTACAGAACGACCCTCCCTCCCTTCGATCCCTCCTCCTCTCGAACGATCCCGCAGGCTCTCCCGAGAAACCTGCTTCTGCTGCACATCTCGTGCGCTCACCCCCGGGAAAACTGCCACTTCACGTCTCCCACGTGTTTAAAAAATTGCGCATGTGGGATTCAAACCCACGACTCCCTGGCACCACAGCACACCACCACAACCAACTCATCCTTAGAGATTTGTTGCTCAACTAAAGAAAACTATTCGTTTTGACCCCTTTTTCTTACAGTCGTGTTATTACAGAAATTACCACGATTTCCCCTCGGGTCAAAGTTACCATGGTATTCGTATGCAAGTTATCAGGTCTATGTTGCGTAAGTTACCATGTTATTTACATAGAACTTACCGGGTAGTATGTTTCAACAACTACACCCCCTTTCAAAGTTACCATTGTGTTTTGTACACAAGTTAGAAGGTCCTCGATACGTAAAATACCGTGGTACTAACAGATAAGTTATCAGGGTATGTTTACATACCCCCGGTCAAAGTTACCATGGGGGATTGTACATGAGTTAACGGTTCTACGGTTCGTATATTATCATGGTACTTACACCTAAAATCCGGGTGTGTTTCAGTAGCTTTTTCATAGGTAAAAAATCACCACAACATTTTTGTGTAACTTATCACACCTATAGCGGGTTAAAGCGGACCGTTTTTTTTTGGGCCAACCTACGAGCACGTGTGCCCCTCATGACACTAAACATTATGTGACTTTCCCATGGCACGCCATGTGTTGTGTTCATCCAAGAGGCCCCGCGAGGCGAGTGTATGTTTGTAACAACTTTTTTTCCTTTGGTAAAAGTTACCATGATGTTTATGTAAGTTATCGATTATGGGTGCTTGTATTATCATGTTATTTACACACACAAAATCTCGGGGATGTTTTGAACAACTTTTTCCCTGATCAAAAAGTTATCATGGTGATTCTAGGTAACCTATCAAGCCCGCCGTGCTTTAAATATCATGCTATTTACACAAAATTTATTAGGGGCATGTTTCAGCAAAATTTACTCCCACGGGTCAAAAACTTATCATGGTGTTTAATTATTGCAGTGCATATGTTTTTATGCTATTACACAGAAAAATACCAGGGGAGGGAGGTATACTACTGTGCTATTTACACATAAGTTACCGGAGTATCTTTTCGATAATTTTCTTCCCTATAGTCAAAGTTATCATGGTGTTTCTACCTCGCTTATCGAGTGCGCCGTGATATTACCATCTATTTACACGTAAACTATCGGATATATTTTCACATTTTTCTTCCCCAATGGTTAAAGATACCATGATGTTTGTATCTCAATTATCAGGTCTATGGCGTGAATGTTATCATATTATTTACAGAAATTACCGCCGGGGGGGGGGGGGGGGTCAACAAATTTCTTCCCAATGATCAAAGTTACCACGATGCTTTCACCAAAGTTATCACGACTCCGGTGCTTATATGGCCATGCTACTTACACATAATGTAACGTGTGGCATACAAAAGTTATCATGTTGGTGGTGTGTTAGTTATCGTGGTGGTGATGAAGAATTTACAACGGGAAAAGTTTATGTGCCAGGTTTGATAGGTGAAACAAAAAGATTTTCTGTGTTATCATATTAAAGGCAAAACATGTCAAAAACCGTATTTTCCTTATCTTGTTCAACAATGAGTTGTAGGTTAGGTGGTCAACTCCCTTTGTTGATTGCCTGCATACCAGAGATCAAATCCCAATGCAAGCATTATTTTTGCCCTGAAAATCAGGAACGCGTGTGGGGCCGTAACTGACGACTACGAAAATTAGGAAGGAACCTGCGAGTGGGAAAACTAAAGAAGGAAAGAAATCGGGAGGGCGGGGTGGATGCGCGCGATCGGCCCTAGATGTGTGTGGTAGTTTTTGCAATCTGCCACACGGTTGCCACATACATATCTCGAAAAAAGTATACAA
The DNA here is from genome assembly GCA_021437245.1 of Aegilops speltoides. Lineage (NCBI taxonomy): Eukaryota > Viridiplantae > Streptophyta > Magnoliopsida > Poales > Poaceae > Aegilops > Aegilops speltoides. The sequence goes on from CM038143.1 coordinate 545,623,467, forward strand.
TGGAAAAGGAATGTCCGCGTGTCCTTGCACTATTTTGAAACACGAATTGCACTGTGGTGAAATTCGCCGAATCCACGGAAGGCTTCACCTGTTCACCATACAGCTTGGCTGTCCATGATAAGATGCCGGGAGGGAACGGCCGCAACCCAGCGACGACAGTCTTGTTGCATATGAAGATCAGAAGATGGCGAAATGCCCCCTGATCGAGAACGACAGTGACACCCCAGCTGCACGTAACCATCAGGATTGCCGTGCAGCACAAGGTCGCTTCCGTGCTGCTCAAGTGACACTGCTCCAGCCCACTTTGCGCATGGACCGTTGACCATATTGCTCTGCTCGTGTCGGCAGTCGCCGCACGGCGACACGGAGGAACCCCGGCAGGTAGCTTCCGCGGTTCCGGCCGTGCCACCGGCCGGGAAGTTTCGCCCAGACACACTGCACACCACGACGAGATGCAACTATTATTATATATCCGATCGATGGAGGCCGGATCTAGCCAGAAATCGACTGGCTGAACATGGAGACGCCTTCCGAACAGCCGGCGGTGAAGCTCATCGGCTGGCTGAGCCCTTACGTGCACCGCGCGGAGGTGGCGCTGCGCCTCAAGGGCGTCCCCTACGACCTCCTCCACGACGACATGGCCAGCAAGAGCGACCTGCTGCTCGCCCACAACCCCGTCCACAAGAAGGTCCCCGTGCTCCTCCACGGCCACCGCTCCATCCCCGAGTCGCTCGTCATCGTCGAGTACGTCGACGAGGCCTTCCCCGCCGGCCCGCCGCTGCTCCCCTCCGACCCCCTCGCCCGCGCCAACGCCCGCTTCTGGGCCCGCTTCCTCGACGACAAGGTCAGTGAGCAGATCTGCATCTCAGTCACCGGTGAATAGTACAAAGTGTACATTGATTTATTCAGTACAAGCGAATGTGTGCAGTGCTGGAAGGCTCTGTGGGTGGCGCTGTGGGCGGAGTCCGGCGAGGCGCGGGCGGCGGCGGCGAGGGAGGCGAAGCAGGGCCTGGCGCTGCTGGAGGCGCAGCTGCCGGAGGGGAAGCGGTTCTTCGGCGGCGACGCCATCGGCCTCCTCGACATCGCCGCCAGCGGGGTGGCGCGGTGGCTGGGGGTGTTCGAGGAGATGGCCGGCGTGCGGCTGCTCACCGAGGAGGAGCGCCCGGCGCTGTGCCGGTGGGCGAGGGAGTACGCCGCGGACGAGACCGTGCGGCAGTGCCTCCCGGACAGGGACCTCGTGCTGGCCGTGCTGGCGCCCAGGAGGGACATGTTCGTGTCCACGGCCAATGCCATGGCCGCGAACAAGTAGCGATATGGTTGCGCGTTGGAGCTGCAGTAATAGTGGATTCCGATGTGCTATGTACTACTCCCTCGGTCCGGGTTTATTAGGCCTAAAGACAACTTCTCTTAGATCAAGACAGATAATAATTTGCTCACATTAATTTTTCAATTACACTCTCAATGCACTCTCTCACATGCATGCAGCCAATGAAAAAGCACGCATGAAGTGTATTAATTTTCCAGCCATGGCACCAACAACAAATGGCTTTCAATGCAACCAATGAAATGGTTGCATGCATGCACCTTTCCAAAGCAAGGCCTTATAAAAAGGGACATGCTTATGATGCTAACAGGCCTAATAAACCCGGACGGAGGGAGTACTATGAAGAAATCTTGTTAGAAAAAAGAGTACTATGGCATATCGATCAGGTTGCCCGTGCGATACGCCCGGAAAAGTTGGATCGCTCGAGGCGATCAAGGAGGCGACTAGGGGTCCCTTGCGCGCCGCCGGTGACGTCGTCGGTTCCCTCTCTCTTCGTCGACCGCTCCGGCGGCGGGAGGGAGGGGAACCTCGGGTCTGTTCACTAGGTGGGTGTGTGGTAGGGTTAGGGTTGAGGGAGACGCTGCCGAGGCCGTTGCGGTGGTGTCGCGTCCGAATAAGTTTCTCCGGCTCCGTCATGCGGTCGGCGAGGCTTATGCCTTCGCCTAGGAGCCAGCGGTGTTAGGGATCCCGGATCTCGCCGAGGTCGCGGGCTATGGTGGTTGGAGGTCCATCGGCACTGGCCGTTTGGATCCTCAGATGGGCGATGGAGGTAGGGAGACGAAGACCTTTCTTCTTCCTTGTTGGTACGATTTGCTGCTGTTGTTCTTCTCCTTCCTATGCGCCGATGTCGGTGGAGATCCCGCTTGTTCGGGCGGATGGCCCGGCCGCGGTGCTGGACCGGTCGGATGACTCGAGTTCTCTTCCTTCCGGAAGGGACACTTTTCGCGGTACTCAAAGCCCAAGATGGCGACGGCTGTTGCAGGTGTGTTGGATTGATGTCCATGCCCTCTCAGCGCTGGTATCAAGAAAGGAGGAAGCAGCGTGGCGACGATTGTACCGTGGTCGAAGATGATGACCTGTTTGCGACTGGTTGCAGATCCTTCTGCTGCAGGGGTCTTCTCTCAAGATTCAGGAATGATGACACAGGGCTCCGGAGATCTTCTTGTGTTATGGTTGTCTTAGGATACTCTAGGTGTTCATGGTCCTTTGTTTTTGCGTTTCAGTGTGCTTGTAAGGGTCACCTACTCTATACTGATTCGTGATTTGAATGAACAATTTCTCAAAAAAAAAGTACTATAAAGAAATAATTTATGGGAAATGATAAGGCGTCTGATTTTTTGTCAGTTTGGGCGAACACATGAGCTACCGTCCGTCAGATCAAATGCACAAATCTTATAGTAGAGAAAAGTGCCAGGTCACAGTTTCTGATTGTTTGCTCACTCACTCACCCGCACCGCGCATCTCCTCGCCGCCCAATAATCCTACACTCACGGGCAAACAATGGACTTTTACGGATGTCTTAGTGCTAATTAACTTCTCCGCCCCCTGATTTTCAGGGAGGGTGGTGCCCTTCCTCCCCTTAATCCCAATTAAATTATGCCAGATGTGACAACCCCTTAATCGTCCGTGTGTGTAGCAAAGCCCCCTCGTCGCCTCCCACCGCTACCCTTTTCCCCTTCAAGCGCTCTTTGGCAGGTTGCTCCATCGACACATGAGGAGGCTGCGGCGAAGGAGCTGCACGTGCAGCATAAGCGGTACGCCGTCAGCCGGGGGCAAGGTGGGTCTGCGCATGGTTGTTGTTCAGCGAGTGGAGCTGCCCTGGATAACGAGCACACCACTCTTACCATATGTGTCGGTGTCCCAGTTTAGGGGCCCTCACCATTAATTACGATTTCCGGCCTATTGGGCCTTGATGAGGACCCCTAAGTGGGTTCCACTCCGGGCCACGTTAGCTGCCTCATGACGAGATACATGAAGACCCTGAAAAATACCTAAAAGAAATGAAGGCCATAATATTTTTGATGTTCAAGACAAGGATTCCGTATCTGTGAAGGACTACCCTCCACCAACGTAGCAGGACTTTAACCTCCCGACGCAACCCTAACCATCGGCCTTCGTCTCTACAACTGTTTGACGCTACCATGCATCCCCTCGCCGCCTGCCCTCCTTCGACGCAGCCCTAACAATCGACCGTCCTCCCCACAACCGTTTGACGCTACCATGCACCCTCTCGCCGCCTGCCCTCCTTCGACACAGCCCTAACCACCAGCCTTCATCCCCGCCACCGTTTGATGATACCATGAACCCCCTCGCCGCCTGCCCTCCCTACCGCTCGTAGGGTCATGACCGTCTCCGGTAAGATCCTAGCTTGGTGTCGTCATGGCCGACAATCGTCGGTACGACGGTACGCTCCTCACATTGTCCTCGCCTTCGTTCTCGAGCGAAGCTGAAAATTGACCGACACACATTTTTTTCCAGGCACCTAAAGATTAGCAAGCACGTTTATTCTATGAAGTGTGATGGACGCCCAAGAGCTCGAACCCAATGGCAAAGTACATGACCGACTGGGGCAGCGCGAACAGGTAGAAATAGCCATGCCCATGCACACAGTCATAGCACCCGGACGCGAGGAGCAGCGCGCCGACCATAAGCTCCAGCCAATGGAGCCCGCACCGCCGCTTCAGACGGCGGCCCTCCATGCCCGGCGCCGGCCTACCGTTCCCGGACTTGCGGGTGACGATCCACTCGTTGGCGCGGCCGGCCTCGAAGAGCCCGATGAGGATGGCCTTGAACCGGTGGAGCGCCATGGCGTTCTCGAACGCGACCCACGGCACCACCAGGTGCGCCGACCGGCGCCACGGCGTCCCGGCCGAGTTGAGCAGCGTCGTCGCCGTCGGGACGCACACCATCTGCCACGCCGGGATGCGCACCTGCGGGAACAGCGTCTTGGCCGGCAGCAGCACGCTGAAGAAGAAGAAGGTGAAGAAGGTCGACACCACCCGCCGCGTCACGAAGAAGTTGTACACGATGTAGAGCTTCTTCCACGCCGGCACCCGCTCCGCGGCGACGACCTCCCGGAGCATCTTCTTGAACAGCAGCGCCGGCCCGCACGACCACCGGTGCTGCTGGGACCGGTACGCCCGGAGAGAGCTCGGCAGCTCGCTCTTCACCCTGATGTCGCCGACGTAGACGAATTCCCAGCCGAGGAGCGCCGCTCGGAGCGCCAGGTCCATGTCCTCCGCGGTGGTCCGGTCGTCCCACCCGCCCGATTCCTCGATGGCTTGCCGTCTCCATACTCCGGCGCTTCCTGATTAATAAGTGTACGAAAAGTCATTTTTCCCATGCCAAGAATAACTAATAGTAGAATCTAGGAGTACGATTGAACTCATTTTCACTTCACTAGACTTTTCTAGAAAAGCTAAAAATTCAATTTGTAAGGATTCTTGCTTTGACAATGGGCAGAAATTGAATAAAAACACAATAATTTCTATCTAATTTTGGTTTTTGATGTAAAACCAACTAATCAGGAAAAACAGAGTTCACCATCCATAATGCATTAGTACTGCATGGTCTAGCACTTAGTTACGTTATAGTTGGTTATAGTGACTTTTCTAATGGCTCCAACAAATCATAACTCGGAAATATTTTTTTAAAAAAATTTAGTCCATTAGAATTTTTTTACTCACTGGAGGAAAGAAAAGAATTCATATCAACACAAAAACATTATTATCATATTAAATACAAAAGAAAAAAATCGAAAATGTGCAAGTATTGTATAATTATAGTGCGATTGGCTAAACAAAGCTTCAAAATCAAAGAAATTATACTTAGTAGTATAACAATATTTTGCACATTTCAATAGCGCATATGTTGCACATTTTCCAAATGCAAAAGTGTACTTTCTTTCTTTATAAGAACAAAAGGGACAAGGAAAAGACGAAAAATATAGTTGCACATTTTTTATATAAGATTGGTGAGTATTAAAAGTTTGAATGCATAGTAAAAAAGGGAACTTTCTCCAAAAGAGAGTTACAGAGGAAAGAATCGACCGAAACTATAAAAAATGTGCAAAATTTTCACTAGTCCATAGCATGTCTATTTTAGAATAAATATAATAAACAGAAGAGGAGCAAGTATATGAGGGTGATTTTTCTACCATGCACAGCTATACCGTGCATACAACATCCATCATTCATTTACCCACCAAAAAAAACATCCATTATCCATTGTTACTTTGAGATTCGTGCTATGTTTTGTAGTTGCTGACAAAATCTCTACTATTACAGGAAGTTTGTTGGTTTCCTTTCCATCTCTTCCACCGTTCCCATCGATACATATCCTCTCCCATCGATTTTTTTCAGGCCACGTGATAATGCCCATTAATTTTTTTTTCCAAACCGACTCCAACATTCTCGTTTTTGAGGAAAGAGATCCCATGAAAAACAATCAATAGAAATCAAATAAATTGTCTGAAATCATGCAAGCGAAACAATAAAAACAGCTCATGTAATGACATCATATCTTTCCTTACCTTTGCCTATGGATTCCCTCCTCGCAGCATATCTCAATTTCAACCCAATGAAAATTTTCCTACGTATAAATTGCACTAGAATAAAGTTGCCCCTGTTGCAACACAAGGGCATTTCTCTAGTTTATCTAATTTCAAAGTATTACACAGTGTTTCGTTGTGTGTTTTGTTCTTGTTTCAAAATGCACCATAATTTTTTGATACACAACGAAACATTATTGCACACCTTGAAACAAGAAACAAAAGCCTATTGTAGTTTGCAAAGATTTTAAAAATGAACAAAATTGCCAAATAAAAGAGCATGGATCTGAAAGCAACGGTGGACGATATAACCATTGCATGATGGATACATCCATTTAAGTGACAAATAATTCCAGACGAAGGGCATGTTGTCATCAGTCCGTCTATCATAGAGTAATATAATATACTTATGGTACAATTTTTTTGTACAAGAGGATATATTAATTATTGAAGCAATGGCGAACAATGCCTGGAATACATACCATTGTATCCAAAGAAGTTACAGAGTGAGGATCCCGCTTGCTGCTCCACCTTGAAGTGGTAGTCCATGGACATCTCCTGCATCCTCGTCAGCAGACACTCGTCTGCGTTCACTACACAGTAGAGTTACAACAAGCAACTGCTCAAAATTACTTCTCTCCAGCGGTGCACATGCAATTGGACAGGCTAGGCTACGTACACCATTGAACGTACCGAACTCCCATCGCGCCTGCACGAGCGCGAGGCCGGGGTCGCGGAGGAGGAGCGGGACGGTGCGGGCGAGGAAGTCCGGCGAGGGCTGGAAGTCGGCGTCGAAGATGGCGACGAACTCGCAGCGGCGGGCGTAGGCGTGGCGCATCCCCTCCGTGAGGTTGCCGGCCTTGTGCCCTGCCCGGTCCTCCCGGGCCTCGTACCTCACGTCCACGCCGCTCCCGGCCCACCGCTCGCACTCCTCCCTCACCAGCTCCTGCGTTTGCATTGCATGCAGATAAACTTGAGGACCTGCAATGGCAACTTGGTCGAGAGGTTGGTGGTGGATCGATCGAGCATCAGGGCACGTACCTTGATGGCGGCGTCGGTGGAGTCGTCGAGGACCTGCACAATTAATCGGTCTGCCGGCCACGTGAGCCTGCAGGCCGCCCCGATCGAGAGCTGGTACACCTGTTCGTTTTTTTACATGACAGTATGGTCACGTACGTTTGTCAGTAGGGCGCCGTGCATGCATCCATGCACGCTAGGTTAACTGCTCCGCCCTAAATTACTGTAATTCTAGCTACCACGCACCACCTCTTCAAAGTTTATTAGCTAGCTACCTCCATCACTGTCAACAGTTGAGCTCGATCCATCGTCTCGAGTCTAATCTCACAAGAACAGGTTGAGTTATAACTAACTAAGAGATCGTACGTGCATACAGCCATACATACCTCTCTCTCATTGTACATGGGGATCTGGACGAGCACCATGGGGAAGCAGGCGGAGGAGCCACCACCGCCACCAGCCTCGACGTCAGGCTGGACTGGGACGTCGCGCCTCCCGGGCCGCCGGCGCCGGCGGAGCAGCTTGGCCGCAGCGCTGACGGACCCAAGGAGGACCTTCTCGGCGAGCACCATGAGCGACATGGCCATGCACAGCATCACCGCGCCCCGGAGCAGCGGCACGGAGAGCGCGCCCCACGCCCGGAGCAGCAGCCGCAGGAAGGCGGCCACCGCCGGCGGCAAGGAGGCGGTCAGCCAGTCGACCGCCACCGCGAGCGCCTCGGCCAGCATCGCCGGCGGCCGGTGACCGCCTGCATGATGATGCATGCTCTCTCCTGGCTAATTAATCTGCTTGGTGTGTGTATGCTGCCTTGTTGCATGGCTGGACTTGAAATGTCGCTCGCTTCGCTCTAGTGCAGGTACACAGCTTTGTTCACGACCGGAGGCACTTCGTCCAGGCGCAAGTCTTTTTTCCTTTTTGAGAAATAATCGTCGAGGAGCAAGTTGACTGAATCCAATGCGCCACTTGTTTGGCGGTCGGCCCACATTAGCCCATTAAACACTACCAACCCGACCCAACTTCTCGACCGGAGCCTCGAAAAAAAAAACTTCTCGATCGCATATTCGCATCCACCCCGTCTGTAGTGCCCCTGTCCTGCGGCGCCAGCGTTCTTTAAGATGGAAAACGACAGCAGGGGTTGGTAGGAGCAAAATAATATAATAGGAGTTTATAAAAAACAACTAAAAAAATTGTTTCCACTCCACCAAGATTTTAAATATGTGTGACGAAATTTCAATGAGATTTAGGTAACTCGGTGAACGCTGAAGGATTTTTGCAGTACCACAGTTACACTCGCCCCGACGTGGTGCAATAGGGTTAACTAGGTAGAGCAACTGACTTGGATAGATGAGGTCTTGTAGAAATGTAACTCGATTCAAACCGACAATGTGGTACTAAGGAGGGGGCGGCATCACCTGCAATTCGACATGCATGATAAAACACAACATTTTTTTCCTTGTGTCTATTCATGGGCAAGATACAAATTGATTACAGAATCACAATGGGCCAATATCTACGCATCACGTCATGAGGGATCAAAATCACAACAATATTTGTTATGCTTAACTACATTGATTCCGTGTAAACATTTTGTCGCAATTTCAACCAGTATAGAGGTTAATAAGGTTGGAGCAGATCATGATAATTGGGGTTCTAACTTGGTGGTCACTGCAATATTAGTGCCAGAGACCTGCCCACCTGAGATCTCACTCACTGGGTCAGCTGATTAGTGTAGTGGCATAGTGCATGTGTACATAGGCCTCCTGTGCTCATGCTGATATTTTAATGATGAGAAAATGAACTTGCACAACACTCAGAAACCAACATTCACAAGCCACAACGGGTAGAAGGTTTGATGCTCTCACCAACCTGAAGGATGGACGCTCATGCTCAGCTTGATGCTCCTCCAATTACACCAACCCCCTGTAACTGAAACAGAAGCAGACAATTTACTGACATGGTGTGCAGCCCAGCAATTCTCACATTAACAGCAGTAGGGCATAGCAACTTTGGGGAGTGGATCAGGCCCTTCAGTTGAGTAGATTTAAGTGCCTTCGCTGAAGCCAGCTTTGCAAAACTAGCATTTTCTGTCTGCACAGAACATGGAAAAGAAAAATGCAGGTAAATGCTACGTACTAGATATGAAAAACAGAGACGGGAGGTTTTATCAAATATGTACCAATTCATTTTCATTCTTAACCATATATGCTTACGGCTTACCATATTGTCAGTATTACGATGCCAGAATGTTTCAAAACTTGTAACTAGGAGAAGTAGAAAATATCTAGTGGTATCTGCAATGAGTATAACAATTGTCCAGACTTTACCAATAATATAGAACGGATCAAATAAGTGGAAATATCAAATACAGTACATTGAAAAAATGCCAAAGGCTAAAGTAAACCAGAGCATGGTAAAGGAACAACAGGAAGATGCAAAAAACTCATGAGATATTACCATTGCCATTCATACTGTGAATTTACAGGTGCTCATAGCAAAGAAAGGGTGACCCCATACAGAAAATCTTAGTACCACAGGATTTACAGTTACATCCTTCAGAAGAACTCAGTCTAAGCGATGCAGCCAGACTGCAAAACCAGTGGTGCTTGCAATTACATCTACTAAACTTGCTTACGGAACTCGTTTCAGCTCTTCACTAACATGAACATCTGGGCATTCCTGCAACAACAGTAGAAGGTCCTTTGTAGTAGTTTGGAGCTTGCTTTCCTCTGGTTGACGATTATCCTGAAGAGTACTCTCGTGAAACAGCCGCAGTGCAGCCTCTGCTGAAATTTCTTGCACAGATTTGTGCAAATCTTCAAGTTTTCCTCTACGCTGGGCGTCGAGCAGCAGTTTTTCTTTTAGGTTGTTGGGAAGACTAGCTAATGCACTGTTTGAAGGACAACAAAAGGGAAATATAATAAATGAGAATGACACAAGAGTAGCTTTATACAAGAAAACTGTTATTCGCACGACCAGAAATCCAATTTACCTAGTAATTCCCCGAACAAGACCCCACTTGAATCCAACATCTGCAGATTGCCTATGCCCAAGGTTGAACCCCTCTTGGGCAATATCCTTCTGCCCTTCGGTTATACCATCCCTATAGCCCATCTACAGAGAAACCAAAGGCCTTATTTTCAAACTTCTTCGATATGGACGCAAATTCATGATTCATAATTAATCAATAACCATGTACCTTATGAAACTGCTCCTGCCTGTGGTCCCATTCTCTTTTCAAGTCGGAATCATGTCCTGGAGAATCTGAGGCATCACCCCAGACATCATCGTCTGCAGCAGCAGCATCACCGTTGCCTGAATGGAAATTGGTGGAAAACTAGTTGTGAACTTGTGATGACACGGAATGCTAGTATTCAGGTTCAAACAGAATCTACATTGTTTAACTAAGCAGAAACTTGTATCCAGGTAACATATGTGGCAACAATAGACAGATAGAAGGTTGCAAAATCTAGTGATACTACATCAGAACAAGCCTAGGGCACTACCATGCCCATTGGTTCCTTCCTCCCGCGATGGTGATGCCTCCACGTGTAGCTCTCCCAGGGTCGCTGCCAAACCTTTCACGTCCTCGGAGCCAGCCATCGGGAAACCAGTCTGCACCTGAAACATGGTGCACCAATGAGAATGATCAGTTGACTGGCAGCAGTTTTTTTCCCCCACTTTAATTCATTGGCCAGTATCATAAACATATACCCTTGTTTCATACGCCAATTGTTAACTTGTCCCGCCTCTTTCACTAAAAGGCATCATCACTAACACGAAATACCCTCATATGCAATGACCTATGCTCCCCTTTTTTGCTCAATCACAAACTGCTCCTAGTTGCTAGCTACACACTACCGAGCATAGTCCTCAGGTAGCCGGCCGGTACGGAGAGCAGCACTCCAGAGGGAGCCCTTTCTCTCTATCTTTTAAATATTTTTCTCCACACAAAAAAACAATGCTCATAGCACTGTACTTGACACAAAATTTGATCCAAATCTTTTCTACTCAACATGAGAATGGCCTGACTGATTGGTCCGAGAACATAAATTATACATCTCATGGACATACAAGGAAATTATTCACAAATACTACTAGTAAATGCACAATCGCGATGACAATCATGGAAACTAATGCAGAGCGAGTCACAGTTCACACCAAGTGTTCTCCACCGCCCCCACCCATCCCAGAACCTATCTAGGGCTCGAAGGAATTGCACAACCTGTGCGATGCAACCAGCAATCAATGGAAAACGGAAGAGGATAGAACCCTACCTGGCGGGTGGCGGATTCGCTGCTTGACGGGGACGGCGAGGCCAGGAGCGGAGGGGGGCGTGCGAGAACTTCGGGGAAGCCGGCGGTTGGTGGGGGTAGGGGCCGGCGCAGGAAGCCAGCGACGGGGATCCGCGGGGAGGACGGCGTCGGGTGGGAGCTACAGGCGGCGGCGGCGGCGCAGAGAAGATAGTCAACCGAGCGGCGAGGGGATAGGAGAGGAGAGGTAGCCTACTATCGTGGACCAGTCAGAGACCGATTGTGCCCTCCTCCTGTCAGCCGTCCATCGCAAATCCAATGGCCCCAGCCGTCCAGGATTTACCTTCCTTATTTTTCCATCTCTCTCTCTATATATATATATACTAGCAAATATGCCCATGCTTTGCAACGGGAGAAAAACAATCAGATTATATAGATATAATAGAGATAAAAAATCTGAATCAAATGCCAGGATGAGATAAGGATTTTCAATGTGTCATTTCACAAACTATGTCCGAGTGATGTTATGATGAGAAGGGACTTTTAAAAAGTCATTTCAAAAACTAAAAATGTGATGGTCTCATCACGACTTAATTTCCTAAGGTGCCATAATGAAATGTTTTTTTGGTTGAGCAAACTACATTGTTGGACCGCTGCCTTAGTTAGACTGATGCATGATGTGTCTCACATTGACCCAGCGTAGCGATGTTTTTCAGAACCAGTAGAACTTTGGTACGAGAATAGTTGTGTACAGAGGCAAAACAGACATTTAGTCATTTCCATATATTTTACAAAAACTAACCCATAGCAAGTTGTTTCAACTTTTTTGGGCTCGGGACGTTTTTTTTTCAAATTCCCTACACGATTATATTTTTAGAAATCATGAACATTTTTTATTTCGTTGCTTTTTAAATCGTGATTTTTTATAATATGCAAACAATTTTTTTAGTTATGAACATTTTATGATCCCCTAATAAAACCTCTGTCTAAGCGATGGTTTGTTTTGTTCATTACTTAAGAATCAGTTTTAGTTTTTTTGAACATTTTTTAAAATTCCATGGAAATTGTATTCAAATTCCCATATATGTTTCGAATAAACGATTATATTTTATAAATCATGAATTCTTATTTTACTGTTTTTTAAATCATGATTTTTTTTAAATATGCGAACAGTTTTGTTTTTAAATCACGAACTTTTTATGATTTCTCAAATATTTTTTGAATTCACAAACATTTTATGATGTATCTATATATTTTCTCAGTACTCGCAACTTTTTTGAATTTTTTTTTTGGAAATCCCGGAGTAATTTAAAGAAAGAAAAAAGGAAAAAAATGAGAAAGGAAAAAAGAAGAAGAAAAACAGGGGAGTCACTACGGGCCGGCCCATTACGGCGCTATGCAAAAAAGGGGAGAAAAGGGGTATACACGACCAGGGTTAGCCACTGCGCTGGCTTCCTGCAACTGTTATATAATTGGACTGTCCTATAAGAACTTAATTTGACGGCGATTTTTTTAAAACGAATCGTTTTCTTTACTTACCGGTGGCATGGTGGGTAAATAGGGACAACTTCAAAGGCAATTTATATGACGGACGACCAGAAATCCAATTCTCTTTATTATTAGGTAAAGATAAAGATAAAGATTTCTGTTAAAGCATTTTGTGAGACAAGAGAAAGTGCATACCACTACTTTTTTCTGCGGGGTAAGTGTATAAGGGTACCGATCCGTTGAAAGATGAAGGCGCTCGCCCGAGAGCTGAAGTGTGTACCGATGTCATAGCCATCCATGAGACCAAACTCGAGCACCATCAGTGTGCTATGCCGAGCTCATTTTGAGAAACTTGGTAGATGACCCAGAATACACGCGCAAAGAGAAGCAACCGTCGCACTGGAACAAAAGAATGTGATGGTTGGACTTGCCATTTTCATGAAATACCACATGCCCGCGCCTAAGGGAGTGCAGCCGTTGTGATGGCACAAGGCCCCAACTTTCTAGGGCCCCAAATATCCGAGCATTGCCTAGATGCCGCAAACCCATTAATCCGGACGTTCGCACAGCAGGCCTATCGTGGCGGGGCAGGATGTCACGTTCAATCCAGGTCCCTTGAGTTTAGAGGCGGATATGCGCAGATGAGCACTCGACGGGTCCTCTAGCGCCGCATAGCCGCAACACATCTCTTTCACAAGGAGTGTATGCCGTTGCTGGGTGGCGGGGCAGCGACACCCGCGCGTAGCTCTGCCTGGCAATGTGCCGCGCGGTGGCGGCAACTGACTCCGCTGGTGATGATGGGTTCGTCAACGACGTAGATGTCCGTGAGGGACACCCATCTAAACGTCTTCTCTCATCGTCTAAGCTGGTGCGTTGCCGTGCTCACTCATGATTAACTCTTTTTTTTTGCAGGCACTCATGATTAACTAACCAAGAACAGCTGAGTAGTAAATCCAGTGCATATCAAAGACTAAGCTATCTGGAGTTTCTAGCACCAATGATTCAATTTCATTTCTTGATGAATCTTGCAAAGAAAATTCCACACTTAAATTAGGCCTCGGCTTAGGGTTTTGGCACAAGGCCACTGATTTTGCCGGCCCGGCCTTGAAACGCCAACCCCTATGACGTTCTCTCGGCCATGCCAGCCCTGACCGGCCAGATGCAAGTCAAGACCGGTAAAACTCAAAGGATGGTATGCCGAAAATAGTTAGGTCACGAAAAAAGTTGCAAAAAACTCAAAGGAGCACTAAAATTTTTGAAGAAAGGTCAAATGTGTTATTTTGGCCTAGCAGCAGCACCAGTTCCTAATTTGCCCCTCATCAATCAAAAGAAAAGAAAGAAAGAAAAAAAAAAGGGCGCGACGCACGTCAGAGGAGAGCAGCCGGTTCCCCCGGTCTTATCCGCCCGACGAAATGGAAGCCTGCGCCTCCACCAGCCGCGTCCTCCTCCCTTTCCCTCCCCGCGCCGCGCGCCCGGCGGCGGCCGCCTGCCCCGGCGCCGCCGGGCGGTGGCCGGCCGGAGGAGGGGCGCGGCTGGCCCCGGCCCGGGCGTCGCTCGACAGCGCCGCGGTGCTCCTCGACGCCCCGTCGGGGCGGGGACGGGGTACTCGCAGGCGAGCTACTACACCTCGCTGGGGCTCTTCGTGCTGTCCGTGCCGGGGCTCTGGTCGCTCATCAAGCGCTCCGTCAAGTCCAAGGTCTCTCTCCGGCCCCCCTATCCAAACCTGCTTCCTTGCTTGCCCTCTGTATATGATTAATTATAGCTCTCGTTCAGTCGAACCAAATGAGGTACTGTAATTAGGTTCCCTGCAATCGGTCGGCATATAAGTATGCAGACAGTCAATCAGTCAGATCAGTTGGCGTTCGTGTTTAAGGTGTAACTGATGCCCGCCTCGGCAATCTGTAGATTTCATCTTTCGGAAGGATCGGTCGAAATAAGGTGACACATGTAGTAGGGAGCTAGGTTTGCATACATTTTGAAATGATACGTTGTAGGATTTCAAGTCCAAGGTCTCCTACAAACTTGCTTCCTCCCATGTCCTCTGTTTTTGAACAACCTGTCGATTATATATGGTCAAGTGTGCTGCTAAGTAATGCTAGTATTATTATTGGTTCCAGTTTTGCTTGCTGGGAAGCAGCGTTTCTTTCTGTTTGTTGTTCGCCAGGTTGAAAACGGTATGTGGTGTAGTGTATGTGGGTTGGTTTCTCAGTTTTTCATTTTCTGGCTGTAATGCTTTAGTTAGGTTGGTAGCATAGCAGCCATGGTGCCGGATCCCGGAGGGCGCTGGCTCTTTTATGCATCACTGGCGGGTAGGCTGGACTTGTTTTATCAGTTTCATGATGAAATGAAATGAAACCGGTCCTTAATTGGAAAAAATTATATGCTATTATCAATCAGGCTCATGCGTTTTTCTTGGATGTATGTATTCCTTGTTTATTGGCCAATGATAGTAACACTTGCTGTCATCTCCTCTGAATTGCCCAACGCAGATTGTGCAGAAGACGTTCGTCAGGGAGGAAGGGCAGCCGACGGCGCCGAGTCTGGTGGCCGGGGAGATCCTGTCCTTTTTCACGCGTAACAGTTTCGCCGTCTCTGACCGTGGCGAGGTCATCACGTAAGTAGCACGCTGCCTTTCGACCTTAGTGCGACAATACCTGGTATTACTCTGCAAGTGTCTAAAATAGAACCATCAAATTGTACTTCAGTATTGTGTGACAGTTGCTTTACTTGCATTATTTTGGTTCTGAAAGCACACTTGTCCAGAATAGCACCAAGTCTGAGGGCAAATTGAATTCCACTTTAGTATTGGACAGTAGACATGTATTTTTTTGGTGTTTCAGAGTTAAAACACTCAAATTGATTGTGTAACCATACTAAAAGGGCAGCCCGGTGCATGTAGCTCCCGCTTGCGCAGGGTCCTGGGAAGGGTCCGACCACTTTGGGTCTATAGTACGCAGCCTTTCCCTACATTTCTGTAAGAGGCTGTTTCCAGGACTTGAACCCGTGACCATAAGGCAGCAGCTTTACCACTGCGCCAAGGCTCCCCTTCCGATTGTGTAACCATACTAATAAGTAAAAATACCTGTTAGTTTTTTTTTTTGAAAAGGAGGATAACCCTCGGCCTCTGCATCAATCGATGCATGCAGCAAATACTTGTTAGTTGGGGGTGCTTTGCGTTAGATTTACATTTGATGGGGCTAGTTAAGTATGGTACAGTTGATCAGCTCACTTGCAAAAGATGCCATCTAATATCTGATCCTTATTGGTCAGCTGTTGCACAATAAGAGTAGTTGTTATAGCAGCTGTATATGTTGTTCATGTAATCTGGCACAAGCTTATGGGTACAATTTTTAAGTTTGACTGCACCGTAAACTGTGATATTTTTTGTTACCAAACAGCTTCGAGGGCTCAATGACACCAAGCAGCGCTCAGGCAGCACTGCTGACCTTCTGCACCGTCATTAGCCTGGGGAGCGTCGGGCTTGTTCTGTCGATCGCGGTCCCAGAAGGCGGCAACAACTGGTTCTGGCTTATGACCTTAAGCCCCTTGGCGTACGTCCCTACGAGCGACTCTGCTAGCCGAAATCCCAAATGAAACTTACGATACCAGGTGTAGTAACCGTCTGTCTGTTTTTTGATGGATGTTCCAGGGGAGTGTACTACTGGACAAAAGCATCGAGGAAAGAGGAGATCAAGGTGAAGATGGTCTTGTCCGACGACGGGAGCAGCGTATCCGAGATTCTGGTGCGGGGCGATGATGTGCAGGTCGAGCAGATGAGGAGGGAGCTCAAGATGAGCGAGAAGGGGATGATATACGTGAAGGGGATATTCGAGACATGACCAATAGCTTTGATGTCTGGAGTATAGTGACCAAGCAAGCAGTTGTTCAAACCAGGCTTTCCTGTGATGCGGTGCAAAGTGAAGGTGAGAGAGGAGTTGAGGGTGGGTCGCGGTATCCACGGGCAAATCTGTGTCTTGGCTTCGAGAAAAAGAGATGGTTTTAAAGAGATGGTTTTTGTCGGGATTTCGGTATGGCTCCTAGGTCCAAATGATCCCAGTATCTGTACCCTGTTTGTATATCAGCTACAACTACTGAATTACACTCACAATGATACATCTACAATGTTTGCAGTTTAACAGAGAACCCTAGACCATCTCTAGCCTCATCGAAAGGCGCCATAACCACCAACACATTTTTGAGTATGCTCATCTTCTTCTTGTGAGCCTCAGAATTGGCATCTCCAAGTCTTTAACCGGTTCTAGAACATGTGCCTGAAAGTGAAAATTCTGCCAGCAGTTTTTGATCTCTCTGGTTCACTTTCAGGTTGTCAGGAGCACACCCCTTGCATCTAAGTCCACCTCTTTACATATACTCCCTCCGTCCCAAAATAAGTGTCTTGACCTTAGTACAACTTTGTACTAAAGTTAGTATAAAGTTGAGACACTTATTTTAGGGTCTTGACCTTACTACAACTTTGTACGACGGAGGGAGTATGTTTCTACAGTATCTCAGTGATTCCTAGATAACACCTCAACTTCAGTATGAAACAAAACCCATCAGGGCCAAACATGCAGAACATTCATACATGCATACTTCTTACCTTCAGCACATGGCAGCACAACAATACCATTTGTGCGGGATTACAATTACTGCACTTGCACTCGAATTCTTCGACGTTGTCCACCATCTTCGCTGTGAAGACTGCCCTGCTCTGTTTCTCCCTTCTTTCCGCTTGCGTGTGCTTCGCCCTGTACAGCCTCTTCGACATGGAGAGCTCCTGCTTGGTAAAGGATGTCGCCAAGCAATTCGAACATCGCGCTGGTATATATATTTTGCGACAGGTTTGCTCTCAGCACGAGACTCCTCCCTGCATGAAGTCACATAACAGAATGTAAAAACAGAAGAACCATTGCTATTTTGTTCTTCTCGCTTCGCGCAGAAACATATGGAATGTGAATGGAAATCTGCTTACAATCTGTGTACACTTTTCTTCGTAGCTCTCATTCGCTTTTTGTCGAAGAGGAACTGCTTGTATTGTTCCACAAACATATGCACCGGCGAGCCTGGTAGCAATACATAGGAGTTTAACATGCTTTCTGCACTCTCACTTCTCTGTATACTAGTCATCTTGTGCAGAATACTCCCTTGAAATATGGCTCAAACCCATTTATTCCTTATATCATAAAGTTGGGCCATGTACAGATGAGTCTTTAAATTATACTTTTCATCATTCAATACCACCCCTAGCAGTCTCAGATTCATCAATTGCCAGCATGCGGTTAACAACTTCATGAAACTCTGCTATGAATTCATCTTGCTACGTATACAGAGGACCTAATTACTAATTTGCTTTCTTGAGGACATCCATTTGCACCAACAATGAGGTATGTTCGCCTCACATTGTGGATTGCCACTTCCATGGCCCGATTCGGTCTGCATAATAAGAATGCCAATCAATTAACTACCAGAAACCATTTAGTGCATTTTAAATTTAGTAAACATACAGTTGGTACATAATCCACCAATCATACCTGTCAAGATGGTTCTTGGCGCTTCATCAGCAATGCAGTCAAACCAATGAAGAATAGATACAGTTCATCAGCAAATGCGGAAGAGTTAAGTAGACCAGAGCAACATTTGGTAAAGGAACAACAAGAATATGCAAACCTCGGGAAGAAAATATTATTATTGCCATTCAAACTGCGAAATTACAGGAGTTTCATACAAAGGAAGGGGTGACATGATAAAGAAAATCTTAGTATCAACAGATTTACAGTTACATCCTTCAGAAAGAATCAGTCTAATAAGTGAGTTCTACCAGACTTCGAAATCAGTTCAACAGATCTACCATTCCATTACGACCGCGGACCTTTCATTTACTTTGCTTGATAAAGGGGTTGCATGCATCATTCTGATGAAGAGGCCGGGGGTGATCCTCCTTTTCTAAAGAAAAAAACAATTCCATTACGACCTTTGCTTAAGGAACTTGTGCCGGCTCTTCAGGGACCTGAACATCTGGACATTCTTGCAACAACAGGAGAAGGTCGATTGGAATAGTTTGGAGGCTGTTTTTCTCTGATGGGTCATTATCCTGATGAATACTCTCATGAAACATCTGCAGCGCACCCGCCGCTGAAATTTCTAGCACGGAGTTGTGCAAATCTTCAAGTTCTCTTATGCGGCGGACATTGAGCAACAACTTTTCTTTCCGGCTGCTGGAAAGACCAGCCAGTGCACTGCTTTTTTGAAGGATAACAAAAGTAGAATACAATAAATGAGAATGATAGAAGAGGGAGTCTTATCACAAGAAAACTGAGATTGACACAACCAGAAATCCAGTTTACCTAGTAATCCCGCGAACAAGATCCCACTTGTATCCTTGCCTAGACCCAACATTCCAGCCCCCTTGTTCACCTTCGTTCCGCGCTTTCGTTATGCCATCCCTATAGCCCGTCTACCAAAGAAACTGAAAGCCTTACTTTCAAACATTTATCATAACAAATCTATATATGATGTGAAAGTACACTCAATAATGAATCTAATGGTATTGATTTGTTATCGTATATGCTAATATTTTTGTTTATAAACTTTGTCAAAGTTTACAAAGCTTGACTTTGACCAAAGCTAATACACGGACTAAATAAAAACGGAGGGGAGTATATATGAAAGTATATGCATGCCAAAGTGGTGCCAGTGAACGAGACATGCATGCCATCAGTTATGCCTGGGACAGAATGCTACTGACCTAGACTCCTTGAGTGACCCACTTGAAGTTTGGTGACCATCAGTCATATGCAAGTCTGGATTTAGACATACTTGTGGTGTCCCATGATGTAATTTGCTCCAAAGAAAATTACAAAAACTATGCAGCGTACGGGAGGAAAAGGAGAAGTTAAAAACGTCAAATGATTTGTGTACTGTGTACACTTACATATACTGCAGGCCGACTTTCAACCGCTAGCGTGGATCTCCTCTTCAGTGACGCCTTGCCCCTCCTCCTCCACCATCTTTTCATCATCCCATGTTCGGAACTCCACCGCAGGGCGATTCGGAAGGAGATGAGCTGCATCTCTGATGGCCTCCTCCAACGCCTCAACGTCCCGAGCGGTCGCGCCGATGCAAATGATCTCGACGGCAAGATGCCTGAGGGAAGAGAGGTGTTGGATGCCAAAATCAAGACCGCTGCCCGCGTCAAACGGAACCCACAGCTTCTCAAGCCCCGGCATGGCCCCGGCTTCAAACATCAGTCCTTCCCCATTGCTCCAGCAGGTGAAATGGAACTCCCTCAGACATACAAACATGCTGCTGCTTATGATAAGCCGCTGTTTGGGAGCAGCTGATTTCGACATCAGCCAGAGAAACAGCAAAGCAGGTAGCTCTCCAAGGATCTCTAGTGCTGCCTCGTCTACTGGATCGATATTGATATCTAGGTATGTGAGCTTGTCCAGTGACGCAATCCAAGGAGGAACTCTGGGAAAGTTGTAGTACGTGCCCATCTGAAACTTTTGCATGAGATGAGGGGAGGGGAACCAGGAGTCCAGTAAGAACTCCATTGAAGAGCCATGATAACTACGAATGCATATAGATCGAAGGCTGAATCTGCCCAATTTGCGCAGCGAGGATACCAAGTTATCCACAAAAGTATCTTTGTTGCTGTGTGTACTGACAATATACCAGCGTAGCCCAAGGATTTTCAGTTTAGTCAGACTGCCCAGCTCCAGCAAACACGACGCCATGCTGTAGTGCTGTACCGGTTGACTTTGATATCTGATAGCTCCTGCAGAGCTTGCAGATTCCCAATTCCTTCAGGTAATTCCAAATTACCGACGCGCAAACATGTCAAATGTTGCAGCTGAACAATGCTTTTGGGCATTTTTTTGATCTTTGTCCATCCCATATCCAGAGTCTTCAAATG
Organism: Aegilops speltoides; assembly: GCA_021437245.1. Classification (NCBI taxonomy): domain Eukaryota; kingdom Viridiplantae; phylum Streptophyta; class Magnoliopsida; order Poales; family Poaceae; genus Aegilops; species Aegilops speltoides. The sequence goes on from CM038143.1 coordinate 545,644,010, forward strand.
CTGTAGTTCTCCTAACTGCTCAGGGAGTGCAGAAATACTTCTAACGCGGAGTCGCAAATACTTCAACTGGAAAAGCTTCCTCAGATGCTCAAAACAGTTGCTCTCCATCTCCTCGCTATTCTCAATATCAAGTACTCGCAGAACACGAAAATTCGAAAGAGAAGGCATCTTTTCAGCATACCCGACAATACTGAGCGAGCGGCAATGAGAAATGATTGCTGTTGATGGAAGCATGATGTGCTCTTGGTCATAATAACTGAGAGATAGCCTACGGATCTTATGCTGAAGGACTAATATCTCATTTTGGTTACCGAAGAAGGTGGCAAAGTTTTCTTCCATCGACTTAGATGTAAGGAGATCCAGAATCATATCATGCACTCGGCATGAAACGACTTGACCGTCATATTGGATTTCCACTGGCTGAAGCATACTTCTATTGATAAGATCATTAAAATAACACTCTCCTATTTCCTCCAAATCTCGTCCACCATTTGTATCAATGAATCCTTCAGCGATCCACCTCCTTATTAATCGATCCCTCTCAATCTCATAATCCTCCGGAAATATACTTAGATAAAGTAAACATGTCTTCAAATGGTGGGGAAGATCATCATAGCTAAGAGAAAGTATCCTTCTCATCTCTTCTACACCGGGGTCCTTTCCCAGTGTGGAACCGATCGAATTATACACCCACTCCCATTCTTCATTTGTGCAATCTTTATTAGCCAATAAGCTTGCTATTGTAAGAATTGCTAATGGTGAACCACCACACTTTTTTAATATTTCCGAGGAGACTTCTTCCAATTGAGGAGGGCATATATCTTCTGAGCCAAATATTCGTTTAAAAAATAAACTCTTAGAGTTGGCTGCCGTCAGAGGCATTATTTCATAGACACGATCATGGCGTCGAGAGCAACATGACTTGGCTATATCAATACTACGTGTTGTCGTCATTATTCTGCTTCCCAGATCATTCAGAAACAAAGAACATCTGATAATCTTCCATGCTTGAGTACTCCATATATCATCAATAACAACTAAGTACCTGCAAAGTGCATGTTTTGCAAATCTCATGAATAAGGAAAATATATGAACAAATAAATAAAATGGCATATTTCCTTGTCGTCAAATGTTAGTAAATCATGAGGATCATATAGGGCTTCAGGTTTTTTGAAATTCACTGTTTATGGGGACAGAATCATTTCTCTATTATATATTATTACAGACAGCCATTTATCCCCTTCCCTAATGGTTTGGCCACACCACAAAAAGTTAAATTTATCAAAGCACTATTCAGAACCCTTTAGAAAGATAACCTCATGAACTGTGAACCAAAGCCTATTCAGAACTGCATATGCTTAAAATGAAACAAAATCATCTGTATTTAATTTAGTTAAACAACAGTAAAATGTAGTAGAATGTCTAAGTTAGTAAATAAACATCAATACTGAAGAAAAAAAATTGATGCAGTACCATCAGCCAACTCCTCATTAAAAGTTCGTGAATGTACCTCTTGTTCTTTAAAACTTCTCTTATTGTGTCAATGAGCTTTTCCTCGTCCTGTATATCTGTGCTAGGAAGCTCTTGCTGGCAGACTTGAGAGAGTATATTTCTTAAGATCTTACTCACATCTGGTTGTTGTGACAAGGAAACAAAAGCTCGACATTGGAACTGGCCTTCCAGTTTACGAAACACCTCATTGGCAAGTGTAGTTTTACCCAGACCCCCAGGACCCACAATAGATATCACCTTTTGCTGCTGCACCGACGCACCCATCCCCTCCATTAGGCACTTGATGAGCTCGCTTCTTGGCTTGTCAATACCGACAAGCCCGTCTGGCTCAGCATAGAGTGAAGGCAAACGGGGGTCGATGGCCCTTGAGATGCTAGGTTCGAAGGTGCGCTCATCGAGCTTATACCTCATACGTCGCTTGCTTGCATCTTCAACACGTGCCTTGAGCCCCTGGATTTGGCTGGATATCTGATGGCGCGCCCTCAGCGCCTTGAGCTGCTGGACCACACTTTGCACAAGCCCTGCTGCCTTAGCACTGTCAGTTTGGCCAAGGCTTTTCATGAAGTCGTCTATGCAATCCTCGATGTCATAAGACATCTCCCGGACTTGGTCCCTCCATTCCTTGGTCTGCACATCAAGATCACGGTCCACCTCTGCCAGCCTCTGAAGGAGCGCGTTCATGCTGCTCAGCTCATCTTTCATGAACTCCACCTCCCTGTGCACACCTTTCAGCTTTGCGTACTCCTCCCCGAGCAGGGCGGTGAGCTTGGCGATGACAGAGGTCATCACTCCTGCCAAGGCGCTCACCATCTGTGGATGCTCTATGAGTGTAGCTACCAAAATGCCCAGTTTTGCAGAAAATGGCCCCAAGCTTCAGCACGACAAAGCAAGCACCTGGCAATATATGTATGCATCACTAAGAGAAGTAGGTGTCATACTGAATAAGAACCATAATTGCAATCATAACTTAGTAAAAAGAGAAAACCACTCACATGCCAGTCAATTTCTATCAGAATTCAATCGCTCTCAAGATGACACAAATATACCAAATAAGTATAGAAATGAACTCATGAAGAAATGATGAGCATGCCATTTCTCCAATTGTAGCAGCTTCAGTCAAATCATTCCTAGAATAAAAGAACTGGAACTAACAGGTTTAAAAACTAATATGTCTTTTGAAAGCACCAGTTTGCCAGTTTAATTTGTGCAAAAGAAACAGGAACTGGCAGGGCTCCAAATTTCAGGACACACTAATCTAGATTAATTAAGATTGTTATTGTCATCTTAATTTCAGTAAGATCTATGATGTCAACTATGACTGGTTAAACACGATCGATGGCGTCGTCTTATCCAGCAAGATCTATGTGAAGGAACACACTGATACTTCTGAGACAGCAACAAAAAATTTCACTGCAGAAGCTGATAAGAAGAGCAAGCTCCATACCTATTGGACTGGACGGAAGCCAGGCCAGCGCCGCCGCCGGCGAGATCAACAAATCCGCAGCGGCGATCGCGAGAGACTCCGCCGGAGCGGAGGGCGGGAGCCGCTCGTTTCTGCGATGGGCGTAGAGGTCGTGGTGGCGGCGGCGGCTGGGAGCGGCGACCGTGGAAGCTGCGGCACCGTGAGAAACTGAGAAGAGTGAGTGGCCGAGATTGCTTACTGATCCATTGCTCAGCTAGCTTTGAGCCTTTGACTTTGAATTTTTTTCCCTATCGAATATTAGGCCACGACTCCAAACACCCAACCTAGTCCGTTTTATTTGGATTTCATTCGTTTAGAGGCGTCAATAGAGCGGCGTCCGTTCGGATTTATGGATGTGCCGGCCACAACTGGTTCATCGGAAGGGAGCATAACAAATAGTTGAAACCTAGCAAACAGTTTTACATCTGAAATAGTCTTACAACTCAATTAAAATAAAAACAATATTAAATAATCTTACAACCCAATTAAAATAAAAAATATTAAATAGTCTTACAACCCAATCAAAATTTATTTTCATAAAAAGAAATTAAACCGATAGATCTACTGGTTGCCAATGTTAGTCCACATGTGCTTAATCAAGTTATCCCAAAGCTGCACATGAGTATGCCAATCACGCATTTCACGATGAAATTGGACAAACTGTTGAAAGGTTGCAGGAGGTGGCTGCTCAGCCTCAACATTATCACCCTGAAAATCAAACCCTTGGTCATAGATGTTATCACCACGCTCATCCTCCATGATCATGTTATGTGTGTTCACACAAGCAGTCATCATCTTTCAAAGCTTATGAGTGCTTCATGTCAATGCAGGGTTTCAAACAGTACTCCGTCGAGACTGGAGCACATCGAAAGCACGCTCCACATCCTTCGTAGCACTCTCTTGCATTTGGGAAAACCTCTGTCTCTTCTCTCCTTGCGGATTGGGTATGGTCTTCACAAAGAGTTGACAACTGATGATAGTTACCGTCAGCTAGGTAATATCCCTTGTTGTAATGGTGGCCATTGATCTCAAAGTTGACCTCTGGGGAGTGGCCTTCTGCAAGCCTTGCAAACACTGGCGAACACTAAATAACACTAATATCATTGTGAGAACCAGCCATGCTTCAAATATGACAGTGGCACCTTTCACATGCCTCTTGTACTGCCCCTGCCAAGCAAATGGACATTTCTCCCACTTCTAGTGCATACAATCTATACTACCAAGCATGCCCGAAAAGCCCCTATCTGCATTGATCGTCAACAACCTCTCTATATCAGCGACAGTTGGCTCCCTCAGGTACTCAAGGCCGAACACTGCCACCACGGCCTTGCAAAAACTATACATCGATGGAGAGATGTGGACTCACTCATACACACATACTCATCCACAAGATCACTCATACACACATACTCATGCGCACCACCCTGGCTTGTGGCCCCCGTGACTCTGTTTGCCCTTGTTCTTGGCCTGTAAATTCCTATATATTCAGAAACCCTCGGAGGAGGTCGCGAAACAATTATTTCGCCACTGCAAACCTCTGTTCCGAAGCGATCCTATCTGGAGGCCTTTTCTGATACTCCGCTAGAGGGGGAAACCATTGAGAAGGCAATCTTGATCAACCTTGTTGCCTCCATGATGATGTGTGAGTAGTTCCCACAAGCCCTATGGGTCCACAGCAGTAGCTCAATGTCTCTCTCTCTCTCTCTCTCTCTCTCTCTTGACCTTCAATACAATGATCTCCTCTGAGATCAATTCGATCTTGCAGTGACCTTACTCTATGAAAGGAGGAGTTGCAAGGCATCTATTGTATTGTTTCTGCCAAGGATAAAACAACGGGGTTTGTCGTGGTGGGCGCACGGCAGATGCCATGGGATGGCTAAAGAGAGGAGGAGGCTCGAGGGCACTGGTGGGCTCCAGAGGCGAGGTTGGCATGAGCGAGCGGGGGATGCAAGACATACCCAGGTTCGGGGCTCTCCGGAGAGATAACACCCCTAGTCCTGCCGAGTGTGGTTGATATGCAACAGTACAGAGTTGCTCCTAGAGCTGTATGGATGAAGAAGGAAGACTGGCCAAGGCTTAGGCGGCTCCTTCTTCCTAGGTGTGTTCTACTGATTGGTTGGCTATTTTCATGTGTGCTTTCTGCTTGCCCATATGCATGAGGGCTCCTGGGGGGTTTTATAGGCCAACCCCCTAGCACTAGTGCAGAACAGGGCATTAGCACCGGTTCGTAAGGACCTATAGTGCCGTTACATAACCGCACTAATTTAATGGTCACTAAAGGCCCCCCTTTAGCACCGGTTCAAGACGAACCGGTGCTAAAAAGGGCAACCACGTGGCACTAGCCAGCTCCGGGGCTCGAGTTTTAGTACCGGTTGGTAACACCAACCGTACTATAAGGTTTGGAGGGTTTTAGTTTTATGATTTCTTTTCATTTAATTTTGTGTTTCCATTTTAGTTCTTTTTCGTTTGCTGGTATTTTACGATACTACACATTGTACACGTTATGCATATATATATATATATATATATATATATATATATATATATATATATATATATATATATATATATATATATATATATATATATATATATATTAATTTCTAGTAGAACCAATCATGCATATATATATCACATCAATGTCTCACAAATTAAACCACCATATTAATTAATTCACACATACACACATGTACAGATATATACAATTTCTCCTACATATGAATGTTGCCTTCGGAGTCAGTCTAATTGGTGCCTCCGGAGCACGATGACAATTGAAAGTGGTTTTCATTGGGTCGTCCGGGACGGAACCCACGCTGCTTCTCGGCATGGATGGGCCGGTGCTATCCAATGCTGGATCATCCGCTAGCTGCTGCAGCTGTTGAGACCCCTTTGATGGGTAAGTGAGTCGATCTGCTCCTCTTTGCCGCTGGAATTTGACCGCCAATTCCGCTTGACTTGCTTCTAGGCCTTGAAGGCGTTCATAGTCCCGCTTCCTCTGCTCCTCCTCCATCTTCCTCTTCTTCTCCTCCGCAATCTTCTTTCTCGCACGGGTTCTCAGTAGTCGGTGTTCCATCAAAACCCTCATACCACGGAATAGCGCCCTTGCCTCGTGTTCTTCCCGGTGTTCGAGATTTCCTGTGGCACGTGTAAGCTCGTCGTTCTCTCTGTTGGGCTGGAACACCCTCGTTCGTGCCTCTTCTATTGCAACAAGTATCGCATCGTCGGCTCCCTTCAGACTTGCCCTCGTCGAAACTTTTCTGTCTCCCGTCCAACTCCCCCATGCGCATAGAACCAAGTCCCGACCTCGACGGGCCAGCTCTTAGTAGCCGGAGTGACACCGCATCCTCCATCTCTTTCTCGGACTTATCCCACTTAGGCATTGCCACCGCGATAGCCACCGCCCCACTTATGGAACTTATCCTTCTTTTCGGCATTCTTCTTGTTTATTCTCGACCGTTCCTTAGCTAATTCCGAATCCTTGAATTTCACAAAATCGGCCCAATGATCACGTTGGTTCTCTAGTGTTCCCTTGAATACTGGAGTCTTCCTTCCTCCGCTGACGTACTTGTTCCATTCACCATTCTTGTTGTTCTTGAATGCAGTCGCCATCATCTTAAGAGCAGCCTCTTTGACTTTCTCGCACATCCGCTACGTGAAATGATCCGTAGGGTGAAATGTTCCATGAGAGTATCCCAAAGCGATCTTTTTGATTCTTGTCGACATAAGTAACATCTGGGCGTGGCTTTGCTTTGGCGCCTCCATTCTTGAAGTTTGATCGAGTTGGTCCTTCACAAGAACTCCGCACTGACGAACGAACTTGTTCGCAATCTTCTTAGGCGCTATTGGTTTGCCAGTAGGGCCGCATGCCTCGATGTTGTACTTTACGCCCGGCTTCAACTTTTTGTTCGGGCCTGGTTTCGTCCTTTTTTCTGAAGATTTGCTCGATCCGGATGGCTGAAAGAACAAAGATCGATTCGTTAATATATCTTCAAGTCATTTAAAACATGTGATGATCACCAGATGCCTGCTTATATAAATATATATACCTCGTCAGTGTTTGTTGTTTCAGGATCATGTTCTTCGTCATCGTCATAATCATTCATGACTTCGTCGTGATCGAATATCATATCACCCTCTCCGGTGTTGTTTAGAAATTCGGAGCCGTCATAATCTTCTTCATTTGATTATCATCTCTTCACAGTATCATATCGAACATGGTCTGCTTCTCCCTCTCTGTCGGTATTATTCGCCATAGCTTTTGTTTAACTAATCCAAAAGAAATATAAAACAATTTAGTATTCAAATCTCGAATAATAGATATAATCTCAATACATCGTCCGTAATAATAGATATAATCTCAATACATCGTCCGAATAATAGATATAATCTCAATACATCATCCGAATAATAGATATAATCTCGAATACATCGTCCGAATAATAGATATAATCTCAATACATCGTCTCGAATAATATATAATATTGAATAGTACATCATCGGCTATTAGCTAATAAAGATCGAATACTACGAAAGAATCTAGGACACTCGCGGTTCCTCCGGCGGCGAAGGACACCCAAAGAGAAGGAACCTCACAGATCATAGCTGAAGTGAGATCCCAAGATATCGCCACGTATTGGAGAACTCGCCGCCTCTAACGCAACCATGTAGCGATGGACGTGCTCGCCCTCCCGCTCGACACGGCGACGTACCACCTCCGGCGGGCCGGGTCCTCCGCACCAAATCGCCCACGCTAACGCCACCAAACGAGATCGGTCGACGATCGACCCGCGGCCGGGTTCTCGTCAAGCGGCGCGCCTCCAAGCAGCACCTTCCAAAGTGCAGCCCAGTGAGCCAGTCCGGACATGGGTCGGCTGGACGTCGTCGCATGACGGGTCGACGGCGAGGATGCGGGCCGGCATCGTCGAGAACAAATACTAGCTATATGCCCGCAAAAAGTAACATTTTTTAATGATTGGATTTTGATAACTAAAATTTCTAACATTTCTATATATATAACTAACATTTCTATAACATTTCTAACAATGCTATATATAACTAACATTTCTATAACATTTCTAATATTTTAGAACTAAAAACAGAAAAATTATAACATTTCTATATATATAACTAACATTTTATAACTATTTCTATAACTAAAAACAGAAAAATTTCTAACAATTCTAACTTTTTATAACTATATATTTCTATAACTAAAAACAGAAAAATTTCTACAATTTCAAACATTTCTAACAAATCTAACAATTCTAACAATTCTAACTATTTCTAAAAACAGAAAAATGTCTAACAATGTATGTGTGTGTGTGTGTGTGTGTGTGTGGCCACACGGCGGCTAGGCGAGAGGCGATTAAAGGTCTTGGCGACGGGACGGCGACGGCAGCGGCAGACGACGGGCGGCGACGACGGGACGGGACGACGTCTGGGCAGGCGGCGACAGGTGCGGTGACGGGACGGGCGGCGACGACGGGACGGGGCGACGCGGCGACGGGCGACGGGCGAAGCGGCGACGATGGGGACGGACGGCGACGGGCGGCGACAGTGCGAGAGGAGAAGAAGCAGAGGATATGAGAAACCATTTAAATTTTGAAGTGTTTAGTTATATAGAAGGCACACACGTTTACATGTCTTAATTAAGCGGGCATATGTTAGCAAAAACATGTAGCTATAGCTAGTAGGCAAAAACAGAGAATTTGTAGTACAAGACAGTGTGACTCACCCAAAGTGGTAAGGAAGTAGTATATCTTCATTGTATTTGAGGCGCTTCAAGAACTCTAGCATGCTGTCCTCTACTTCCTTTGCATGATGTTCATTTATCTTCCATGTGAATTCATTAATGGTGTTTGGGTCAATGAACCCAATGCCATAGCGTCCACCTTTTCTCATTTCATATATCTTCATCCTGCATAATACCACGTAAAAGAATATATATAGTGAGGATAATTACAGGTAATGATTGATCTCAAAAGGATCACTACAGCTAGCTTGAGACTTAAATTATAGAAAGAAATCACTTACGACAATACCAATCGACGATAGATTTGTCGAGTGCTTCCTTATTGTATAACCTGAAACAGTTCTAAATACTCAACGGACCCAGCTTTCTCATGGTAGTAATGGTCCTCCTTGACATTCACCATGAGGGACACTCGATCTGAAATCTTGGTCATGTTCATGTACCATTGATGCAATTCATACATTCTCGTTGGGAGGTTCTTGACCTTGTCCGCGCGACCAAAGGTTGGCCCCTGACATATTGCCGTTTTACTTCATCCTCTCTAAGCAAAGGCATGGGCTCGATCTCGAGGAGTTGTCCAACAGTGATGTTGAGAACTTCAGCCGCATTATATGCTCCTCCGTTATTACCACATTGCCCACCTCGAACATGCAATCGTTTGCCCACAATAATATTGGGGCGCGATTGCCACCGTTGTTGGCACAACAAGCGAGGGATCGATTATACCACTGCTCTCCTAGCTGGGGAATGGTTTTCCCGCATTTTTTGGCAGCCGCTTCTTGTTTGCTCGATCCCGATGTAGACGTGCTCGCCTCCCTTTGTAGACGTGCTCGATTTAACTTCCTGAGGTGGTGCTCATAGTCTGTGTCAACAGGCTTGGAAGCTGGTGGTTGAGCCATACGAATGAAGTGGTCAATCGTTTCCTCAGGCACTTTCTCCCTTGGCGGCGGTGGCGGTTTCGGTGCAAAATGGGCTTCCACCTCGGCCTTCGATATGGCTGTGATTTCCTCCTCGGACTTGTCATAAGACCTCTGCGGAAGAGGCTTGTGCTTGGACCATATTTATACCGCTTGCCTCCTTTGTATTTCCAAATTGTACTACCTCGACCAGACGGCTACGCACTGAGCTGCGGGTGTCTCTGCGATTCTTGCCGAGGCGGCAGAGATGGCCGACGGACTGAGTTGGACGAGGAGGAGGAGGGCCCGAGGTTGTGCGGACTTGGAGGAGGAGGGACGTCCCGACGCCGTGGCGGACTTGAAGGAGGAGGATTGTCCCGACACTTTGCCGGACTTGGAGGAGCGGAGTCTGCTGACTCGATGGCGGACTTCGACGAGGACTCGGGTGACGCGGTGTGGGTGGCCTTGGAAAGATGATGCAATCCTTTTTCCATAGGATGATACGATGTTTGGCCTCTCCGAGAAAGCGCCGCCGTCACCTCCAAAGAATGTCAAGTCAGTAGCCCGAATATGGGTCCAAAGACATCATCAACCACGACACGAGCATAGCTCGTCAGAATCGGGTTGCCATGGAAGGTTGCCTCGGGGATTTGTGAAAGCACAGCCGTCCGCCACCTTCATGGATATGTTCTTCATTTTGTAGTGTAGCTCGCAGCTAGTGTTCTCCGTGATGTCATCCACGGGTATCTACCCACATTGGGTCGTCTCGACGGAACCCACGCCGCTTCTCGGCATGGATGGGCGGTGCTATCCAATGCTGGATCATCCGCTAGCTGCTGCAGCTGTTGAGACCCCTTTGATGGGTAAGTGAGTCGATCTGCTCCTGCTGCCGCTGGAATTTGACCGCCAATTCCGCTTGACTTGCTTCTAGGCCTTGAAGGCGTTCATAGTCCCGCTTCTCTGCTCCTCCTCCATCTTCCTCTTCTTCTCCTCCGCAATCTTCTTTCTCGCACGGGTTACGTAGTCGGTGTTCCACCTCAAAACCCTCATACCACGGAATAGCGCCCTTGCCTCGTGTTCTTCCCGGGTGTTCAGGATTTCCCAGGGCACGTGTAAGCTCGTCGTTCTCTCTGTTGGGCTGGAACACCCTCGTTCGTGCCTCTTCTATTGCAACAAGTATCGCATCGTCGGCTCCCTTCAGACTTGCCCTCGTCGAAACTTTTCCTGTCTCCCGGTCCAACTCCCCCCCATGCGCATAGAACCAAGTCCCGACTCGACGGGCCAGCTCTTAGTAGCCGGAGTGACACCTGCATCCTCCATCTCTTTCTCGACTTATCCCACTTAGGCATTGCCACCGCATAGCCACCGCCCCACTTATGGAACTTATCCTTCTTTTCGCATTCTTCTTGTTTATTCTCGACCGTTCCTTAGCTAATTCCAATCCTTGAATTTCACAAAATCGCCCAATGATCACGTTGGTTCTCTAGTGTTCCTTGAATACTGGAGTCTTCCTTCCTCCGCCGACGTACTTGTTCCATTCACCATTCTTGTTGTTCTTGAATGCAATCGCCATCATCTTAAGAGCAGCCTCTTTGACTTTCTCGCACATCTCGCTTCGTGAAATGATCCGTAGGGTGAAATGTTCCATGAGAGTATCCCAAAGCAGATCTTTTTGATTCTTGTCGACATAAGTAACATCTGGACGTGGCTTTGCTGGCGCCCTCCATTCTTGAAGTTTGATCGGGAGTTGGTCCTTCACAAGAACTCCGCACTGACGAACGAACTTGTTCGCAATCTTCTTAGGCGCTATTGGTTTGCCAGTAGGGCCGCATGCCTCGATGTTGTACTTTACGCCCGGCTTCAACTTTTTGTTCGGGCCTGGTTTCGTCCTTTTTTCTGAAGATTTGCTCGATCCGGATGGCTGAAAGAACAAAGATCGATTCGTTAATATATCTTCAAGTCATTTAAAACATGTGATGATCACCGGATGCCCGCTTATATAAATATATATACCTCGTCGGTGTTTGTTGTTTCAGGATCATGTTCTTCGTCATCGTCATAATCATTCATGACTTCGCCGTGATCGAATATCATATCACCCTCTCCGGTGTTGTTTAGAAATTGAGCCGTCATAACCTTCTTCATTTTGATTATCATCTGCTTGCGTATCATATCGAACATGGTCTGTTCTCCTCTCTCTCGTCGGTATTATGCGCCATAGCTTTTGTTTAACTAATCCAAAAGAAATATAAAACAATTTAGTATTCAAATCTCGAATAATAGATATAATCTCAATACATCGTCCGAATAATAGATATAATCTCAATACATCGTCCGAATAATAGATATAATCTCAATACATCATCCGAATAATAGATATAATCTCGAATACATCGTCCGAATAATAGATATAATCTCGAATACATCGTCTCAATAATATATAATATTGAATAGTACATCACGGCTATTAGCTAATAAAGATCGAATACTACTGAAGAATCTAGGACACTCGCGGTTCCTCCGCGCGGGCGAAGGACACCCAAAGAGAAGGAACCTCACAGATCATAGCTGAAGTGAGATCCCGAAGATATCGCCACGTATTGGAGAACCTGCCGCCTCTAACGCAACCATGTAGCGATGGACGTGCTCGCCCTCCCCGCTCGACACGGCGACGTACCACCTCCGGCGGGGCGGGTCCTCCGCACCAAATCGCCCACGCTAACGCCACCAAACGAGATCGGTCGACGATCGACCCGCGGCCGGGTTCTCGTCAGCGGCGCGCCCTCAAGCAGCACCTCCCAGTGCCAGCCAGGCGGAGCCCAGTCTCGGACATGGGTCGGCTGGACGTCGTCGCGGACGGGTCGACGGCGAGGATGCGGGCCGGGCATCGTCGAGAACAAATACTAGCTATATGCCCGCAAAAAGTAACATTTTTTAATGATTGGATTTTGATAACTAAAATTTCTAACATTTCTATATATATAACTAACATTTCTATAACATTTCTAACAATGCTATATATAACTAACATTTCTATAACATTTCTAATATTTTAGAACTAAAAACAGAAAAATTATAACATTTCTATATATATAACTAACATTTTATAACTATTTCTATAACTAAAAACAGAAAAATTTCTAACAATTCTAACTTTTTATAACTATATATTTCTATAACTAAAAACAGAAAAATTTCTACAATTTCAAACATTTCTAACAAATCTAACAATTCTAACAATTCTAACTATTTCTAAAAAACAGAAAAATGTCTAACAATGTATGTGTGTGTGTGTGTGTGTGTGTGTGTGTGTGCGCTCACCGGCCGGCTAGGCGAGAGAGGCGAGCCTGCAAGCAAGGCACGGGACGGGACAGGCGACGGCAACAAGCGGCGACGGGCGGCGACGACGGGACGGGACGACGGGCAGTGGCGGCGGCAACAGGGCGGGCGACGGGACGGGCGGCGACGACGGGACGGGCGGCGACGACGGGACGGGGCGACGACGACGGGCGGCGACGAAGCGGCGACGATGGGGACGGACGGCGACGGGCGGCGACGGTGCAGAGGAGAAGAAGCGAGAGGAGATGAGAAACAGATTTAAATTTTGAAGTGTTTAGTTATATAGAAGGCACACACGCTTACATGTCTTAATTAAGCGGGCATATGTTAGCAAAAACATGTAGCTATAGCTAGTAGGCAAAAACAGAGAATTTGTAGTACAAGACAAGTGTGACTCACCCAAAGTGGTAAGGAAGTAGTATATCTTCATTGTATTTGAGGCGCTTCAAGAACTCTAGCATGCTGTCCTCTACTTCCTTTGCATGATGTTCATTTATCTTCCATGTGAATTCATTAATGGTGTTTGGGTCAATGAACCCAATGCCATAGCGTCCACCTTTTCTCATTTCATATATCTTCATCCTGCATAATACCACAGAAAAGAATATATATAGTGAGGATAATTACAGGTAATGATTGATCTCAAAAGGATCACTACAGCTAGCTTGAGACTTAAATTATAGAAAGAAATCACTTACGAGACAATACCAATCGACGATAGATTTGTCGAGTGCTTCCTTATTGTATAACTGAAACAGTTCTAAATACTCAACGGACCCAGCTTTCTCATGGTAGTAATGGTCCTCCTTGACATTCACCATGAGGGACACTCGATCTGAAATCTTGGTCATGTTCATGTACCATTGATGCAATTCATACATTCTCGTTGGGAGGTTCTTGACCTTGTCTGGCGCGACCAAAGGTTGGCCCCGGACATATTGCCGTTTTACTTCATCCTCTCTAAGCAAAGGCATGGGCTCGATCTCGAGGAGTTGTCCAACAGTGATGTTGAGAACTTCAGCCGCATTATATGCTCCTCCGTTATTACCACATTGCCCACCTCGGGAACATGCACCGTTTGCCCACAATAATATTGAGGCGCGATCATCACCGTTGTTGGCACAACAAGCGAGGGATCGATTATACCACTGTTCTCCTAGCCGGGAATGGTTTTCCGCATTTTTGGCAGCCGCTTCTTGTTTGCTCGATCCCGATGTAGACGTGCTCGCCTCCCTTTGTAGACGTGCTCGATTTAACTTCCCGAGGTGGTGCTCATAGTCCATGTCAACAGGCTTGGAAGCTGGTGGTTGAGCCATCTGAATGAAGTGGTCAATCGCTTCCTCGTGCACTTTCTCCCTTGGCGGCGGTGGCGGTTTCGGTGCAAAATGGGCTTCCACCTCGGCCTTCGATATGGCTGTGATTTCCTCCTCGGACTTGTCATAAGACCTCTGCGGAAGAGGCTTGAGCTTGGACCATATTTATACCGCTTGCCTCCGCTTTGTACTTCCAGCTTGTACTACCCCGACTTCAGACGGCTCGCACTGAGCTGCGGGTGTCTCTGCGATTCTTGGCGGCAGAGATGGTAGACGGACTGAGTTGGACGAGGAGGAGGAGTGGCCTGAGGTTGTGCCGGACTTGGAGGAGGAGTGGACGTCTGACGCTGTGGCGGACTTGAAGGAGGAGGATTGTCCTGACACTTTGCCGGACTTGGAGGAGCGGGAGTCTGCTGACTCGATGGCGGACTTCGACGAGGACTCGGGTGACGCGGTGTGGGTGGCCTTGGAAAGATGATGCAATCCTTTTTCCATAGGATGATACGATGTTTGGCCTCTCCGAGAAAGCGCTCGCCGTCACCTCCAAAGAATGTCAAGTCTGTAGCCCGAATATGGGTCCAGCACATCATCAACCACGACACGAGCATAGCTCGCTGTAATCGGGTTGCCATGGAAGGTTGCCTCGGGGGGATTTGTGAAAGCACAGCCGTCCGCTACCTTCATGGATATGTTCTTCATTTTGTAGTGTAGCTCGCAGCTAGTGTTCTCCGTGATGTCATCCACGGGTATCTACCAACATTGGGTCGTCTCGGGGCGGAACCCACGCTGCTTCTCGGCATGGATGGGCGGTGCTATCCAATCTTTGGATCATCCGCTAGCTGCTGCAGCTGTTGAGACCCCCTTTGATGGGTAAGTGAGTCGATCTGCTCCTGCTGCCGCTGGAATTTGACTGCCAATTCCGCTTGACTTGCTTCTAGGCCTTGAAGGCGTTCATAGTCCCGCTTCCTCTGCTCCTCCTCCATCTTCCTCTTCTTCTCCTCCGCAATCTTCTTTCTCGCACGGGTTCTGTAGTCGGTGTTCCAGTCTGAAAACCCCTCATACCACGGAATAGCGCCCTTGCCTCGTGTTCTTCCCGGGTGTTCAGGATTTCCCAGGGCACGTGTAAGCTCGTCGTTCTCTCTGTTGGGCTGGAACACCCTCGTTCGTGCCTCTTCTATTGCAACAAGTATCGCATCGTCGGCTCCCTTCAGACTTGCCCTCGTCGAAACTTTTCCTGTCTCCCGGTCCAACTCCCCCCCATGCGCATAGAACCAAGTCCTGACCCTGACGGGCCAGCTCTTAGTAGCCGGAGTGACACCTGCATCCTCCATCTCTTTCTCAGACTTATCCCACTTAGGCATTGCCACCGCATAGCCACCGCCCCACTTATGGAACTTATCCTTCTTTTCGCATTCTTCTTGTTTATTCTCGATCGTTCCTTAGCTAATTCCGAATCCTTGAATTTCACAAAATCGCCCAATGATCACGTTGGTTCTCGAGTGTTCCCTTGAATCTGGAGTCTTCCTTCCTCCGCCGACGTACTTGTTCCATTCACCATTCTTGTTGTTCTTGAATGCGTCGCCATCATCTTAAGAGCAGCCTCTTTGACTTTCTCGCACATCTCATACGTGAAATGATCCGGTAGGGTGAAATGTTCCATGAGAGTATCCCAAAGCAGATCTTTTGATTCTTGTCGACATAAGTAACATCTGGGCGTGGCTTTGCCGGGCGCCTCCATTCTTGAAGTTTGATCGGGAGTTGGTCCTTCACAAGAACTCCGCAGACCGACGAACGAACTTGTTCGCAATCTTCTTAGGCGCTATTGGTTTGCCAAGAGGGCCGCATGCCTCGATGTTGTACTTTCGCCCGGCTTCAACTTTTTGTTCGGCCTGGTTTCGCCCTTTTTCTCGAAGATTTGCTCGATCCGGATGGCTGAAAGAACAAAGATCGATTCGTTAATATATCTTCAAGTCATTTAAAACATGTGATGATCACGGATGCCCGCTTATATAAATATATATACCTCGTCGGTGTTTGTTGTTTCAGGATCATGTTCTTCGTCATCGTCATAATCATTCATGACTTCGCGTGATCGAATATCATATCACCCTCTCCGTGTTGTTTAGAAATTGAGCCGTCATAACCTTCTTCATTTTGATTATCATCTGCTTGTATCATATCGAACATGGTCTGTTCTCCCTCTCTCGTCGGTATTATTCGCCATAGCTTTTGTTTAACTAATCCAAAAGAAATATAAAACAATTTAGTATTCAAATCTCGAATAATAGATATAATCTCAATACATCGTCGAATAATAGATATAATCTCGAATACATCGTCGAATAATAGATATAATCTCGAATACATCATCCGAATAATAGATATAATCTCGAATACATCGTCGAATAATAGATATAATCTCAATACATCGTCTCGAATAATATATAATATTGAATAGTACATCACGGCTATTAGCTAATAAAGATCGAATACTACTGAAGAATCTAGGACACTCGCGGTTCCTCCGTGGCAGGCGAAGGACACCCAAAGAGAAGGAACCTCACAGATCATAGCTGAAGTGAGATCCCGAAGATCTCGCCACGTATTGGAGAACCTGCCGCCTCTAACGCAACCATGTAGCGATGGGCGTGCTCGTCCTCCTGCTCGACACGGCGACGTACCACCTCCGGCGGGCCGGGTCCCTCCGCACCAAATCGCCCACGAACGCCACCAAACGAGATCGGTCGACGACTGGACCCGCGGCCGGGTTCCTCGTCAAGCGGCGCGCCCCTCCAAGCAGCACCTCCCAGTGCCAGCCAGGCGGAGCCCAGTCCCGGACATGGGTCGGCTGGACGTCGTCGCGGACGGGTCGACGGCGAGGATGCGGGCCGGGCATCGTCGAGAACAAATACTAGCTATATGCCCACAAAAAGTAACATTTTTTTAATGATTGGATTTTGATAACTAAAATTTCTAACATTTCTATATATATAACTAACATTTCTATAACATTTCTAACAATGCTATATATAACTAACATTTCTATAACATTTCTAATATTTTAGAACTAAAAACAGAAAAAATTATAACATTTCTATATATATAACTAACATTTTTATAACTATTTCTATAACTAAAAACAGAAAAATTTCTAACAATTCTAACTTTTTATAACTATATATTTCTATAACTAAAAACAGAAAAATTTCTACAATTTCAAACATTTCTAACAAATCTAACAATTCTAACAATTCTAACTATTTCTAAAAACAGAAAATGTCTAACAATGTATGTGTGTGTGTGTGTGTGTGTGTGTGTGCCACCGGCCGGCTAAGGCGAGAGGCGACGGGGGCCTGGCTTGCGACGGGACGGCGACGACGGCGCTGGCGACGACGGGCGGCGACGACGGGACGGGACGACGGGGCATCTGGGCAGGCGGCGACAAAGCATGGGCGACGGGACGGGCGGCGACGACGGGACGGGCGGCGACGACGGGACGGGGGACGACGACGACGGGGCGGCGACGGGGGCGGCGACGATGGGGACGGGACGGCGACGGGGGCGGCGACGGTGCAGAGGAGAAGAAGCAGAGGGAGATGAGAAACTGACGAAATTTTGAAGTGTTTAGTTATATAGAAGGCACACACGTTTACATGTCTTAATTAAGCGGGCATATGTTAGCAAAAACATGTAGCTATAGCTAGTAGGCAAAAACAGAGAATTTGTAGTACAAGACAGTGTGACTCACCCAAAGTGGTAAGGAAGTAGTATATCTTCATTGTATTTGAGGCGCTTCAAGAACTCTAGCATGCTGTCCTCTACTTCCTTTGCATGATGTTCATTTATCTTCCATGTGAATTCATTAATGGTGTTTGGGTCAATGAACCCAATGCCATAGCGTCCACCTTTTCTCATTTCATATATCTTCATCCTGCATAATACCACAGAAAAGAATATATATAGTGAGGATAATTACAGGTAATGATTGATCTCAAAAGGATCACTACAGCTAGCTTGAGACTTAAATTATAGAAAGAAATCACTTACAGACAATACCAACTGACGATAGATTTGTCGAGTGCTTCCTTATTGTATAACTGAAACAGTTCTAAATACTCAACGGACCCAGCTTTCTCATGGTAGTAATGGTCCTCCTTGACATTCACCATGAGGGACACTCGATCTGAAATCTTGGTCATGTTCATGTACCATTGATGCAATTCATACATTCTCGTTGGGAGGTTCTTGACCTTGTCTGGCGCGACCAAAGGTTGGCCCCGGACATATTGCCGTTTTACTTCATCCTCTCTAAGCAAAGGCATGGGCTCGATCTCGAGGAGTTGTCCAACAGTGATGTTGAGAACTTCAGCCTGCATTATATGCTCCTCCGTTATTACCACATTGCCCACCTCGGGAACATGCAATTTTTGCCCACAATAATATTGGGGCGTCTTCATCACCGTTGTTGGCACAACAAGCGAGGGATCGATTCGCCGCCTGTTCTCCTAGCTGGGGAATGGTTTTCCCGCATTTTTTGGCAGCCGCTTCTTGTTTGCTCGATCCCGATGTAGACGTGCTCGCCTCCCTTTGTAGACGTGCTCGATTTAACTTCCTGAGGTGGTGCTCATAGTCTGTGGTCAACAGGCTTGGAAGCTGGTGGTTGAGCCATCTGAATGAAGTGGTCAATCGTTTCCTCGTGCACTTTCTCCCTTGGCGGCGGTGGCGGTTTCGGTGCAAAATGGGCTTCCACCTCGGCCTTGATATGGCTGTGATTTCCTCCTCGGACTTGTCATAAGACCTCTGCGGAAGAGGCTTGAGCTTGGACCATATTTATACCGCTTGCCTCCGCTGTGTATTTCCAGCTGTACTACCTCGACTCAGACGGCCACGCACTGAGCTGCGGGGTGTCTCTGCGATTGCCGAGGCGGCAGAGATGGCTGACGGGACTGAGTTGGACGAGGAGGAGGAGGGCCCGAGGTTGTGCCGGACTTGGAGGAGGAGGGACGTCCCACGCTGTGGCGGACTTGAAGGAGGAGGATTGTCCCGACACTTTGCGGACTTGGAGGAGCGGAGTCTGCTGACTCGATGGCGGACTTCGACGAGGACTCGGGTGACGCGTGTGGGTGGCCTTGGAAAGATGATGCAATCCTTTTTCCATAGGATGATACGATGTTTGGCCTCTCCGAGAAAGCGCCGCCGTCACCTCCAAAATGTCAAGTCTGTAGCCCGAATATGGGTCCAAAGACATCATCAACCACGACACGAGCATAGCTCGCAGAATCGGGTTGCCATGGAAGGTTGCCTCGGGGATTTGTGAAAGCACAGCCGTCCGCCACCTTCATGGATATGTTCTTCATTTTGTAGTGTAGCTCGCAGCTAGTGTTCTCCGTGATGTCATCCACGGGTATCTACCAAGCATTGGGTCGTCCGGGACGGAACCCACGCTGCTTCTCGGCATGGATGGGCCGGTGCTATCCAATGCTGGATCATCCGCTAGCTGCTGCAGCTGTTGAGACCCCCTTTGATGGGTAAGTGAGTCGATCTGCTCCTGCTGCCGCTGGAATTTGACTGCCAATTCCGCTTGACTTGCTTCTAGGCCTTGAAGGCGTTCATAGTCCCGCTTCCTCTGCTCCTCCTCCATCTTCCTCTTCTTCTCCTCCGCAATCTTCTTTCTCGCACGGGTTCTGTAGTCGGTGTTCCAGTCTGAAAACCCCTCATACCACGGAATAGCGCCCTTGCCTCGTGTTCTTCCCGGGTGTTCAGGATTTCCCAGGGCACGTGTAAGCTCGTCGTTCTCTCTGTTGGGCTGGAACACCCTCGTTCGTGCCTCTTCTATTGCAACAAGTATCGCATCGTCGGCTCCATTCCACAACTGTAAGAGTTCTTCAACTAATGGCCTTAGGTACACATCAATGTCGTTGCCGGGTTGCTTAGGGCCTTGGATGAGCACTAGCATCATAATGAACTTCCACTTCATGCACAACCAAGGAGGAAGGTTATACAAACATAGAGTCACAGGCCAGGTGCTATGGTTGCTGCTCTGCTCCCCAAAAGGATTAATGCCATCTGCGCTTAGACCAAACCATACGCTCCTTGCGTCATCTGCAAACTCCTTCCCGTACTTTCTTTCGATTTTTCTCCATCTGCGACCCGTCGTGGGTACTCTCAACTTTCCGTCTTTCTTACGGTCTTCTCAGTGCCATCTCATCGCCTTGGCATGCTCTTTGTTTTGGAACAACGTTTCAACCGTGGTATTATAGGAGAATACCACATCACCTTGGCAGGAATCTTCTTCTTGGGGCGCCGCCGACATCACCAAAGCTCATCGCGGCTGATCTTATAGCGCAATGCACCACATACCGGCAAGCATTCAAATCCTCGTACTCACCATGATGCAGGATGCAATCATTAGGGCATGCATGTATCTTTTGCACCTCTAACCCTAGAGGGCGATAACCTTCTTTGCTTCAGACGTACTCTCGGCAATTCGTTTGTCCTTTGGAAGCATATCCTTTATCATTACCAAAGAACTTTCCAAATCCCTTGTCGATACACCATTCTCGCCTTCCATTGCAGCAATTCCAATGTGGTGCCCAGCTTTTTCTTGTCACCCACGCAATTGGTACAACAATTTTTGTGATCCTCTAACATGCACTCGCAACTTCTTCTTCTCCAAATCACTTGCGCTATTTCTCTTTGCATCGGCAATGGCCCGACCTAGATCATCAATGGGCTCATCGATGCCTCTTCTTCACTTCTTCCCGCATTGCCGGCTCAGCTTCTTCCCGCATTACACGGCTCAGCTTCTTCCCCCATTGTTGTATCATCGTATTCAGGAACCCATGGCCGGATAGCTGTCGTCGTCCTCTTCTTCTTCATTGTCTTCCATCATAACCCCTCTTTCTCCGTGCTTGGTCCAAACATTATAGTGGGGCATGAAACCGGACTCAAACAGTGGATGTGAATGGTTCTTGACGAGAGTAATTGTGACCATTCTTACAGACACCACATGGACAAGGCATAAAACCATCCGCCCGCTTGTTTGCCTCACCATAAGCGTAAAAGTATGCACGCCCTCAATGAACTGGGGTGAGCATCGGTCATCGACATCCATTGCGGCTCATCTTCATTACACAACACCGAATAGACCAAATTAATACAAGTTCATACATAAAGTTCATACAACACTTAAATGCAACAAACAAATAACTCTCTAGCTAAAGCATTTAAATGCAACAACAAATGCGATCAAGATCGCAACTAAGGTAACAATTGATCCAACAGCATAATGATACCAAGCCTCACTATCGATGGCATATTTTCTAATCTTTCTATTCTTCAAGCGCATTTTCTCCATCTTGATCTTGTGATCATCGATTTACATCGGCAACATGCAACTCCAATTCCATCTTCTCCCCTCAATTCTTTTCAATTTTTCTTTCAAGTACTCATTTTCTCTTTCAACTAAATTTAACCTCTCGACAATAGGGTCGGTTGGAATTTCCGTTCACATACCTCCTAGATAAAAATATCTATGTCAACTTGATGGGCATAATTTGTCATAAACACGAAATGCAACTAATAGTTTTAAAAGAGAATATACCACATCCGAATCATAACAAGGACGAGGGCCGACGGGACGGATATCAAAACCATGGCACTATGTATAACAAACAACGTCGGTAAGATAATTATTACATGATTAACTATATATCCAAATCACACAAACATCAATTTTTATATAAAATTACATGAACAAGAGGCTCACCACAAGGTGGTGCCGGTGACGGACAGTGCAAAGGGCGATCGACGGTGGTTACGACGGAGATTTAGAAGGCACTAAGTAAACCACACCTACATATGCAAACTAAGTGTTATTTTTGACCTCAAATTGCATATAAATCAAATACTAGCACATATATATATTTCCTCCCAAATTACTAAACTCACAAATTAGTAACTATATAAAGCATTGCAAGAGCTAATCTAGCAATGAGAGATGAAAGGACAAAGTTGCTAACCTTTGTGATCATTTGAATGGATGGGGGCCTTCAAATCTTGACAAATTTTGGGCAAATTTTGTGGTGAGCTCGAGGGGAAGAGGAAGAACAGAGAGGAGAGGAGAGGGGAAAGGGGGAAGAACAAAGCAAGCTGGACGAAGGGTTTATATGCAGGAGGACCTATAGTACCGGTTCGTGGCACGAACCGTACTAAAGGTGCCGGAGGGGCCCAGATCGACAACATCCTGCCACCACGCCATTAGTACCGGTTCGTGGCACGAACCGGTGCTAAAGGTTAGCCACGAACCGGTACTAATGAGAGCGGCCCGGCTAGCCGTTGGAACCGGCACTAATGTATACATTAGTGCCGGCTCTAATACAAACCGGCACTAATGTGCTTCACGTTTGACCCTTTTTCTACTAGTGTAGGGATACAATGGTAATGCTACAAGGCTGTAGGGTCGGGTCGTCAGCGTCTGGGGATCCGGGGCTGGGACCCGCCGAGTGCATGTGGTTCGCCGGGTTCCCCTAGGTGCGGGCCCCGCATGCCTAGGGGAACTGTTCGCCGTCTTGTCGATCGTCAGGGAGTGGCCGAGTCGAGTCGGGTACAGTGACGCTCCGTCAGGTCACCGCTTGCTGGCTTCAGTGCTGACGATGGGGCCATTGTTGCCATGCCGGCCCTGGTCAGTGGGTAGGTGAGGGGCACTGTTGCCATGCTCCGGCTGACCAGAGGCATGGGCGGGGCACTGTTGCCTCGGTCATCGGTGGATGAAGACTCGTCCCATCGTACGGCCTGGATGGGACGGGAGCTGACCCATGGCTGGGTTGAGGAACACGCAAAGGGTGGAGCTGGTTTGTTGGGGAAGTCTTGGTGTGCCAGGTTCTGCTGCCTTGTGCTGGTTGTCGAGGCCGAGTTGAGGAGCTTGGCCGGCCTGAGTGTTCGGCCGGGTCGAGGGGCTTGGCCGGGTTGAGCGACCCGGCCAAGCGCGGGCCGACCTGAGGGGCGTGTTGGGGAACGTAGTAATTTCAAAAAATTTCCTACGCACACGCAAGATCATGGTGATGCATAGCAACGAGAGGGGAGAGTGTTGTCCACGTACCCTCGTAGACCGAAAGCAGAAGCGTTAGAACAACGCGGTTGATGTAGTCGTCGCCTTCACGACCCGACCGATCAAGCACGAAACTACGGTACCTCCGAAGTTCTAGCACACGCTCAGCTCGATGACGTCCCTCGAACTCCGATCCAGCCGAGTGTCGAGGAGAGTTCCATCGACCGACGGCGTGGTGACGATCTTGATGTTCTACCGTCGCAGGGCTTCGCCTAAGCACCGCTACAATATTATCGAGGAGGACTATGGTGGAGGCGGGCACCGCACACGGCTAAGAGATCAAGAGATCAATTGTTGTGTCTATGGGGTGCCCCCTCCCCCGTATATAAAGGAGTGGAGGAGGGGCCGGCCAAGGGGGGTGGGGGAGTCCAACTCCCACCGGGAGTAGGACTCCCCCCTTTCCTGTTAGGACAGAGAGAGGGAAGGAAGAGGGAGGAGGGAGGAAGGAAAGGGGGCGGCCCCCCTCCCAATTCGGATTGGGCTTGGGGGGGGGGGGCTCCCTTGCTCCTTTCCCCTCCTTTCCACTAAGGCCCAATAAGGCCCATATACCTCCCGGGGGGTTCCGATAACCTCCCGGAGCTCTGGTATTGTCCCAATTTCACCCGGAACCTTTCCGGTGTCCAAATATAGTCGTCCAATATATCGATCTTTATGTCTCGACCATTTCGAGCCTCCTCGTCATGTCCGTGATCACATCCGGGACTCCGAACAACCTTAGGTACATCAAAACTCATAAACTCGTAATAAAACTGTCAACGAAACCTTAAGCGTGCGGACCCTACGGGTTCAAGAACTATGCATACATGATCGAGACACGTTTCTGGTCAATAACCAATAGCGGAACCTGGATGCTCATATTGGCTCCTACATATTCTACGAAGATCTTTATCAGTCAAACCGCATAACAACATACGTTGTTCCCTTTGTCATCGGTATGTTACTTGCCCGAGATTCTATCGTCGGCATCCCAATACTTAGTTCAATCTCGTTATCGGCAAGTCTCTTTACTCGTTACGTAATGCACCATTCTGTAACTAACTCATTAGCTACATTTCTTGCAAGGCTTATGATGTGCATTACCGAGAGGGCCCAGAGATACCTCTCCGACATTCGGAGTGACAAAGCTTAATCTCGAAATACGCCAACTCAACATGTACCTTTGGAGACACCTGTAGAGATCCTTTATAATCACCCAGTTACTTTGTGATGTTTGGTAGCACACAAAGTGTTCCTCCGGTAAACGGGAGTTGCATAATCTCATAGTTGTAGGAACATGTATAAGTCGTGAAGAAAGCAATAGCAACATACTAAACGATCAAGTGCTAAGCTAACGGAATGGGTCATGTCAATCACATCATTCTCCTAATGATGTGATCCCATTAATCAAATGACAACTCATGTCTATGGTTAGGAAACATAACCATCTTTGATTAATGAGCTAGTCAAGTAGAGGCATACTAGTGACATTAAGTTTGTCTATGTATTCACACATGTATCATGTTTTCGGTTAATACAATTCTAGCATGAATAATAAACATTTATCATGATATAAGGAAATAAATAATAACTTTATTATTGCCTCTAGGGCATATTTCCTTCAGTCTCCCACTTGCACTAGAGTTAATAATCTGGATTACACAGTAATGATTCTAACACCCATGGAGCCTTGGTGCTGATCATGTTTTGCTCGTGGAAGAGGCTTAGTCAACGGGTCTACAACATTCAGATCCGTATGTATCTTGCAAATCTCTATGTCTCCCACCTGGACTTGGTCCCAGATGGAATTGAAGCGTCTCTTGATGTGCTTGGTCCTCTTGTGAAATATGGATTCCTTTGCCAAGGCAATTGCACCAAGATTGTCACGAAAGATCTTCATTGGTCCCGATGCACTAGGTATGCCACCTATATCGAAATGAACTCCTTCATCCGACTCCTTCATTTGCTGCTTCGAAGCAGCTATGTACTCCGCTTCGCATGTAGATCCCGCCACGACGCTTTGTTTAGAACTGCACCAACCGACAACCCACCGCTCAATATAAACACGTGTCTGGTTTGTGATTTAGAATCGTCCGATCGGTGTCAAAGCTTGCATCGACGTAACCATTTACGACTAGCTCTTTGTCACCTCCATAAACGAAAACATATCCTTAGTCCTTTTCGTATTTCAGATATTCTTGACCGCTGTCGATGATCCACTCGGATTACTTTGGTACCTCCCCGCCAAACTTATTGCTAAGCATACGTCGGTCGGTACACAAGACTTGCATACATGATAGAGCCTATGGTCAAGCATAGGAACATCCTTCATTTTCTCTCTATCTTCTGTTGTGGTCGAGCATTGAGTCTGACTCAACTTCACACCTTGTAATACAGGCAAGAACCCTTTCTTTGCCTGATCCATTTTAAAAAAATTCAAAACTTTATCAAGGTATGTGCTTTGTGAAAGTCCAATTAAGCGTCTTGATCTATCTCTATAGATCTTGATGCCCAATATGTAAGCAGCTTCACCGAGGTCTTTCATCGAAAAACTTTTATTCAAGTATCCCTTTATGCTATCCAGAAATTCTATATCATTTCCAATTAACAATATGTCATCTACATATAATATCGGAAATGCTACAGAGCTCCCACTCACTTTCTTGTAAATACAGGCTTCTCCAAAAGTATGTATAAAACCATATGCTTTGATCACACTATCAAAGCGTTTATTCCAACTCCGAGAGGCTTGCACCAGTCCATAAATGGATCGCTGGAGCTTGCACACTTTGTTAGCACCTTTTGGATCAACAAAACCTTCTGGTTGCATCATATACAACTCTTCTTCTAGAAATCCATTCAGGAATGCAGTTTTGACATCCATTTGCCATCTTTCATAATCATAAAATGCGGCAATTGCTAACATGATTCGGACAGACTTAAGCATCGCTACGAGTGAGAAAGTCTCATCGTAGTTAACCCCTTGAACTTGTCGAAAACCTTTCGCAACAAGTCGAGCTTTGTAGACAATTACATTACCATCAGCGTCAGTCTTCTTCTTGAAGATCCATTTATTCTCGATGGCTTGCCGATCATCGGGAAAGTCAACCAAAGTCCATACTTTGTTCTCATACATGGATCCCATCTCAGATTTCATGGCCTCAAGCCATTTTGCGGAATCTGGGCTCATCATCGCTTCCTCATAGTGCGTAGGTTCGCCATGGTCAAGTAACATGACTTCCAAAATAGGATTACCGTACCACTCTGGTGCAGATCTTACTCTGGTTGACCTACGAGGTTCGGTAGTAACTTGATCTGAAGTTTCATGATCAATATCATTAGCTTCCTCACTAATTGGCGTAGTTGTCATAGGAACCGGTTCTTGTGATGAACTACTTTCCAATAAGGGAGTAGGTACAGTTACCTCATTGTAACACCCCCAGTGTCATGCTACAGTAATCCCCTGTTAATGGTGCCAGGTCAGCATGCTTACTGAGGTATTTATCACTTGATAAAAATCAAAGTCAAATTCAAATTGAAATTATGAGTGAAATTCAAAATTTCTCAAACATGCAAACTAAATTGTTCATTAAGTAGAAAATAATTCATAACTAATTATCTTCAGAAAAACAACATCACCTAAATTCATTATGTGACTCAAACAACATGAAACAGCTTCAAAACAGAAATTTAAAGTGCCATATCATTTATTAAAAATTCAATTGAAATCATTTTGGCTCCAAACCATTTTTTGGCAGTGGTAAATATTGCACTATAATTGTTGAGCTAAGTCACATATTTTATAAAACTCTAATGGTGGCTAAGCAATTTGCAAAACAGGAATAAATCAAAAAAAGAAAAGGAAAGCAAAGGGAGAAGAGAAAAAAAGGCCCATGCCCCACTGGGCCAAATGGCCCAGTTGTGTGTCGGCCCATGCCAGCCGGCCCACTTCCCCTCCCCTGTCGTCTTCCCCTTTCTCCTGTTCGACCGACTCGCGCGAGCGGTCGCCGTCGAACCCGCTCGTCGCTACGTGCCTCGCCGAAGAGGGGATAAGGATCCCCTCCCTCCCTGTCGCCTCGATCCCCTCTCCCCCACTTGCACCTGTCCTCCTCCAGATCCACCTCTCTGTCTTCGTCGTTTTGGAGAGGAGACTGACGCGGTCACCGCCGTTCTCCGTCGTCACCGCGGCCACAGCCACCGCCTCGCTCCGCCGCCTTGTCGTGAAGCTCCGCCGGGGTTGACTCCGTCGTCTGGTGCCCTCAGGTGGAGCTGGGAAGCACCACAGCCGCCGTTCGTCCTCGTCCCCGTCTCCGGCTGCCGTCGATATTCTTCGTCTCCGGCGCCGCCCCTGCAGCTCCTAAACCGCCACCGAGCCTCCTTGTGCTCCGCGGTGAGCTCTCCTTCCTCCCCGCTCTCTTCTCCTCGCCCCCAAGGTGCCCGTAGTTGTCGTCTCGTACGTGCCTGAGCCCATCACCGCGGGGGGCTCATCGCCGACGAGCTCCGGCAACCAAATGGTCCCGCGCCAGTGCCTGTTTAGCTTGCCCGCATGCGTAGGACCTCGCTCCCCCCTTTGCCTCGCCCGTTTGCGCACTGCTGCTGCTAATTCACTTCCACCCGAAAGCCACCACCGCCTCCACTCGTCGCCGGCGCCGTTTCCGGCAGCTCCAGCTCCGGCCGGCCTCACCACGCGAAGCAGCAGGCTCTCCCCGTTCGAACGCGCCCGCCCGCGCCGTGTTGGCCTCCTGTAGGCAAATCCCGTCCGTCTCCGCGTCGTGCCGCCGCGTGTGTGATGCCCCCGATTCAATCGTACACTAATCATGCACACAAATGTGTACGATCAAGATCAGGGACTCACGGGAAGATATCACAGCACAACTCTAAAAACATAAATAAGTCATACAAGCATCATAATACAAGCCAGGGGCCTCGAGGGCTCGAATACAAGTGCTCGATCATAGGCAAGTCAGCGGAAGCAACAATATCTGAGTACAGACATAAGTTAAACAAGTTTGCCTTAAGAAGGCTAGCACAAACCGGATCTGATCGAAATAGGCGCAGCCTCCCGCAGGATCCTCCTAAACTACTCCCCGTGGTAAATCGAGAGCACTGCACGTAGTAGTAGGCACCTCCAACAGTAGTAGGAGTAAATGCGTCGACAGTGGCGTCGCTCTCGACTCCAGCATCTGGTTGCGGCAACCAGAAATAAAGGAAAGGGGGGAAAGGGGGAAGAAAGCAACCATGAGTACTCATCCAAAGTACTCACAAGCAAGGAACTACACTACCTATGCATGGGTATATGTGTAAGGAGGCCATATCAGTGGACTGAACTGCAGAATGCCAGAATAAGAGGGGGATAGCTAGTCCTATCGAAGACTACGCTTCTGGCAGCCTCCGTCTTGCAGCATGTAGAAGAGAGTAGATTGAAGTCCTCCAAGTAGCATCGCCAAGTAGCATCTCCAAGTAGCATCTCCAAGTAGCATCTCTAGTAGCATCTCCAGTAGCATCGCATAGCATAATCCTACCCGGCGATCCTCTCCTCGTCGCCCTGTTAGAGAGCGATCACCGGGTTGTATCTGGCACTTGGAAGGGTGTGTTTTATTAAGTATCCGGTTCTAGTTGTCATAAGGTCAAGGTACAACTCCGGTCGTCCTTTACCGAGGGACACGGCTATTCAATAGATAAACTTCCCTGCAGGGTGCACCACATAACCCAACACGCTCGATCCCGGTTGGCGGACACACTTTCTGGGTCATGCCCGCCTCGGAAGATCAACACGCCGCAGCCCCACCTAGGCACAACAGAGAGGTCAGCCGCGGTCTAAATCCTATGCGCGCAAGAAGGGTCCGGGCCCATCGCCCATTGCACACCAAGACGTTATGAGGGCGGCCGAAATGCACCTAGCAACCTCCATTACAAAGGAAGTTGCGCTAACGCAGTCCAATCCGGCGCGCGCCGCTCCGTCGCTGACGTCAAGAAGGCTTCGGCTGATACCACGACGTCGGGATACCCATAACTACTCCCGCGTAGATGGTTAGTGCGTATAGACCAAATGGCCAGACTCAGATCAAATACCAAGATCTCGTTAAGCGTGTTAAGTATCTGCGAGCGCCGAATAGGGCCAGCCCACTGCCTCCTAGGTGGTCTCAACCTGCCTGTCGCTCCGCCACAAAGTAACGATCGGGGCCGTGGGAACCCAGCCCACCTCTACCAGATGGAGCCACTGTCCTTTCAAATTTCCACATCGGATGCACTTGCGAGTACTCAGCGAAATGACCCGACTTTAGTCACCATCCAGATAGTATGTATGTATGTAGTATATACCGTGATCACCTCCCAAGTGATCACGGCCCGATAGTATAGCAAGGCGGTGACAAGAGTGTAGGGCCAATGATGATAAACTAGCATCCTATACTAAGCATTTAGGATTGCGGGTAAGGTATCAATGATTTGTACCAACAATGACAAAGGCTATACAATGTAATAGGAGTAATCGAACAAGAATATGCTACACTACTCTAATGCAAGCAAGATAGAGAAGAATAGGCGATATCCGTGATCAAGGGGGGCTTGCTGGTTGCTCACAGGCAAGGAGGGGTCGTCAACACCGTAGTCGAACTGGGGGTCGTCGGCAGCCTTGGGGTCTACCGGAAAGAAGTAACGGAGGGGGAACACAATAAATAACAGAGCAATCAAAGTATCACAAAGTATAGCATGGCAATACGCGGTGTTAGAGGTGACCTAACGCAGTAGTAGGTGATACCCGCGAAGTGGGAAAACATCCGGGAAAGTATCCCCGGTGTTTCGCGTTTTCGGACAGATGAACCGGAGGTGAAATGTTGCAGGTTTGCTATGCTAGGGATGTGTGGCGGACTAATGGGCTGCGTATCCGGATTCGTCTCGTCATTCTGAGCAACTTTCATGTAGAAAACATTTTAATCTGACCTACGGTTTATTTTCTATTAACTTTTAAAGTTTTAAATCATTTTCTAAATTATTATTACTAGTTTAATTCGAAATCAGCATTACTGCATCAGCATGACGTCAGCAGTCAACAGAGGTGTTGACTGGGTCAAAATGACGTGGGTCCGCATGTCATTAACTGATTAGGCTAATCAGGGTTTAATTAAGTTAACTATTGATTAGGTTAATCTAAACAGGATTAATTAAGTTAATTAATTCTTTAATTAATTAATTAGTATTTTAACATTTTGATTATTATTTAATTAATTAATTAATTCTTTTTTTAATTCCTTTTTTTAAAGGTTCTAGGGGACGGCCCCACATGTCATAGGCCAGGGGGCCATAGCGGGTGTGGGCTAACAGTTAATGGGCGAGCGGATGGGCACCCGAGCGGGCGCTATGATCACGAGAGAGAAGGGCGGCCTTGCGACGCCGCGAACGCAGAGGCGGGCTGTGGTGTGAGGGTGGGCGCGGTGAACGGGACACAGTGTGGGCCGGGTTGGCACATGCAGCGCGGTTCGACGAGCGGTGGCGAGGGACGAGGTTCAACAGGCAACAAAGGCGATTCTGCGGCAGCTAGGAGCGAGGGCACGGCGGGCGCAGTGACATGGCGTGGCGGACCCCATCGAGGGCGCGGTGGCCGCGATGATAGAGAGGAAAGGGGGGCGAGGAAGTAGGGAAGGCGAAGGCCGGGGGCCTCACCAACGTTGCAGGGAAGAGGCAGCAAGGCCTGGGGTAGACCGTCGACGAGGAGATGAGGAGGTCCGGTGGGGAGGTCCGGCGATGGCGAGGCCTTCAGGCGGCGAGGGAGGAGCTTCTGCGCGGCGGTGGCGCGAGGACGCCGATAAGGGGATCCCAGCCTTGGCGCTGCAGTGGTGGGGCTCCGGCAGGAGGATGGCGATGGATGCAGCGACGGCGGCGGGCTGGGCGACGAGCAGCGTCGGGGTCATGGATCGATCCCGATCCGGGAGGGATCGGGGAAGGAGAGTGGGAGTGGGGGTGTGGGTGGTTAGGGTTTGCGGGGGTGAGGGATAAGGTGTGGCCGGTGGGCCTTTGCCCGATTGGGCGGTGTGAATGGGCCGGCCTAGTGGGTCGGTGGCCCTGGGGGAGGGCTTTTCTTTTCTTCTCTTTTTGTTT
This sequence comes from Aegilops speltoides, assembly GCA_021437245.1. NCBI lineage: Eukaryota > Viridiplantae > Streptophyta > Magnoliopsida > Poales > Poaceae > Aegilops > Aegilops speltoides. The sequence continues at coordinate 545,675,466 of CM038143.1, forward strand.
GTTTTCTCTTTTGTATTTTGTTTCTTTTATTTATTTTCTTTTCTGTTTTAAATCATTTTAAATTACTTAGGCATTTTCTAAAATGTGTTTACTTCAACATAATTCTTGATGCAATAATTGACATAGCTTAACATTTTTGTTTCAATATTTGAAAACTTTTGTCGTTTGACTTATTTAGGATTTAAATTTGAAGCGGTTTTGAATTAACACGAGATTAATTACGGTGACAAAGGTGACGTGGCACCATTAACGTGAGATTACTGTAGCATGATTATCCCAAGGCGTCACAATTCTCCTCCATTACAAGAAATCTCGTCCGAGATTTGAGAGGTAGTGAAAGGGGGAAGGTTTGGTAACTAATCTAGCGGTCTTCTCATGTCGGCTTGCTCTTCTCGAAGAGGCCGGTCCAATACATTGATGTCTTCATTTCTCTCCGCTCAAGTCATCAAGATAAAGTCGGTATCCTTTCTTGGGGGTTCCATCATACCTACAAAAGAATAAGGGGTATTCGGGAGAACGAACCTCTACAAGGTTGACTATCGGTCGATATCATCGGGAAGGTGGCGAAAGTAACTCTCGAATTGAAATTTAAGAAAATATCGAGAGCAAAGTAATGAGGTTTCATGGGATGTTTAGAACAAGCGCAACTGCTTCGATGCCCAAACGGGCGTGAAAGGGGCTCAAAGCAATCGGGAATAAGTATTATGTCGATACTGAATAGATCAACAGCAAGTGGCCCGTGAATTACATACAAAGTCAAGCGTGAGAATAACTTTGACAATAGAAGTCTGAAGAGTCGGGTTTCGATCACCGTGGAACTGTGGTTATGGGCCCACCATGTGGGGTAAAAGAAGGAAGGGCGTTGACATCTTGCACGATCGCATAAGAAAGACATGTCGAGCATAGCACATCGCTTATGTTGGCAACAATGTCGGTACCAAGGGCGAGGGACGAAGAGAACCATTTTCTTGCTCGTTGAGCGAGGCGACCAATAGGCAAAGTTCTCGCCCATCGGCGGTTACCGGGATGTCATCAACAAAAGTAATGAGGTCTTTTGATGTAATTGTACAGAGGTGTTTACATAAGCAGGAGAATATTATCGCTTGGATCATATAGATCACCAGAAGGTTAAACGAAACAATGGAAAGGAAAAGGTGATCATGAGATTAAACAGAACAATGGAAAAGAAAATGTGTTTAAACACACATTTCAGGGATATATCCTTCCCAAGGACAAGCAGAGCATGATATCATGTCAGGATATAATTTAGAAAACCCTTTAGGTAAGGGGAGAGAAATTTCAAGACATTACCCATACAACGGTGTTTGGATAATTGAGCAAGAAACATTTAGCATTGGGCTTCAAATGTTCTTATTGAAGATCGGAGTACCACAGACATGCTTCGAGATAGCATTGACATGGTCTTCAAGCAAATGTCAGACTTTGGATACAAAGGATCCATCAGAAACAACTTATAGAATAAGTCTTACCATTTCCTCATGGAAGAATGGATAACCTTGCTGAAAAGGAATATATAACAATAGGGCCTCCGGCCAGGTGTGCTAGGCATGACATCACCTTACCGGGTCACATAAAAGACCAGTGTTATAACTCTTGGAAAAATGTTCCGACCATCATATCTGACCGAGATTCGGATCTGATCGGTGTTAGGATACCTCAGACTCAGGATGCCTGAGAAGAAAAGGTGCAAAACAAATTGACGAGATGACATTGCAAGATTCTCGGGAAATAACGTACGGAAGCAAGGCTTCGAAACAAGAGTTCATCAGTAAACCAAAGAGAGGATGAGGAGGTGGCTGATGGACTCAGCGACAATTCAACTAGGTATCCCAAAAGATGGATCTCCACAATTATGTGGATAAGGAGATAGCATTTGTCAGATCAAATGATGTAATGAAGTATGCTCGAGTAAAACATACACAATTAAACATTGGTTGAAAGGTGCGCCCGAAATATGGGTTGGGTTGCACGACCAATGTCAGAATGGTGATTCAATAATCAATAGTCTAAGAATGAACGGCCGACCATTAACTTGAAAGCAATAGGGTCGCTAGAAGTTTTGAATTCACACATCATAGTTCAATTGTCGATTTTCCGTTTAGAAACAACACGGGGACCAAGGAATGAACGAAGATGGCAGGAAGTATCACTTGTACCAAGAATGCATAAGAGGTGGTGAAATTCTTGTGACATTATTGACACAAAAGATGGCAATACTCCAAGGTAAAGAAGATCAATTGCTGGATAGCATGGCTCTCAAGGTATAACACGAAACACTAACAAGTTTGTGTTGAATGGAAGGCAATCAAGTGGTCGAGATAACACAAATCATCGAGGGCAAGGATGGTATTTCTCTTCATGAATTCAATCGATATCCTGGAAGAGCTCAAAATGTTGATGATGATCATGACACATTTGTCGAGAGGTTTCATGAAGATATAATCGCTCATCGACGACATCAAGCAAAAGGAAGGATGGAGCGAAAAGTTATTAAAACCACGGATACGACACAAACTCGGAATCAAGCTTGTTGTTCAAGGCGAAATGATATGACAAGGAGAGTCGACGTAAGCTTAGCTCATCGTCGAAAATTGTGCTTCGGAAAGAAGGACCAGATAACACAGTTAAAAAGTTGCACGATAATGATATAGCCGATAAGGCTAGGAATGACGGATCGGGTACAAATTGCATTTAAAGAAGATTACTAAGAGTTGTTGAACCGTGAGTGCGGACTCGGTTCGCTTATCGATGTCTTTGAGTGTTTAATAACTCAGAGCCCATGAAAATTGTAATCACCGAGAATGTAGTACTTGATGAAGAACTCATAAGGAGTTATGCAGTTCCAAGATAATCTCGAGATACCAGGGGGGTAATACTCGAGGGTAGAGCAGAGTAGAAGGTGGACACATGAAATGATCTGCAGACGACAAGTACTTAAACTTGCACGAGAAAAGGTATTTAAAGGAGGACATGGTCGGAACCACGATTGCAAAAGGCCAGATCCCAGATATAAGATGAACTTATACCAAGGGAATACTTAATTTAAGAGAAGCTTTCATGATAAGTTCTACATCGTGTCCATGGGCATGAACACAAAGTCCAAGGTCGACTCCCACTTCTCCAATGCATGACCATTCATTCACTGCTCTAGATAAAATGATATTAGTTGTTGAAAGTTTTACCTGGTGCAATACTAGATAAGTATGACCCTTGAAATCTTTCGGGTTCACACGGATCAGGGAACGCATAGGTTCAACCCACCAGGGCATCTTAGGAATATATACTACAAACTTCTATAGTAATTAACACAAGCTCGAAAGCTGAGCAGGGTTGAGAAAGCAGAGGATACAATTTACCAAAGGCATTATGTATCCGAGGGAAGGCTCACAAGGTTATTGAATATGAAGGACGCTGTTGGATAAAACCCAACGAAGGATCTGCCGGTCCATAATGGAGCTGATGTGAGTATCGGTACTCAATCAGAGAAGAAATAATGCAAGGGCGTCAGATTATAGAACATCTGAATAATTCGACGCTTAGATAACAAAGGAATTATGATTTCTGAAACAAAGGAGCAGGAGCAGACTGTTTGATTAAAAATGAATAAGTTGAATAGACTTGGGGGTACAATCGACGACAACTTGATTGGTCGAGGACCAGCTCATGTTTAAAATGACATCTGAGCTGGAAGGATGAATTCTAGGATCTGATTGAGGATTGCGAGCATTCGCAACATATTGAATCAACATACTCAAAATGATAATGACAAGGTATGCCATTAAGATTACGAGACTTATGGGATTAACCATAATGCAAGCAAGCAAGAATTTCAAGAGCAATAGGCTGCTCAGGATTTTCGGAAGATCGGGTAGTATTTGAATGTATTTTTGTGAAACACATGAACAACTTTGGATGAACGGATACTCGGCAAGCGCAAGTAATTATCCGTAGGGGTATTCATGCAGCAAAGGAACCGCAGCGAAGGCGTAAAGGATTCTAAGAATATCGAGGAGTATTTCAAGACATCTTGTAATAACAAGAGCAACCGGGGATGACAATATGAACGATAGGTGTAAGTAGTTATCCAGCGGGATTTATCGATGGAAGTGAATTGCAAAAGCGATGGCACATAGTCTCGAGAGCACATCGTAGAGTATCTTCGAATCTTCCGTGCAAAGAAAGGTCATCGGTAACAAGGGCTCTCCGGGAGGAAGTACTTGCGAGAACCTAAAGTTAGTTTTGTTTTTAGCAAAATCATTTACCCTGAATAGAAGAGAGCTCAGAGTCCCAGAGTAAAGATCGAGGAGTAAAAGATCCTAATACCACCCAATGGCGACGTGGGCCCATGGGGCGCACAGCCATGTTAGTACAAAGTTTTGCAATGTCTAGACTCAACTTCGGCCAAGGAGTTGGGAAGGGGATTCCTACAGGCAGTCGGCTCTGATACCAACTTGTGACGCCCCCGATTCAATCGTACACTAATCATGCACGCAAATGTGTACAATCAAGATTAGGGACTCACGGGAAGATATCACAACACAACTCTAAAAACATAAATAAGTCATACAAGCATCATAATACAAGCCAGGGGCCTCGAGGGCTCGAATACAAGTGCTCGATCATAGACGAGTCAGCAGAAGCAACAATATCTGAGTACATACATAAGTTAAACAAGTTTGCCTTAAGAAGGCTAGCACAAACTGGGATACAGATCGAAATAGGCGCAGGCCTCCTGCCTGGGATCCTCCTAAACTACTCACAGTGTCGTAAATCGAGCCTGCACGTAGTAGTAGGCACCTCCAACAGAGTAGGAGTCGCCGCCGACGGTGGCGTATGGCTCTGGACTCCAAATCTCCGTTGTGGCAACCGTAAAGAAAGGAAAGGGGGAAAGGGGAAGAAAGCAACCGTGAGTACTCATCCAAAGTACTATAAGGTGGAACTACACTACATATGCATGGGTATATGTGTAAGGAGGCCATATCGGTGGTGAATGCGAGAATGCCGAATAAGAGGGGATAGCTAGTCCTATCGAAGACTACGCTCGCAGCCTCCGTCTTGCAGCATGTAGAAGAGAGTAGATTGAAGTCCTCCAAGTAGCATCGCCAAGTAGCATCTCCAAGTAGCATCTCCAAGTAGCACCTCTAGTAGCATCTCCAGTAGCATCGCATAGCATAATCCTACCCGGCGATCCTCTCCTCGTCGCCCTGTTAGAGAGCGATCACCGGGTTGTATATGGCACTTGGAAGGGTGTGTTTTATTAAGTATCCGGTTCTAGTTGTCATAAGGTCAAGGTACAACTCCGGGTCGTCCTTTTACCGAGGGACACGGCTATTCGAATAGATAAACTTCCCTACAGGGGTGCACCACATAACCCAACACGCTCGATCCCATTTGGCTGGACACACTTTCCTGGGTCATGCCCGGCCTCGGAAGATCAACACGTTGCAGCCCCACCTAGGCACAATAGAGAGAAGCGCGCAAGGGTCTGGGCCCATCGCCCATTGCACACCTGCACATTGCGAGGGCGGCCAGAAACAGACCTAGCAACCTCCATTACAAAGGAAGTTGCGTTAACGCAGTCCAATCTGGCGCACGCCGCTCCGTCGCTGACGTCAAGAAGGCTTCGGCTGATACCACGACGTCGGGATACCCATAACTACTCCCGCGTAGATGGTTAGTGCGTATAGACCAAATGGCCAGACTCAGATCAAATACCAAGATCTCGTTAAGCATGTTAAGTATCCGTGAACGCCGAACAGGGCCAGGCCCACCTATCTCCTAGGTGGTCTCAACCTGCCTGCCGCTCCCGCCACAAAGTAACAATCGGGGCCGTCGGGAACCCAGCCCACCTCTACCAGATGGAGCCACTGTCCTTTCATTTTCACATCGAATCACTTGTGAGTACTCAACGAGTGACCCGACTTTAGTCACCATCTGATAGTATGTATGTATGTAGTATATACCGTGATCACCTCCCAAGTGATCACAGCCCGATAGTATAGCAAGGCGGACTAACAAGAGTGTAGGGCCGTGATGATAAACTAGCATCCTATACTAAGCATTTAGGATTGGGGTAAGGTATCAATGATCATAGTAACAATGACAAAGCTATACAATGTAATAGGAGTAACGAACAAAGAATATGCTACACTACTCTAATGCAAGCAGATAGAGAAGAATAGACGATATCTGGTGATCAAGGGGGGGCTTGCACAGGTTGCTCTGGAAAGGAGGGTCGCCAACACCGTAGTCGAATCAGGGGTCGCTGGCAGCCTTGGGGTCTCTAGGAAAGAAGTAACGGAGGGGGAACACAATAAATAACAGAGCAATCAAAGTATCACAAAGTATAGCATGGCAATACGCGGTGCTAGAGGTGACCTAACGCAGTAGTAGGTGATACCCGCGAAGTGGGAAAACATCTGGGAAAGTATCCCCGGTGTTTCGCGTTTTCGGACAGATGAACCGGAGGTGAAATGTTACAGGTTTGCTATGCTAGGGATGTGTGGCGGACTAACGGGCTGCGTATCCGGATTCGTCTCGTCGTTCTGAGCAACTTTCATGTAGAAAACATTTTCATCTGACCTACGGTTTGTTTTCTATTAATTTTTAAAGTTTTAAATCATTTTCTGAATTATTATTACTAGTTTAATTCGAAATCAGCATTACTGCATCAGCATGACGCAGCAGTCAACAGAGGTGTTGACTGGGTCAAAATGACGTGGGTCCGCATGTCATTGACTGATTAGGCTAATGAGGGTTTAATTAAGTTAACTATTGATTAGGTTAATCTAAACATGATTAATTAAGTTAATCAATTCTTTAATTAATTAATTAGTATTTTAACATTTTAATTATTATTTAATTAATTAATTAATTCTTTTTTTTAATTCCTTTTTTAAGTTTCTAGGGGACGGCCCCACATGTCATAGGCCAGGGGGCCATAGCGGGTGTGGGCTAACGGGTTAACGGGCGAGCCCGGATGGGCACCCGAGCGGGCGTTCATGGCCGGAGAGAAGGCGTGGCCAAGGCGCGACGCCGCTCTGCAGAGGCGGGCTGTGGTGTGAGGTTAGGTGAACGGTGAGCAGGGACGATGGTTGGCACGGCCATGGGCGGCTCGACGAAGCGGTGGCGAGGGACGAGGTCCAACAGGCAACAATGCGATTCGTGCAGCAGCTAGGAGCAGGGGGCATGGCGGGGCGCAGTGACCGCGGGCATGGCCGGACCCCATCGAGGGTGCGGTGGCCGCGATGATAGAGAGGAAAGGGGGGCGAGGAAGTAGGGAAGGCGAAGGCCGAGGGCCTCACCAACGTTGCAGGGAAGAGGCAGCGAGGCCTGGGGTAGACCGTCGACGAGGAGATGAGGAGGTCCGGTGGGGAGGTCCGGCGACGGCGAGGCCTTCAGGCGGCGAGGGAGGAGCTTCTGCGCGGCGGTGGCGCGAGGACGCCGATAATGCGGGGATCCCCATGGCCAGTGGTGGGGCTCCGTGGCGGCAGGATGGCGATGGGCGTGGGTGCGACGGCGGCGGGGCCGGGCGACGGCGCGGCTGGGTCGGGATCGATCCCATCCAGAGGGGATCAGGGAAGGAGAGTGGGAGTGGGGTGTGGGTGGTTAGGGTTTGCGGGGTGAGGGATAAGGTGTGGCGGGTGGGCCTTTGCCAGATTGGGCCAATGCCTATTGGTCGGCCGGCCCGGGGGAGGGCTTTTCCTTTTCTTCTCTTTTTGTTTGTTTTCTCGTTTGTATTTTGTTTCTTTTATTTATTTTCTTTTCTGTTTTAAATCATTTTAAATTACTTAGGCATTTTCTAAAAATGTGTTTACTTCAACATAATTACTGATGCAATAATCGACATAGCCCGAACATTTTTGTTTCAATATTTGAAAACTTTTGTCGTTTGACTTATTAGGATTTAAATTTGAAACGGTTTTGAATTAACCCGAGATTAATTACAGTGACAAAGGTGACGTGGCAACATTAACGTGAGATTACTGTAGCATGATTATCCGGGCGTCACAGCGGGAGAGGTCGCCGGAGCCTTCTCCTACGCTTCTCTGGCGTGGCTTGGCCAGTACACCCACTCGAAGTCATCGCCAATGGGCCTCATGGGCCCTTTGACTAAGTTGACTCAGTCAACTTTGCTGACTGGGCGTCCCTTGTCAATGACAGGCGGGCCCCACTCGCTAATTAACCTTAGTGTAATTTAAAATGGTTAATTAACCTAAGCAGCCACTGACACCTGGGGCCCACCCCTCCTTAATTAGCTATGCTTAATTAAAATGAACTCAATTAGCTCTCTGTCTATGACATGTGGGTCCCACTGGACCCACAGGTCAGTTTGACCTGGTCAGCGAGTCTGTTGACTGCTGACGTCATCAACACTTCATGCTGATGTCATATTTCTATTTTGTTAATTTAGATAATTCCAGAATATTGTTTAAACTTTGAAAATTCATAGAAATTAAACCGTAGCTCAGATGAAAATGTTTTCTATATGAAAGTTGCTCAGAAAAATCCAAAGAATCTGGATACGCAGCCAGTTCGTCCGCCACACACCCCTAACATATCAAACTCGCAACTTTCCCCCTCCGGCTCCTCTGCCCGAAAACGTGAAACACCGGGGGTACTTTCCCGGATGTTTCCCCCCTTCACCAGTATCACCTCATACCGCGTTAGAACACGTCTAGCTCTGCTTGTTGTCCTGTTATGCACTTGCTAGCTATGTATTTACTGTTTTCTCCCCCCTCTTCTCTCCGGTAGACCTCGTGACGATGCTGATGCCCCTGTGGTCGACTACGTCACCGACGACCCCTCCTTCTTGTCTGAGCAACCAGGCAAGCCCCCCCTTGATCACCAGATATCACCTACTCTCCTCTATACTACTTGCAATTGAGTAGTGTAGCATGTTACTGCTTTTCATTATTCCTATCCTGATGCATAGCCTGACCTTGTTACTACTGTTGTTACCTTTACCTGCAATCCTACTGCTTAGTATAGGATGCTAGTGTTCCATCAGTGGCCCTACATTCTTGTCCGTCTGCCATGCTATACTATCGGGCCGTGATCACTAGGGAGGTGATCACGGGTATATACTATATACTAGACATGATACATGTGGTGACTAAACTCGGGTCGGCTCGAGGAGCACCCGCGAGTGATTCACGGATTGGGGGCTGAAAGGACCTTGTCCCGACGGCCCTCTGTGTGGATCTCTGTGGCGGAGCGAGAGGGCGGGTTGAGACCGCCTGGGAGAGAGGTGGGCCTGGCCCTGTTCGGCGTTCGCGGATACATAACACGCTTAACGAGATCTTTGGTATTTGATCTGAGTCTGGCTACTGGCCTATACGCACTAACCAACTACGCGGGAACAGTTATGGGCACTCGATGTCGTGGTATCAGCCGAAGCATTTCGTGACATCAGCGACTGAGCGGCGCGCGCCGGATTGGACTGGAATGCCACTAGGCTAGGTCTGCTTTCGGCCGCCCTACAAGCGCAGTGTGTGTGCTCGGGCGATGGGCCTGCACCACAATGGCGCTTAGGTTTAGACCGCGTCTTGACCTCTCTATTATGCCTAGGTGGGGCTGCGACGTGTTGATCTTCTGCGGCGGGCATGACCCAGAAAAGTGTGTCCGGCCAAATGGGATCAAGCGTGTTGCGTTATGTGGTGCACCCCTGCAGGGAAGTTAATCTATTCGAATAGATGTGATCTTCGGTAACAGGATGACTTGGAGTTGTACCTTGACCTTATGACAACTAGAACCGGATACTTAATAAAACACACCCTTCCAAGTGCCAGATACAACTCGGTGATCGCTCTCTAACAGGGCGACGAGGAGGGGATCGCCGGGAACAGTTATGGGCACTCGATGTCGTGGTATCAGCCGAAGCATTTCGTGACATCAGCGACTGAGCGGCGCGCGCCGGATTGGACTGGAACGCCACTAGGCTAGGTCTGCTTTGGGCCGCCCTCGCAATGTGCAGGTGTGCTCAGGGCGATGGGCCCAGACCCCTGTGCGCTTAGGTTTAGACCGGCGTGCTGCCTCTCTATTATGCGTAGGTGGGGCTGCGACGTGTTGATCTTCTGCGGCCGGGCATGACCCAGAAAAGTGTGTCCGGCCAAATGGGATCAAGCATGTTGGGTTATGTGGTGCACCCCTGCAGGGAAGTTAATCTATTCGAATAGATGTGATCTTCGGTAACAGGATGACTTGGAGTTGTACCTTGACCTTATGACAACTAGAACTGGATACTTAATAAAACACACCCTTCCAAGTGCGAGATACAACTCGGTGATCGCTCTCTAACAGGGCGACGAGGAGGGGATCGCCGGGGTAGGATTATGCTATACGATGCTACTTGGAGGACTTTAGTCTACTCTCTTCTACATGCTGCAAGAAGCGGATGTTGCTGTGTTTAGTCTTGACGGATTAGCTATCCCCTCTTATTACGGCATTCTGCGCAGCTCACCCACCGATATGGCCCTTTACACATATATCCATGCATATGTAGTGTAGCTCCTTGCTTGCGAGTACTTTGGATGAGTACTCATGGTTGCCTTGTTCCCCCTTTCCCCCTTTCTTTACCCGGTTGCTGCGACCAGACGATGGAGCCCAAGAGCCAGACGCCACCGTCGACGACGACTACTACACCGGAGGTGCCTACTACTACGTGCAACCCGCTGACGATGACCAGGAGTAGTTAGGAGGATCCTGTGCAGAGGCCTCGCCTCTTCGATCCAGATCCCGGTTTGTGCTAGCCATCTTATGGCAACTTGTTTAACTTATGTCTGTACTCAGATATTATTGCTTCCGATGACTCGTCTATGATCGAGCACTTGTATTCGAGCCCTCGAGGCCCCTGGTTTGTATTATGATGCTTGTATGACTTATTTATGTTTTAGAGTTGAGTTGTGATATCTTCCCGTGAGTCCCTGATCTTGATCGTACAAATTTGTGTGCATGATTAGTGTACGATTGAATCGGGGGCGTCACACTCATCAAGTTCTACTTTCCTCCCACTCACTTCTTTCGAGAGAAACTCCTTCTCTAGAAAGGATCCGAATTTAGCAACAGAAGTCTTGCCTTCAGATCTGTGATAGAAGGTGTACCCAATAGTCTCTTTTGGGTATCCTATGAAGACACATTTCTCCGATTTGGGTTCGAGCTTATCTGGTTGAAGTTTCTTCACATAAGCATCGCAGCCCCAAACTTTAAGAAACGACAACTTTGGTTTCTTGCCAAACCATAGTTCATAAGGCGCCGTCTCGACGGATTTTGATGGTGCCCTATTTAACGTGAATGTGGCCGTCTCTAAACCATAAGCCCAAAACGAAAGCGATAAATCAGTAAGAGACATCATAGATCGCACCATATCTAGTAAAGTACGATTACAACGTTCGGACACACCATTTCGTTGTGGTGTTCCGGGTGGCGTGAGTTGCGAAACTATTCTGCATTGTTTCAAATGTAAACCAAACTCGTAACTCAAATATTCTCCTCCACGATCAGATCGTAGAAACTTTATTTTCTTGTTACGATGATTTTCCACTTCACTCTGAAATTCTTTAAACTTTTCAAATGTTTCAGACTTGTGTTTCATCAAGTAGATATACCCATATCTGCTCAAATCATCTGTGAAGTGAGAAAATAACGATACCCGCCGCAAGCCTCAATATTCATTGGACCACATACATCAGTATGTATGATTTCCAAAAAATCAGTTGCTCGCTCCATAGTTCCGGAGAGTGGCGTTTTAGTCATCTTGCCCATGAGGCACGGTTCGCAAGTACCAAGTGATTCATAATCAAGTGATTCCAGAAGTCCATCAGTATGGAGTTTCTTCATGCGCTTTACACCAATATGACCCAAACGGCAGTGCTACAAATAAGTTGCACTATCATTATCAACTCTGCATCTTTTGGCTTCAACATTCTGAATATGTGTATCACTACTATCGAGATTTAATAAAAATAGACCACTCTTCAAGGGTGCATGACCATAAAAGATATTACTCATATAAATAGAACAACCATTATTCACTGATTTAAATGAATAACCGTCTCGCATCAAACAAGATCCAGATATAATGTTCATGCTCAACGCGCACCAAATAACAATTATTCAGGTCTAAAACTAATCCGAAGGTAGATGTAGAGGTAGCGTGCCGACCGCGATCACATCGACTTTGGAACCATTTCCCACGCATCGCCACCTCATCCTTAGCCAATCTTCGCTAATCCGTAGTCCTGCTTCGAGTTGCAAATATTAGCAATGTAACCAATTATCAAATACACAAAGCTCTTGTGAGCATTAGTAAGGTACACATCAATAACATGTATATCACATATACCTTTGTTCACCTTGCCATCCTTCTTATCCGCCAAATATTTGGGGCAGTTCTACTTCCAGTGACCAGTCTGCTTGTAGTAGAAGCACTCAGTCTCAGGCTTAGGTCCAGATTTGGGTTTCTTCTCTTGAGCAGCAACTTGTTTGATGTTCTTCTTGAAGTTCCCCTTCTTATTCCCTTTACCCTTTTTCTTAAAACGGGTGGTCTTATTGACCATCAACACTTGATGCTCCTTCTTGATTTCTACCTCCACAGCCTTTAGCATTGCGAAGAGCTCGGGAATAGTCTTGTCCATCCCTTGCATATTATAGTTCATCACGAAGCTCTTGTAGCTTGGTGGCAGTGATTGAAGAATTCTCTCAATGACACTATCATCAGGAAGATTAACTCCCAGTTGAATCAAGTGATTATTATACCCAAACATTTTGAGTATATGTTCACTGACAGAACTATTCTCTTCCATCTTGCAGCTATAGAACTTATTGGAGACTTCATATCTCTCAATCTGGGCATTTGCTTGAAATATTAACTTCAACTCCTGGAACATCTCATATGCTCCACGACGTTGAAAACGTCGTTGAAGTCCCGGTTCTAAGCCGTAAAGCATGGCACACTGAACTATCAAGTAGTCATCAGCTTTGCTCTGCCAGACGTTCTTAACGTCGTCAGTTGCATCTGCAGTAGGCCTGGCACCCAGCGGTGCTTCCAGGACGTAATTCTTCTGTGCAGCAATGAGGATAATCCTCAAGTTACGGACCCAATCCGTGTAATTTCTACCATCATCTTTCAACTTAGCTTTCTCAAGGAACACATTAAAATTCAACGGAACAACAACACGAGCCATCTATCTACAACAAATATAGACAAGCAAAATACTATCAGGTACTAAGTTCATGATAAATTTAAGTTCAATTAATGATCTTACTAAAGAACTCCCACTTAGACAGACATCTCTCTAGTCATCTAAGTGATCACGTGATCCAAATCAACTAAACCTTGTCCGATCATCACGTGAGATGGAGTAGTTTTCAATGGTGATCATATCTACTATATGATTCACGTTCGACCTTTCGATCTCCGTGTTCCGAGGCCATATCTGTATATCTTAGGCTCGTCAAGTTTAACCTGAGTATTCCGCGTGTGCAACTGTTTTGCACCCGTTGTATTTGAACGTAGAGCCTATCACACCCAATCATCACGTGGTGTCTCAGCATGAAGAACTTTCGCAATGGTGCATACTCAGGGAGAACACTTCTTGATAATTAGTGAGAGATCATCTTAAAATGCTACCGTCAATCAAAGCAAGATAAGATGCATAAAGGATAAACATCACATGCAATCAATATAAGTGATATGATATGGCCATCATCATCTTATGCTTGTGATCTCCATCTTCGAAACACCGTCGTGATCACCATCGTCACTGGCGCGACACCTTGATCTCCATCGTAGCATCATTGTCATTTCGCCATCTATTGCTTCTATGACTATCGCTACCGCTTAGTGATAAACTAAAGAAATTACATGGCGCTTGCATTTCATACAATAAAGCGACAACCATATGGCTCCTGCCAGTTGCCGATAACTTGGTTACAAAACATGATCATCTCATACAAAAAATATAGCATCACGTCTTGACCATATCACATCACAACATGCCCTGCAAAAACAAGTTAGACATCCTCTACTTTGTTCTTGCAAATTTTACGTGGCTGCTACGGGATGAGCAAGAACTGTTCTTACCTACGCATCAAAACCACAATGATAGTTCGTCAAGTTAGTGCTATTTTAACCTTTGCAAGGACCGGGCGTAGCCACACTCGGTTCAACTAAAGTTGGAGAAACTGACACCCGCCAGCCACCTGTGTGCAAAGCACATCGGTAGAACCAGTCTCACGTAAGCGTACGCGTAATGTCGGTCCAGGCCGCTTCATCCAACAATACCGCCAAACCAAAGTATGACATGCTTTGGTAGCGGTATGACTTGTATCGCCCACAACTCACTTGTGTTCTACTCGTGCATATAACATCTACGCATAAAACCTGGCTCGGATGCCACTGTTGGGGAACGTAGTAATTTCAAAATATTTCCTACGCACACGCAAGATCATGGTGATGCATAGCAACGAGAGGGGAGAGTGTTGTCCACGTACCCTCGTAGACCGAAAGCGGAAGCATTAGAACAACGCGGTTGATGTAGTCGTATGTCTTCACGGCCCGACCGATCAAGCACCGAAACTACGGCACCTCCGAGTTCTAGCACATGTTCAGCTCGATGACGTCCCTCGAACTCCGATCCAGCCGAGTGTCGAGGGAGAGTTCCGTCAGCACGACGGCGTGGTGATGATCTTTATGTTCTACCATCGCAGGGCTTCGCCTAAGCACCGCTACAATATTATCAAGGAGGACTATGGTGGGGGCACTGCACACGGCTAAGAGATCAAGAGATCAAATGTTGTGTCTATGGGGTGCCCCCCTCCCCCGTATATAAAGGAGTGGAGGAGGGGGCCGGCCAAGGGGGGTGGCGCGCCCTAGGGTGGGAGTCCAACTCCCACCGGGAGTAGGACTCCCCCCTTTCCTATTAGGAGAGGGAGAGGGAAGGAAGAGGGAGGAGGGAGGAAGGAAAGGGGGGGGGGGCGCCCCCCTCCCAATTCGGATTGGGCTGGGGGCGTGCCCCCTCCCTTGCTCCTTTCCCCTCCTTTCCACTAAGGCCCAATAAGGCCCATATACCTCCCGGGGGGTTCCGATAACCTCCCGGAGCTCCGATATTGTCCCAATCTCACCCTGAACATTTTCGGTGTCCAAATATAGTCGTCCAATATATCGATCTTTATGTCTCGACCATTTCGAGACTCACATCCGGGACTCCGAACAACCTTCAGTACATCAAAACTCATAAACTCATAATAAAACTGTCAACGAAACCTTAAGTGTGCGGACCGTACGGGTTTGAGAACTATGTAGACATGATCGAGACACGTTTCCGATCAATAACCAATAGCGGAACCTGGATGCTCATATTGGCTCCTACATATTCTTCGAAGATCTTTATCGGTCAAACCGCATAACAACATACGTTGTTCCCTTTGTCATCGGTATGTTACTTGCCCGAGATTCGATCGTCGGTAGCACTACAAAAAAAAAGACACATCCTTGACATTTTGGGTCGAACGATTTTTTTTCTGTCATACATATGACACTTCTATGACGATAATTATGACAAAACCCGGTATCATCGTAGATGTGGTGGGCTCCTACTTCTATGACAAAAAATCATGACAGAAAATGGGCTTTTTCGTCCTGGGCGGGCCGGAGACGCAGCTGCATGACATTCTTTGGGCCATCCATGACGGAAAAAACCGTGGTAGAAGCGAGGGGTAGGAAAATTTCGGGGAGTTGCCGGTTACGGTGGGAGGTCGGGGGCCGAGCGATGCACGTTTCTCTCGTACGAATGCAGCGTGTGTGCGGCGTTAGCTCAACCCGAACCGAGGCGTTGGGCTCTAATCGAACCCGGCGATTACAGACCGAGCTACGCGTTCTGAACCCGGCGCGAGCGATCCATGGCTGTTAATCGAACCGGTGGAGTGATTCGCCGCTACTGCTGCTAATCAAGCGATCGATTGGATGAGCAGTGGCGTTGCGGGGAGGGGTATGGATGAGCAGTGGCGATGGCGTTGCCTCTGGATGAATAGGACCCGTGGTGTGGAGGGCTGGATGAGCGATGAAGCGGTGGAGGGTGGCCGTGGAGGGTGGTTGAACAGGACCCGTGGTGTGGAGGGCTTGATAAGCGATGAGCGATGGAGGGGTGCCCGTGGAGAGGTGCTTGAGCGAAGGCCGGTGGAGTAGCGGCGGTGGAGGCTGGATGAGCAGGAGCCCGTGGAGGGTGGTTGAGCGATGGCCGTGGAGTAGCGCGCGGTGGAGGCTGGATGAACAGGAGCCCGTGGAGGCTGGAGGAGGTCGACGGTGGAGATGAACAGTATCCCGTGGAGTCCCGTTTTGCGGTACGCCACACCCCTCCCGATGAATAGGACCCCCGTTTCGACCGTAGCGCTCCAACACAAGTCCGTTTCATCCGTTTTGCGGTACGCCACACCCCTCCCGATCAACAGGACCCCCGTTTCGACCGTAGGAGGTCCATTTCATCCGTTTTGCGGTATGCCACACCCCTCCCGATCAACAGGACCCCCGTTTCGATTGTAGGAGGTCCGTTTCCTCCATTTTGCGGTACGCCACACCCCTCTCGATCAACAGGACCCCGTTCCGAACGTAGGAGGTCCGTTTCCTCCGTTGTGCGGCACGCCAGGCCTCATTTCCATCGCCTATTCCGTCCAAGCCCTCCCGATGAACACGACCACGCATTTTGTTCCGACCCAGCCGGTTGGCTCCCCATGAACACGACGACGACGCTGTTTCTCCGTTCCGACCCAGCCATGTACGTATGCGCGATAGGCGTTCGAGACCCTGCCCGTATGTACGTACGTGGTCGTATTTTCTTTCTTGCACCATCGCTGCTGTACGTACATGTACATGCTACGTGCGCGCCTCTACTACGACACGTGTGCGCCTCTACTATGACACGTGCGCGCCTCTACATCCACCAGTATATATGTACGTACACATTTGCGACCAGAATGAGAATGCTACGTACGCTTCGACCAGGTGGGTCCCGACTGTCAGGCACTTCCTTGCGTGCGAAGATGTAGCTGGTGGGTCCCAGCAGTCAGGGGGGCGATTTTTTTTCGGACGCACTTCCTTGCGTGCGAAGATGTAATTGGTGGGTCCTAGCAGACAGGGGGAAACGTATTTTTCGCTAAATACGGTGGCCCGTCCGGTGGGTCCCTGCTATCAGGTGGAGGAATAATTATTTTGCGTGTAATAAGGAGTCACTTCCTTGCTGCGGCCATGGACCCAGCTGTCAGCCTCTCCACGTACAGTCCACGTCCAATGGAAGCCATTCCTTGACCATGTTGACCACGCCACGTCAAGAGCACCAGGGCGGTGGACGACGGCGAGGCCTAGGAAGGGGACGATGTGGAGCCGGGGAAGACGCGGCAGTGGATGCCCACGCGTAGAGGAGTATGAGGGTTCACTCGTTCGGCTGCGGTGTGAGGCTGCCGTCGCCGTGGAATAACAGGGGGTGTGGGTGCGTAGAGGGATGGCCTGGCCAGCGGTTTGAGTAGTAGGTGGTGGTGAGGCCTCCGCGGCATCACAGCCGGCCACGGGCGGCAGGAGCAGGCGACACGATCGGCGCTGCTTTGGGCGGCTGGAGCAAGAAGACCAGAGGTTGAAGAAGCACTACGGCTGTTGGATGGACATCGTACGGTCACTGGAGCTAGAATCGTTCATATATTGACTAAAGTTGACAAAGGCCTATGAGGGAGTCCTGGATAAGGGGGTATCCGGACAGCTGGACTGTGTACAACGTCCGAACTATTGAAGCATGAAGATACAAGACTCAAGACTTCGGCCCGTGTCCGGATGGGACTTTCCTTGGCATGGAAGGCAAGCTTGGCGATCCGGATATTATGTTTCCTTCCTTGTAACCGACTCCATGTAAACCCTAGCCCTCTCCGTTGTCTATATAAACCGGAGAGGTTGGTCCTTAGAAGGCCGATCACAATGACAATCATACCATCATAGGCTAGCTCTTAGGGTTTAGCCTTTACGATCTCGTGGTAGATCTACTCTTGTACTACTCATATCATCAATATTAATCAAGCAGCAAGTAGGGTTTTACCTCCATCGAGAGGGCCCGAACCTGGGTAAACATCTGTGTCCCTTACTTCCTGTTACCATCAGCCTTGACGCACAGATCGGGACCACCTACCCGAGATCCGCCGGTTTTGACACCGACGTTGGTGCTTTCATTGAGAGTTCCTCTGTGTCGTCGCTGTCGGGCTCGATGGCTCCTTCAATCATCATCAACGACCTTCGCCCGGGCGCAGACTTTCCTCCCCGACAGATCTTCATGTTCGGCAGCGCGCTGCGGGCAATTAAACAGCCACCGGCGGATCGATAGTTATGCCCACGGCCACCAGGTCAGGTTTGGAAACTTGAACTACACAGCAGATATCCATGGAGACTTGATCTTCGACGGATTCGGGCCAGCACCAGGAGCGCCGAACAGGCACGATGAGCACGGCTTAGACCTGCTGTCAGACGATGCTCGGGATATCACCCCAGCAGAAGCCCCGGATCTAAATCCGGGGCAGGTTATCGCCCTAGGGCGGAGGGCTGGACCCGCCCGCGAGCCGTACCCTCATCGGCGATGGAGCCGAACACAGACTCACTTCCGAGGGCACAGTGACTCCGGACCCCGGGATTCATATCCGGTTGTAGGTTCCAGTCCGCGCGTCCTTGAGCCCGCCGAACCTGGTTGGGCTCCGGTGATGGAGTTCACCGCGACAGACGTCTTTCAGCACTCGCCCTTTAGCGACATGCTGAACTTATTGAAGTCTCTCTCTTTGTCAGGAGACTCTGGGCCGAACTATGTCTGGCTCAAGTGGGAAGCAGGCGACGAAGAAATTCGCTACCCACCCACCACCCACTTCATAGCCACGGTTGATGATTTAACTGACGTGCTTGACTTCGACTCCGAAGGCATTGATGGTATGGACGACGATGCAGGAAAAGTCTCAGAATCTGTGGGGTATCAGATTCCTGCCTCGTCACATGACATATACATGGTGGATACGCCCAAGGAAGACGACGGTGACAATCCGGAAGATAAAACCCCTGGACAAAGACCAAAGCGACGGCGCAGACGCCGTTCCAAATCCAGCAATAGTAAAAATATCAGCAAAAGCGCTTGAAGGATGGATACTCCGGTCAACCCCGAAGGCAACAACGACCAAACAGAACCAGCGATGGAGCAGGACGAACCAGGTCACGCCAAACATAGTTCGGAGCATACGCCCGAAGAAAACAATCCAGAGGGACGAGTTTATCAAACCGGCCCAGAAACAGAAGACAATCCGGACGGCGACGCATTCATCGTTCCGGAAGAACGCCTGGAATGAGAGAACCTCCATAAAAAGCTTATGGCCCGCGGCAAAGAAGAAGTCGAAGAAGCGATAATGGCTTAAAGCCGCACAGGAAACGCTCAATCGCAGATGGAACAAAGTGCTAGACACTGAAGAAAGATACAACGACGATCGCCATACAAAGAGCTACCCAAAACGCAAGCTACTGCCAGAATTCGACGACGAGGCCGTTCCACCAAAGAATAACACGACCAGGAGACCAGGCGTACCACTTCATAACCGCAACAAAGCAACTGCCGAAGACGTGCATGATTTACGTGAGCACCTGGATAAGAAAGCTGGCGCAGCTAGGTCCATCTACGGATCAAGAGGACACACCCCGGCAGAAGACTGCGATCGTCAAAACAATTATGACAACCAAATACCTGTTCGGAATAAACACCGGACACAACAACAGCCGATAGCATCCCACAGCACGTCCAGATACAGAGGGGCTGCCCACCCCCTGTGCTTTACTGATGAAGTACTGGACCACGAATTCCCACAGGGCTTTAAACCTGTGAACATAGAGGCATACGACGGAACAACAGACCCAGGGGTATGGATTGAGGATTTTATCCTACATATACATATGGCTCGTGGGGATGACCTCCACGCCATCAAATACCTTCCCCTCAAACTGAAGGGACCAGCTCGGCACTGGTTGAAAAGCCTCCCCGAAAATTCAATTGGGAGCTGGGAGGAACTCGAGGACGCTTTCAGGGCCAATTTTCAAGGGACCTATGTCCGGCCTCCGGATGCTGATGACTTAAGTCACATAGTCCAACAGCCCGGATTTCCGCCAGAAGCTTTGGAACAGATTCCTCACTAAGAAGAATCAAATTGTTGACTGTCCGGATGCCGAAGCCTTAGGGGCATTCGAACACATCATCCGTGACGAGTGGCTCGCCAGACACCTCGGCCAAGAAAAGCCAAGGACAATGGCAGCCCTAACAAGCCTTATGACCCGCTTTGCTGGGGAAGAAGATAGGCTGGCTAGCTCAGTAAAGGCACCAGCGACCCCAAAGACATCGAAATAAGGGATGGCAACGGAAGCCATGGCGTAATAAAATAAATGCCAAAACAAGGAAGAGAGCCCAGATAACACAGCGGTTAATGCCGGATTAGTGGGCTCTCGACCTAATCAACAAAATAAGCCATCTAAAGGCAAGAAGAGGACCATCCGGACTGAATAGAGTCCTTGACAGATTGTGCCAAATCCATGGCACCCCTGACAAACCTGCAAACCACACGCACAGAGAGTGCCGGGTCTTCAAGCAGGCTGGCAAATTGAATGCCGAACACAAGGGAAGGGATACACCAAGTGAGGATGAGGATGAACCTCGCCAGCCGAACATTGCAGGACAGAAAAAATTCCCGCCAGAGGTCAAAACAGTAAACATGATCCACACGACTCATACATCCTTGAGGGGGCACGAATGCGCTGATAAAGACGCGCGCGATATAGAGCCCATCATACCCACACCTAACTACTGGATGTCTTGTTCGATCACCTTTGATCACCTAGACAGCCGAACTAGCATTCGGCGCGAAGGATCAGATGCCTTGGTGCTTGACCCAATAATCGAAGGATACCACCTCACCCACGTCCTCATGGACGGCGGCAGCAGTCTCAATTTAATATATGAGGACACTGTCCGCAGGATGGGGATAGACTCATCCAGAATTAGCAAGATCAACACCACCTTTGAAGGGGTGAAACCAGGCGTTGAAGCCTACACCAGGGGCTCCATCATACTTGAGGTAACATTCGGCTCTCTAGGCAACTCCAGAAGCGAAGAACTAGTCTTCATCATCGCACACTTCCCAAGCAGCTATCACGCATTGCTTGGAAGAACGGCCTTCGCCCGCTTCAACGCATTGCCGCACTATGGCTACCTTACACTCAAGATGCCCGGTCCACGCGGTGTCATCACCGTTAGCGGAATAACAGAGCGCTCTTTGCGCGCAAAGGAACACGCGACGGCCCTAGTGGCCGGACTATAAGCGGCCTCTAACAAAAAACACGACGGGTCGTTAAGACCACAGACACGGTTAGAAAAGTACGGCAGCCCATATCAAACCAGGGCACCGTATATGTAATCCTATAATGGATACCAGGGGCTAATAATAAAGCCCCACACTTGGCTCAACCTTATTGGCAGGCCAACATCTTACATTTTTACTATCCATCGCATACTTACGTTGCACTCTTCTATGAGTTTCTCTTTTCCGGAGACAACGTTCGCGCGATACCCTTCCAGGATGTGGCACAACGGAGACAAAGGCACAGACATGCAGCAGTGCCCCGTTCAACATGTTTTGTTTTAGATTAAGCCCCTGTGTAAACCTTTTCTATTGCCTCTTGTTGTTTAACCATCCCATGGGTTCCATACCCACAGAGGATACTGCTGTTTTTGGCATTTCGCCATGACAGATTAACGCCCGTACCTGGAAACACAGGGTTTATAATGAATGGGCATTCTTGAGCTCATCATCTGTTATAAAGTCCGAATACCTTCGGGAGTGTTCGGCGTCACGAGTTTGCCCTTATATGCATCAGCTCCGAATCATGTCTTTGGTCAAATGTTGGGTTTGCCCAGCTCCTGGGTTTGCCGCCTTACGTTCCGTTATTATTGGCTAAGGTGGCCAAAGGAGAACTACTGTGATTGTGCCCCGGTTATTCCGGATGAGCACCTGAGTAGAGAAAGCCGAAAACGGACTGTCATGATACAGTGAGAGACTGCTCAACCACTCGACGACTCACCGGAATCTTTAGGATTCCTCCGCATTAACGAAGGGCCATTTCCGCCGGTACATACGCTACCAGATTTGGATGCATCGCCATGAGGTACCAGGGGCTACATAGTAGCCCCACTTTAGAATCCCGCGGCTAAGCGAAAGTGTTACAGCTATATAGTCCGGTTGCCTAGTTCGTCGTGCGATCACCTCCTTAATGGACCAAGACGTTGGATCAAGAGTGATTAAGCACATTTTTTCGCGAACACCCCCGCATTGTATGCGTGGAGGCTGAAGCCAACGACTGCTAACTTTCGGATTACACACACACACACACACACACACACACACACACACACACACACACACACACACACACACACACACACATATATATAAACGGCCGCACAGGGGACACAATCATATTTTCAGAAAAACATTATAAATATAGCCTTATAATCAAAATAAACATTGTTTTTACAATGATTTGAATCATCACTCGAATAGGAGATTCTTCGGGCACTGCGCTTCTATCAAAGGGCACCTCTGTGACTCGCGCCAAGTAGTGCCCGGCGGATGTTGGCCCCCACGGGATCCTGGGACACTATCATAGTGGCATCCATATCCGTCAATACGCTTTTAACGCGGCAAGGGCCATCTGCAAGCACCTCTATGCATGCCGACCTCCTCATGGCATCGATCCGCGGCACGGCACCAAGGAACTGCTGCACCAAACCAAAGTAATCGTCCGCTTAGGCCCTTCGCCAAAGATGGTCTATTACAGCATCGCATTGCAAGACCGACAGCTTGTGAAGCACCGCCACAAAGAGCCATCCTATCACTTAACGGCGGCGAAGTGGGAGCATTGAACTGCGACTGAAAAGCTTCTCCACCTCCTTTTAACCCTGGTCTTTGAAGAACTCCACAAAGATCACTGATTTTTCGCCAGTTCGCATATGCGTCCGTGAGCTCCAACGCCCATCCAGGGAGCGATTGATCAAGAACTGCCCGCAGAGAAATAGGAGCCCCCAGCCGCAATTTTACCGGCCTGTTGAAGCTCCTCCCGCGCACCCCTGAGCTCGGTCTGTATTTCCTTGGTGGCATTAAGTGCCTTGCTCAGGTCAGCCAATTTATCCTCATGCTCTTTTTTCAGGAGCTCATACCGGTCAGCGGCATTTTTTAACTCGATAGCCATTTTGTCGGTGTAATGGGCCGTGGGTAGGCTGACCCAGGACCCAAGATCTTTCAAGACATCGGGGCAGGCCGCGCCCCTCAGCCGAGTCCCAGGTGGCGACCTACGAGAAGGCCGAGTCCAAGCAGGCGACCTTCGAAGAAGGCCGAGTCCCAACAGGCGACCTTCGAAGAAGCAGAGCCCTCAGATGGCGACTATGAAACAAGCCGACTCCGGGCTTGCGACCTCTCAAGGGGCCGACTGTGATAGTCGGCCCACGACCTTCACGAACCGGCGCGAGTACTGCCTGGCGGGGCCGTCCCTCATTACCCACGGAGGAAGGCATGGCTCAGATGGCGCCGTCCAGAGATCTTTGGTGAGGCGCTTGCTTGCCATGCCCCTGACCAACCACAAAGGCGCAAGGCATTGTGCCCACGACAATGGCGTCAGACGCCCAAGATCGCCGGGCCCCCGTCGATGAGATAGAAGAAGACGGCGGAGAGCTGAAGGCGGCTCTGGGAGCCGGCCTCTCCAGAGTCGGCCGCCTCCCGGCCAGGGCCTCATAGGCCATAAACCAGATTGGACGGGGAGTGGCGACAGTGATCGCCTGACAGACGGCGGCACTGTTCCCACGACCCCATGACCGAGCCTGCGTCATCAGGAGCGCTGCACAGTGTCCTGCCTGTCCGCGGGGCCCGCCAGTTGGCGGGCCCCAGAAGCCGGCAGGGAGGACGGCTGCAAGAGAGACTGACGACTGGGGCCACGCCGGATCAGATTACCAGTTACCCCGAAGGTAGGCCTATCTAAACCCCCCGGGCACCCATGCAAAGGTTACGCCCAAGACAGGTTTTAGACACATAGCAAGAGAGGAAAGAGCTAGCCTAGCTCCTCCCTGCCTCCATCTGGCTCGAGGAGCACCCTGTACTATCATCCCATAGTGATCATGCGGAGACCCCTTGCAGAGCAGCGATGTAGTAAGTGTTATCTCCCGGAGAGCCCGAAGGTGGGTAAGATTCGCGGCGTGCATGTCTGCGCCTCATCCGTTTCGAGCACGGCGGCGTTCTACTCGCCCCCACCATGATAAGCCACCCTTTGGCATATCGCGCACCCAACCCCGACGTTTGGCGCCCACCGTGGGAGGTGCACCATCGTCCGGAATCTGTTCGGGCGGGAACCCTTTCCTCCTGGCGGCGCAGCCACGCGAACTCGCCCGAATGGAGTCTGCATCGACGCATGCTGCGCGGCGCCGCGAAGCCGCTGCAGCGGCGGCCTCGCTGAACTCATCGGCGAGTGCGCCTCTCGATGAACCTGCACCGGCGAGCAGCGGTGGCCCCGAGAACCTTCTCGCGGGCCTCCTCGACCAACTCCACATCGCCGGTGAGCCTGCCATAGACTTGGAGTCCGTAGGATCCTCCGACCTGATCTGGTCGACTTCGACGCCGTATCGCTTGATATCTTCCCCACCAACGTGGTGGTCTACGACGAGCCGCTTCCGTACGAGGAGAGCGGCGGAAGCGCCGTCCGCGAGGTGCTCGTCATCCGGCCACAGCGAGCACTCGGTGAAAACGCCAGACCAGCTGCTAGCGGTCCTGCAAGACCTAACCGCGCCCATCCGGAGGGCGGACGCAGATCTTTGGAAGAACGCCGCCATCGAATCATTGAAAGGCGCCAAGAAGTTGTAAGCATGAGCGCTTGTCGAAGCGCATACCAGCCTTGAGATGGATCGTCGTCGTGGCGGCTCGCCCGCTCCGGCTGAGCAGCCGTCTCGTCTGTCCGAGAACGCGCGCAGCTATCGCTGATCTGCTCGAGGCGGCGCCGTGTACGCCACCCGGAGAATATCCGCGCGCTAAGCGCCAGCGTGATCTAAGAACTTTGAGGCGAAGAACGCCGTGTGATAACGGAGCGAGTCCAGCAGCTCCTCGGCGGTTCTTTGGCAGAAAGCGGCGAGCGGTCAGCGGCCGCGAATCAGCAGCTGGCAGAAACGACGACTTACCCTCGCCGAGATCAAGGCGCGACCTCCGGGCCGCCGGCGGAGTCCGCGGAAGAAGAAGAAGGAGCCGGCTGCGAGCCTGATCGGACTCACATCACCATCGAGCGCGACCAAGACGGCCGCCCAGAAGCGGTGGAGCGGCGAGATGATTATCTCCCTCCCGAAGAAAGCGGCGAGTTTCTCCGCTACTGTTGAGCATCCGACTCTCGAGGTCTTGCCGCCGAGAGAAGTCGAAGAAGAACGGCGCCCGCCATTGGATCGACGACTCCACCGATCCACATGGCGCGAAGAAGAAGATGAGTTAGGTCCGCCTTGCTTCGGGCCCGCATCGAGACGAGCCCTTCCCAAAGGGTTCACGCTCCCCGAGATACGCCCAAGTACACCGCTCCGTGGAAGCCGGAGGATTGGTTGATAGACTACTCCACAGTTGTCAACATCGCTTAGCGGCAACAAGCGGTCGCCAGTGAAATATGTTCCCCTCATGCTCGAGGCACGGCTCGGACATGGCTGAACAACTGAAGCCCGCATCATCAATAGCTGGGTCGACTTCATCTGAAGCCTTCATTCGCAACTTCACCAAAGACGTACTGGCGACCTCCCAAGCCGCCAGCTCTCCTTGGCGTGCAAGGCCTGAAGAATCGACACGTGACTATCTCACGCTGGGGTGAACTTGAAACTCCTGCGAGGCGCCGCACGAGGTGCAGGCCATTGAGTACTTCACCGCGGGTGCCGAGAGGGCACCCTCCTCAACACAAGCTCCTCTGCGACGAGCGAAACCCTCGACCAACTGCTAATCATAGCGGATAAGTATGCTACGACCGACTCTTCTATGAAGGCGGAGATCCAAGTCAGCGCGCCGCAAAGTGACTCCCGGGTCCTCGGAATTTAATTGGAGACGCCAGTTGGCGGCAACAACAAAAGCGACAACAAAGCGCAAAGCCCCCAGCCGACTTCCAGATCGGTGAGTCGCGGGCAAAGATGAAGATCGGCGGCCGGAGGGGCAGCCTCGGCCAAGCGGCGGGTGGCAAGTCCATTGGTTGCCGGCTTTCTCCTATGAGCAAACTTTGGATGGTCCTTGCAAGTTTCACAGGCCAAGCCGTCCAAACCACACCACCCGAAAGTGCCACCGCTTGTCGATCGCCAAGGGGACGGCCTCACTCCTCGCGCCGCTGCTTGCGCTTGCGCTCCGCCGCCTCCGCAGCCGACTTGCTCGGCCAATCGGCCTTGTCCAAGATGAGTTCCCAAGAGCACGGAGCATATGTAGTGTTCACAGGTGTGGCAGATGATCGGCGCCAGAAAGCGCCGACAAAGCAGACGAAGTCAACGCAGCAGCGGAAGCTCGAGTTCATGCATTGGTCCGAGAGGCCTGCTCGGTTGGTCGGGCGGATCACCCAGTGGTGATGCCGAGTCCGGGCTCTTCGCCTTGGTTCTAAGGCGCGACCTTGGCCATTGATAAGCGGGCCTCCCGCTTTTCGCGGGTCTGATAGATGGAGGCAGCAGCATAAACATTCTATAAGGATACCATGGATAAGCTTCGGAATCGGCGGAGGCAAGCTGCAGAACAGCCGCACTGCGTTTCCATGGAATCGCACTGGCCTCTCCGCTCACCGATTGGCAAGATTCGATGAGACGTCCTCTTGAGAGACAAAGATCACTTCCGCCGAGAGCGGTCTGTTCGAGTGGTGGATTTGAGAGCCCGTACCACGCTTCTGGTCGGCCAGCCTTGGCCAAATTCATGGCGATTCCCCACTACGCTTATCTCAAGATGAAGATGCCGAGTTCAAGGGATCGACCATTGCGGCGACTACAATAAATCATCCACTTGCGTGGCGAGAAGCGGTCGGCTGGCGAGTCTTTTGGTGATCGCGCCGTAGAAGCGGCTCCTTGATCGTCGTCGTGGCGATGGCGGGAAGCAACCGGAGATGTCGCTGACCCCAAGGAGTCGGAGGTAGAAGGATCATTCAAGCCAAGCTAAAGAAACCAAGAAGATACCCTTGGACCCGAGCACCGGGAGATCGCTGTCATAGGCACCGCCTTGACAAAGACAAATAGGAAGGCGAGCTCATCGATTTCCTCCGTGAAATCGGGACATCTTCGCATGGTCCCCAAGGACATGCCGGTGTACCGACGGAATTCGCCGAGCACAAGCTACATGTCGGGCCAGATGTGAAGCCCGAGAGCAGCCCTTGCGCCGCTGTCGAAAGAGAAGAGAAGAGTCGTTGAGAAGAGATAGCCCGGCTTCGGCAGCGGATTCATCATGGAAGTGCTTTTCCGGAGTGGTTGGCAAACCCGGTGTTGGTATTAAAGAAAAAACAAGCGATGGCGGATGTGCATCGACTACACAAGCCTCAACAAAGCCTGCCCAAGGACCCGTTTGCTCGCCACGGATCGATCAAGTGATAGACTCCACGGCCGGATGGAAGCTCTTGAGCTTCTTGATGCGTACTCGAGGATATCATCGATCAAGCTGAATTCAGCCGAGATGAAGACCGCATTCATCACGCCATTTGGAGCCTTACGCTGCGACGATGGCGTTGGCTTGAGGAATGCGGCGCCACCTTCAGCGTTGCATGCGAAGTGCCTCCTCAAGCAACTTCGGTAAATGCCCATGTTTACGTGGATGATGTGGTGGTAAAGACGGAGAAGCGTGGGGCGCTGCTGGAAGACCTCAAAGAGACCTTTGAGAATCTGCGCCGATTCCAGATCAAGCTCAATCCAGAAAATGCGTGTTGAGTCCCACCCGCCAGCTCCTTGGCTTTTGGTCTCGAGCAGCGGCATAAGTGCAACCCGTGGAAGATCAAGGCCATTGAGAGGATGGAGGTACCCAACTGATCGTTGGATGTGTAGAAGTTCACGGCTGCTCGGCTTCAATAAGCCGATTCATCGATCGGTGGCGGAAAACTTCTGCCCTTGTATCAATTGATGAAGAAGACCCTTTTTGAGTGGAACCACAAAGGCGGATGAGGCATTTCTCCAAGCGAAGAAGATGTTGACGACTCCCCGTGTTGGCGGCTCGACTCCCAAAGAGCCCATGCTCTTATATATTGCCGCCACCGGCCGGAGTAGTCGATCTTGCTTATTGTAGTCGGCGCAAGGAGGAAGGCAAGGCGCTCCCGGTCTAGAAGACGGTATATTACTGGCGAGGTCTTCGTCGACCTCCAAGCAAAACTACCCTCACTACCGGAAGATGTGCTCTGGCGTGCATTTTGCCGCCAAGAAGTCAAACCCTACTTTCAAGAGCATCCGATCATTGTGGTTTGCACTGCCCCACTCGCCGAGATCATTGGAGTCAAGATGCTTCCGCCGAGTGGCCAAGTGGGCTATCGATCTAGCTCCTTACACCATCTACTATCAACCTCGCACCGCCATCAAGTCGCGGCGTTAGGCCGACTTCCTCGTCGACCGGGCGAGACTCAATACTTGCCGCCGCGCTTGACTTCACTCATTGGCGGATGCATTTCGACGGCTCCAAGATGCGCCCGCCTTGGAGCCGCGTCGTCCTCACCTCCCCAAGGCGACAAGCTCAAATCGTGCTGCAAATCCGCTTCGCCGCCTCCAACAATGTCGCCCGAATATGGCGCTCATCCACGGGCTCCGCTTGCCAAAGAACTTCGGCATTCGCGGATCTATGCTATGGCGACTCCGACTTGGTGGTTCAGCAATCATCCGTGATGGGGCGCCAAAGACGCAAACATGGCGAGCTACCGCTTCTGGTGCAGCAACTCAGCGGATATTTTGAAGGATTTGAATTCCTCCACGTGCCAAGCGACAACGATCAGCGAGATGCCTTGGCGAGTCGGCTCCACTGCGCCAGCGATACCTTACGGCGTCGCCCTTGAGGCGCCTCCTCAAGCCGTCTATCAAGCCTTCACCAGAATCCGACTCCATTTTCGTGCGGCTCGCCCGAAGATAGTCGGATCCGACTCCAAGACCTCAAAGAAGCGCGGTTGAAACCAGAAAGACTCGCCTGTCGGCGGGGATCGCGCCATCGGCCAGGGACTTCAAAGCCCGGCCAGGGGCTGCGCCCGGTTGGCCGGGACTTCAGCCTACCTGCGCCCGATCGGCCAGGAGCTGCCCCAATCATCGATTCTCTCAATCTAGCAAGCGACACCGACTCCAACCGCGCCTCCCAGCCCAGCCACCCTTGTCCAAATCGGTGGTGGCAATTGAGGAGATAGCAGCACCTTCACGGGGCAGCCCATCCTCAAGTTTCTAGTGAACAAGAATTACCAGCAGATGAGATCTCGTACCGGCAAGTGCAGCACCGAGCAGCAGCTACACCATAGTCAATAGAGAGCTAGTCGGTAGCGGTGTCCTCGGTGTCCATGGTACTGCGTAGAATCGAAACAAGGCCAAGCGATTCTCGGGACATCCATTAGAGGCGAGTCACGGCCACCATGCTGCTTCGAGGGGCACTTTTCGTGGCCAAAGCCTTTCGACACGGTTTCTTTTGGCCGACTGCCTGGAAGAAGCTAAAGAACTAGTCAAAAAATGCAAGGGTGCGGATGTTTCAGCTCCAAGCCCCTTCACCTTCATGGCTGAAGACAATCCCCATCGCCTTGCCCTTAGCAGTTTGGGGCACTGGACATGGTAGGACCATTCAAGGCGGCCGAGGCGGCCTAACTCATCTGCTTGTCGCAATGGACAAGTTCACCAAGTGGGTGGAAGCAAAGCCCATCAAGAAATTAAGCGGCCCTCGCAGCGGTGACCTTCATTGCCGACATCATGGTGCGGTGATGCATACCGCACAACATCATCACGCACAACGGCACCAATTTCACCAAAAAGCGCCTTGGCTCGTTTACTGCAGCGCGCAGGCATCCGGCTGGACCTAGCGTCCGTTTCCCATCCGTAGTCAAGCGGCCGGTGGAATGAGCCAATGGACTCATCTATCGAGCATCAAGCCTCGATTGGTCGAACCACTCTAGCGCCGGCCGGCTGTTGGGTGGAAGAGCTGCTGCCGTCCTCTCGGAGTCTGCGCACACCCCAAACAAGTCAACCTGGCTTCACGCCGTTCTTCCTCGTCTCTGGTTGCCGGCTTAAATCATCCCGACGGATATACAATTCGACTCTCCGCGAGTCTCCATGTACCAGAGGAGGTGAAGAAGCTGCGCCAAAGGCGGCGTCGATCTCTTGGAAGAGGGCCGATGTTGGCTCTTAGTCGGTCCGGCATCTACCAGCGAGTCTGCGCCGATACTACAACCGCAAGGTCAAGCCAAGATCATTCAAGAGGCGACCTTGTGCTCGCTGATTCGAAAGAACAGCGGCCAGCCTAAGTTGTCGGGCGCCTTTGGAAAGGTCCCTTCATCATCGACAAGGTGCTGAGGAGCAGCGCCTACTATTTGATGAGCGCTTCGGAAGCCCTCGAGCACGCAAGAGGGCGACTCCGGCAAAAGCAGGCGCCAGTGGAGCAGAATCTTCTTTGAAGATTTTACACGATTGATGCATTATGTATCATACTACCCCTTTTGTATTAAGTACTAAGACCTTAGGCCCCGAGATGAGCTCGGGGACTGCCTTTTGATTATCTGTATGATATGGATCACGCTTCGAAATGCTTTCTCCTTTTTATCATTTGCATGCGGCACCGGTCCGACTAGTCGGCGGGGACTTGCCGCTTCGCCTATGAAATGCTTCTCAAGTCGGACAAGTAATGTGCTGCGCTCAAAGCCGTCTCTCATGGGAAAGCCGCAGGCTTGCAGAGCGGCTGTGCCGGTGCCCGGGGATGGAAAAGCGAACGGCGTACACATGAAAAATGGCTAAGGACTTAAGAGCTACGCATAGCCCAAGTCGGCTCCCGCTTCCACCGAGCCGACTCATGAAGCGGTCGGCTCATAGTCTCAACATTATCAAGGACGGCCGACTCTCGAATAGTCAGCTCTGTCGCTTCCTAGCCAAACTTCTAGGATGTTCTCTAAATGGCTAAATACTTGCCTCCCTGAAAGTAGCTCAGCACTTGACCTGTGGCAGTCCAGATGGCTGCCCAGCAAAGCAAGCGGCAACTAAGGAAGGCGCAAAGGAAAAAGTCTAAGGAGCAATAAGCAAGGAAAGGCGGAAATTTGATAAATATTTACATGAGGCCCTTGGAATCTCGAATAAAATTCAGGATACCCCGTGGGGTGGAATTGTTCAAGAATCTAACAAGTTTTTTCAAGGAACAAAAAAACAGAGATAGAGCAGAAGCAATCTAGGGGCGGCCTCCGGGCCGGAGGGGCCGGAGGTGGCGGTGGTGTCGGATCTCCAAGGCGATCGGCTGGGCGGTCTCGGCCTGAGTCGCCTCAGCGGCGGTCGCCTTGTCCTTCCGGGCTCGTCTTGGAGGCACGATCGAGGCTGAGCTGGCACTGCTCGTCTCCCCAAGCGCCTCCTCCTGCGCCTCCGTCCTCCGACTCATCCTCCTCCTTGGCCCCGGTCGATCACCTCCATGAGTCCTCCTCAGACTCGGGTGCATCCCGAATCACTCAGCGGAACCTCCTCGCCCGATCCGCTGGGCACGCGAGACTGGTGTCCGTGTACTCAGCGATGGCCGCCAAGACGCTCGGTAAGGCGCCTTCCACGACCTCCAGCTCGGCCTGGTGTAGGATCGAAGAAGGTGAGAGTGTCTAGAGGGGGGATGGGATCGGAAGTATGTCTAGAGGGGGTGATTAGACTACTTGACAACTTAAAAGTTTAGCCTTTGATTAGGACAAGTTTTTAGCAAGTTCAGAATGATGAGCAAGTCAAGTATCACCCTACACATGCAATTCTAGAGTAATGGCAGCGGAAAGTAAATTGCACATGTAGTAAATAAGAGGTGGAGAAGAGCAAGCGCAATTTGGAACACGGAGATTTTCTCGTGGTTCCGATAGGTGGTGCTATCGTCAATCCACGTTGATGGAGACTTCAACCCACGGAGGTAGCAGCTGCGAGAGTCCACGGAGGCTCCACCCACGAAGGGTCCACGAAGAAGCAACCTTGTCTATGCCATCATGGCCTCGTCCACGGAGGACTAGCCTTACTCGGGTAGATCTTCACAAGTAGGCGATCTCCTTGCCCTTACAAACTTCTTGGTTCAACTCCACATCTTGTGGGAGGCTCCCAGCGACACCTAACCAATCTAGGAGGCACCACCCTCCAAAAGGTAATAGATGGTGTTGGTGATGATGAACTCCTTGCTCTTGTGCTTCAAATGATAATCTCCCCAACACTCAACTCTCCTCCTTGATTTGGCTGTGGTGGAGGAAGGATTGAGTGGAAAGCAACTTTGGAAGGCTAGAAATCAAGTTTCATATGGTGGGAGTGGAGCAACTTGATCTCAACACAAGGGTAGGTAGTTCTCTTCTCGAAATGTAAGGTAGGAGTGGTAGTTCTTTACGATGGCTCTCTCCATGAATGAAGAGGAGGTGGAGGGTATTTATAGCCTCCACACAAAATCCAACCGTTACACACATTTGACCAATCTCGGTCGGACCGAAGTTGACAACTCGGTGAGACCGAAGTTCAAATCTTGTGAGCGTTGGGATTTTCAGTGGGACCGAAAATACAATCTCGGTTAGTCCGATTCTTCCAAAGTCTAGGGTTTGCCAATCTCGGTGGGACCGACTTTCTCATCTCGGTGACACCGATTTGAGTCTGAAGGTTCTGAAGGTTAGCAACACCAATTCGGTAAGACCGAGTTTGGAATCGGAAAATCCAAAATTTCTAGGGTTTGGGTATATGGTGAGGTGGTTCATCTCGGTGTGGTGAGTTTATGGAATCGGTGGGACCGAGATTACTTATGAGTTTATGTTGTAATGAAAGATTGCGATAGTTTGAGAGATAAATCACTAAGCACTTTGAGCAACGGATCATCATCATAACCTCATCCCTTTTAATAGTATTGGCTTTCCTATGGACTCAATGTGATCTTGGATCACTAAACCAAAAATAGAGTCTTGAGCTTTTGCCAATGTTTTCCTTAGCATTTTGAGGGTCCACATCATCGGTCATTGCCATACCCATATCACTGAACTTTACGAAACATTCTCAAGAAATAATTAGTTCAATGATATATATGTTGTTATTAATTACCAAAACCACCGGGGATTAGTTGCACTTTCAATCTCCCCTTTTTGGTAATTGATGACAACATATAGATCAAAACTTCGACAAATGATATAATCAATGAATAACATCGTCGCTTTGAGAAGTATGTGATAAGCAAGAGCTCCCCCTAAATTTGTGCATTATTTAAGATTTGCGTTTGAATGCAAATGCACTCTCTCTCTCGAAGTCCTATGATCTATACAATTTCTCCCCCTTTGGCAACAAGTTACCAAAAAGTTCGAAAGGTATAGAGCTAAGCGTCACTAGGGACTCTGCTGGCGGCTCCTGTCTGCGTCGATGGAGTGGAGATAGCTGCATCTGCAAAACTTGCTGAAGTTTGTGGAGCTGGAGGAGTGAACCTTTGGGCTGGAGCTGGGCCGATGGAGCTGTAGGAGGTGTTGATCTTTGTAGCCACAGGGTGCATCCTTTGGAATTGCAGCTGATCTGGGCTTTGTGGGCCTTTGGCGCGGCTGCTCATAGTCATCTGGACTAGATCATCTTCCATCTCCTTCATGAGCTCTGCCTTCTCCCTCTTGGCTTCCTCAATGTCGCCTCAAGCTTGTTGGCGGTGACACACTTGATCGACTTGACATCGAGCATGGAACTTATCTTCAACTATCCTCTCAAGACTCTCCACGAGGCGCACTATCTTTGGCAGGCGTAGTTCAATTCTCTGAGTGGCTTCAAGTTTGTTCTCCAACGCTCTTGGGCTTTCTTCTTCTTCTTTGCTTCCTTCTCAGCTTTAGCTTGTTTGGCAACTTCAGACTTTGCGTGTCCTTCAGCGGATGTGGGAGCATCCTCGGTCATCACAACTTCATTATCTTCATGTTAGGGCTGCGGTGGCAAGTGGGGTCTATCCAACAAGTAGGTGCCGTGCCAAACTTGGCATTGATGAGCATCTGAATGTGCGGGCAAACCCACATGACCTCTTACAGTCTGCTGCTTGTCCTCTTGATAGTCTCTACTATCGGGTCCATCACCTTAAAGGTGTCTTGATCCAGAATATGCAGCATGTTGATAGAATAGCCTCTTATCATGCGATGGTCTCGACTTGGGCATCAAAGTATGCCTCGAGAATGGTGTTAGTGGTTGGGAGACTGCTGAAGATGATATCTTGATCAAGCTTCCATATCTCAACATCCTTGTCGGTACCTCATTGTACATGTTCTTCATTGACTCATGATTCTTCTTGGGAATTCCATAGACATCTACATCATCATCTCTTGATCTTTGGAGCATTCAGTAGTTCAGCCCACTCTTCAAGCTGTTGAAGAGAATCTACGCCTACATCATCCACACAATTACGCCATCTGGATAGAAATGTCTTGTGGCATAAACGCATGATCATCTCATCATTCCAAGCGATCGACCCGACCAGCGAACTCTGCAACTCCACATGCGGTGAAGCTCTCATGCACATGTGGGAAGTAGTCTCTGTGCTCTTCCTTTGTCGATGTATTCCCGGTCTACATATCTGGTGTCGGCAACAATTGGCTTCTTGTCCATAAGCAACATCTCATAGAAATCTTGTTGCTCTCTGGTGTGGAACCTTGAGTCAACAATTGTTCTTCTCCTGGTGGCATATGGATCAACTTGCCTCCATAGCTTTGAGACCTTTGTCCTTCCTTTCCTTCATATTTTCAGCTCGAGGATGAGCATCATTATGAGCTGGCGGTTTACATGCGAGCTTGACAATACATGTGCCTCTTCATCAGTTCAGCGGGTGGCACATTGTCCTTCTTCTTCTCTGAAGCGAGAATATTTCTTCTTGTTTTCTTTGGCTTGGCGGCAGGTTTGGCTTGGGCTGCCTTTCTTTGGAGCTGATGGCTTAGATTTAGTGGGTGCTCACCTTACGATGGCATCTCCCATCAACTTGGAAGCTTGAGGAGGCTGGGGTGCTTCCTCATTAGAATCATCATCGACTTCATCATGAACTAACCTCTTCCTCTTGGAAGTTTTCTTGATCTTCTTTGGAGGTTTCTTCTTCCATGCTCAGCTTCTTTGCAGCTGTGGACTTCTTCACCTTCTTTGGTGCCTTTCTTTGTCTGTTGCCCTTGATAGTCCTTGGCAACCACTTTCCTCTTAGGCTTGGATGTAATCTCCTCCTCGGCAACAAAGTCGAGATCCTCCTCATCGAATTTCTCTTCTTCACAGCCACAGGCAGCGAGGCAATCCACTTGGGGTGCTCCTCTCTCCATCATCGAAAAACTGCTTGCTTGGGACTTGTGGCGCCTCTGGAATCTCAAGCTGGTGATTCGGACCTGTTACAGCTGTCACTTGCATCGGACATGGTGACAACGTGTGAATAGAATAGGTATAGGCGAGAATAGAAGAGTTATCACAAACTGCTGAGAGGATTTTGCAAAATAAATGAGTTCAAACTTCAGTTTTAGGTTTTCACTGAGAATGCATTTGATCGACCGAGTCTAAAATTCGGTGAATCCGAAGTGTCTAAACAGACCATTCACACCACTTTCGGTTGGACGAAATGGGTTTCATCTAGCCGAGAATACTAGGGTTTCACTGAATCCTCACTTGGTCTTACCGATTTGCACAACTTCGGTTGAACCGAAAAGTGCGATCACAATGGCGAGAGCCAAATCGGTCGATCCGAGAATGTAGAATCGGTCACACGAGATGTGTTCGTGAAACCTAACCTAAAATTTTCACTCGAATTTTGTTCTAAGATCTAATCTGCTGGATAGGAAGATTTCAAACTTGGCAGAAACTAGGCAAAACCTATCGTGCATTGAATCGGAGGTTGAAGCACGAGAGGATGAAACTCACCCAACTTGGTGAAGTTTCACTCTGGCTGCAGCAGCGATGAGATTGACCGTTGGCGATGGAGACCAGCGGCGGCGCCTGGCGGCAGCGGAGGCGATCCGGAGACCACGGTGGCGGCTAAGGGTTTGAGGCGGGCGTTTTGAAGGAATAATCAGCGCGCTGCCCTCGGGTATATATACCCTTGGTTTGTCGGTGGGACCGAGTTGGAAAACTTCGGTGGGACCGACATGGTTAGCGCAGCGATTACTCATTTGATCCGCGAAATTTGCAACTTCGGTTTCACGAGTGAAAACCTAGATCAATCCAAGTAATTTGATCATCCGATTTGAGTATATTGGTTTGACGAAAGTACTTAGAAGGTTTTGGAATTTAGGCTTTTGACGGATTGGTGGCTCAGAGTGCTCCTCACTCGGTGCTGTCCAAAAAAGTCTTGTTCAAAGTTTGTGATATAAGCATGAATAGAGTTTGAGACAAGAAAGCATAGATAGCTAGGGGAGGAACTTAGGCATTCTTGTCCATCCATTTGGTCAAAAAGAAAAATCCAAAAGACCAAAGCAACAAATGGATGTCCTTGAATGGATTAAATCATGCATCCAACATGCTCACACAATAAGATAGCAAATGAAATATGTGTCAAACATGCACAAACAAAACTCTAGTTATTTGCACACAATTTGGCGATGACTAAGTCATCTATATATGAGTATATTGACTTAGGAGTCAAATGAGAACATTTGATCATAGGTCATACTCATCGTTTAAGCACAAGTGGGGTTACCACTTTTCCTTAAAACATTAATGTGTTCACATCATTAGAAGATGCTTTAGCTCAATTCTTAAAGCAAAGCTCCCCTTGATGTGAGAACCCTTTTAAAGGTCAAACTAACCTTGGGTTGTCGTTGAAGACTTCATGTAGATGTTGAAGATGTGGATGCTCAATGTTGATGAAGATCACCAAGAGTTGGAAGCAATCCTTTGGATTCGGGCACTTTCAATACCTACATGGGTTAGTCCCACAAGGAACAAACAAGGATATCCATGGACATAGATTGAAGTACACAATAGATGATGTCCATGAAGGCAATGATTACCTTGTCCCTTGACTTACCAACATGAGGGTTTGTGACTCCATGAACTAGTGCAAGATGTGGAAGTTGATTGCACAAGTTCTTTGCCAAAATGAATGTGAGTGAAGTATGTTGGCGGAGTCACCCTCAAGAACTCTCTAGTTCTTCTTCTTCGGGATCCACATCATCTTGATGGGAATCCTTGGGGTAGTAGTTGAGCTTGTCGAAGTAGAACTTGAAGTTTCCTTGGGAACCCACTTGACCATGGCCTTGGGTGCTTCAATGAATGCATCAATCTCCTCTTGAAGCTTGTCCTTGCCTTTTAGCTTGTGGTCTTGTGGTGGAAGGTCATCTTGAGCTTGTTCCACATTGGAAGAAGTAGGATCATACTTCTCCTTTTGAGAAACAAACTTTGGAGTGGGATATTGACCTTCTTCCCATTCAACACCTTGGCGTTGAACTTTCGCTCAAAACCAATTCCTTGATTCTTCGGTGTCTTCCTTGCTTGCGAACAATTTCCTCAAAGCTCTTGCTTCCGGCAAGACTCTTGTAGACACCTTTCTCTATAATCCCTTTCAATAAACTATTTTCTTGCTCAAGTGAAACTTGGCTTGAAACATTGTTAGTGGGATCAAGAGAACTACTAGAAGCAACAATATTTGATTTAGCATGATTATTGTTACTACTAGATGAAGAATTTTTCTTATGCTTGTCATGCTTAGTTTTAATAGGTGGCAAGAAATTAGACAAGAGAAGTCGTTTGGCAAGATATGAAGAACTCTTCTTTGAAGATCGTCATTGATAGCTTTTAGAAACTCATGTTCTTGCTCTAGATTGAGCTTCTCGAGCGTAGCTTCTCATGAGATCTTAGGAGCTCTCTATGATCTTCTTGAGTTGTTTCATGAGCTAACTTAAGAGTGTTTAGTTCTTTAGTTAGACGCTCAATCTCCTTCATAGCATTGTCGTTCGACTCTTCTCGACTATAAAGACTATTAGCATGTTCATCATTACTTAGCTCACTAGATTTGTCATGTAAAAGCTCATCTTCACCAAGCAAGTCATCTTCATCACTATCAAAGTCAATAAATTCAGGGTGTGATACCTTGGGGCCTTTTGCCATGAAGCATCGTCCAATTCCTTCATTTGGTGAATCAAATAAGTCATAGGAGTTGGAGGACACGAGAGCAAGACCGGCAACACCTTCATCTTGACTATATTCGGAGTTGGAGTGATAGCTTCTTTCGGAGTGATTGTCGGAGTCGGAGCCGGAGACCCATTCACCAACATGAGCTTGATGTTTTCTTCTTGTGTAGCTCCTTGATGACTTGTCTTTCCTTTCCGAATCCTTGCTTCTCAGAGAGGATCTTCGTTCATAACGATCATCTCTACTCCTTCTCTCTTTTCGAGGTGACTCTTCTCTTGAGCTTCTTCTTCTTGGAGATTCTTCTCTTCTCTTGTGGGGGTCGAACACTCATTTGAGTAGTGTCCGGTCTTCCACAATTGTAGCGATTCGATCCGACTAGAAGATCTCTTTTCATCATATGATCTAGACTTTGAGCTTCTTTCCTTGCCTCTACTCTTGTAGAATTTGTTGAAGTTCTTCACCATTAGGCTTATCTCTTCATTGGAAACTAGCTTGTCACTTGAGGATGTGGGAGCTTCAAGCTGTAGCTTTGTAAGCACCACTTGACTTGTTGTGAAGCTCTTCCTTATCTTTAAGTGTCATCTCATGAGCAACAATTCTTCCAATGACTTGGTAGGCTTGAGATTCTTGTAGTTTGGCATCATTTGGATCAAAGTGCACACGGTGTCATACTTTCCATCCAAAGCTCGAGAATCTTCTTGATGATGAATCGGTCGGTCATTTCTTCGCTTCCTAAGCCGGCAATCTCATTGGTGATGAGAGCAAGCCTAGAGTACATTTCAGCGACTCCTTCACCTTCCTTCATCTTGAACTTGTCAAGTTGACCTTGAAGAACATCTAGCTTTGATTCCTTCACGGACTCGGTACCTTCGTGCATTTCGACCAAAGTATCCCAAATCTCCTTTGCATTCTCAAGGCGGATGATCTTGTTGAACTCCTCGGGACACAAAGCATTGAAGAGAATGTCACAAGCTTGAGCATTGTTACGTAACATCCATAACTCATCCGCTGTAGCCCGCGATCCGAACTTTTCCTTCCTCGAAGAACTCACCTTGCAAGCCAACACAAATAATGCCCCATGCGGCGGGGTTATGTCCAAGAATATGCATTTTCATTTTATGCTTCCAACTAGCAAAGTTTGAACCATCAAAGTAAGGACCTCTCTGAAAATTACCCTCACTAGGCGCCATACTCTCCTAGGTTGTGAAACCAAGCTTATGGAGTCAATGCAATGAAACCAATCCAATGGAGACCAAAGCTCGATACCACTTGTAGGATCGGAAGTATGTCTAGAGGGGGGTGATTAGACTACTTGACAACTTAAAAGTTTAGCCTTTGATTAGGACAAGTTTTAGCAAGTTCACAATGATGAGCAAGTCAAGTATCACCCTACACATGCAATTCTAGAGTAATGGCAGCGGAAAGTAAATTGCACATGTAGTAAATAAGAGGTGGAGAAGAGCAAGCGCAATTTGGAACACGGAGATTTTTCTCGTGGTTCCGATAGGTGGTGCTATCGTCAATCCACGTTGATGGAGACTTCAACCCACGGAGGGTAGCAGCTGCGAGAGTCCATGGAGGCTCCACCCACGAAGGGTCCACGAAGAAGCAACCTTGTCTATGCCATCATGGCCTCGTCCACGGAGGACTAGCCTTACTCGGGGTAGATCTTCACAGTAAGCGATCTCCTTGCCCTTACAAACTTCTTGGTTCAACTCCACATCTTGTGGAGGCTCCCAAGCGACACCTAACCAATCTAGGAGGCACCACCCTCCAAAAGGTAATAGATGGTGTTGGTGATGATGAACTCCTTGCTCTTGTGCTTCAAATGATAATCTCCCCAACACTCAACTCTCCTCACTGATTTGGCTGTGGTGGAGGAAGGGATTGAGTGGAAAGCAACTTGGGAAGGCTAGAAATCAAGTTTCATATGGTGGGAGTGGAGCAACTTGATCTCAACACAAGGGTAGGTAGTTCTCTTCTCGAAATGTAAGGTAGGAGTGGTAGTTCTTTCGATGGCTCTCTCCACGAATGAAGAGGAGGTGGAGGGTATTTATAGCCTCCACACAAAATCAACCGTTACACATTTGACCAATCTCGGTCGGACCGAAGTTGACAACTCGGTGAGACCAAAGTTCAAATCTTGTGAGCGTTGGGATTTTCGATGGGACCGAAAATACAATCTCGGTTAGTCCGATTCTTCCAAAGTCTAGGGTTTGCCAATCTCGGTGGGACCGACTTTCTCATCTCGGTGACACCGATTTGAGTCTGAAGGTTCTGAAGGTTGGCAACACCAATTCGGTAAGACCGAGTTTGGAATCGGAAAATCCGAAATTTCTAGGGTTTGGGTATATGGTGAGGTGGTTCATCTCGGTGTGGTGAGTTTATGGAATCGGTGGGACCGAGATTACTTATGAGTTTATGTTGTAATGAAAGATTGCTGATAGTTTGAGAGATAAATCACTAAGCACTTTGAGCAACGGATCATCATCATAACCTCATCCCTTTTAATAGTATTGGCTTTCCTATGGACTCAATGTGATCTTGGATCACTAAACCAAAAATAAGTCTTGAGCTTTTGCCAATGTTTTCCTTAGCATTTTGAGGGTCCACATCATCGGTCATTGCCATACCCATATCCTTGAACTTTCGAAACATTCTCAAGAAATAATTAGTTCAATGATATATATGTTGTTATTAATTACCAAAACCACCGGGGATTAGTTGCACTTTCATTTTGAGGGGTCCACCTCTTGAGTCCTTTTGCCATGCCAATGTGATTGAACTTCTGAAACATACTTGATAAAGCATTAGTCCAACCACAAAGTATGTTGTCATTAATTACCAAAACCACCCGAGGGAGCAAATGTGCTTTCAATCTCCCCCTTTTTGGTAATTGATGGCAACACACAAACAAGACATCAAAGCTTCTTGAAAGAAAGGCAGAATTATCACAGCTTTGACAAACATGTAGTACAGGCTCCCCTACAAGTGTGCAAGATTTTCATAAATTATGGTTTTGGACTACCACAAGCACACAGAGAGAAAAAGCAAGATGTGCTACATGCAGCTTGCTATATGCATCAGGCGAGATGAAAAGAAGTGAGTGATAATGCATATGTGCATGGTGATTTCTTGCAAACAAGTATTCACAAGCAAGTCACCATCATGCACATTCACGCAAAGTGCATATACTTACCTTGAGGTTCCTTGGCATTGTACCTGAAGAGATAAACTTGGGAAAACAAGGTTAGATAACACAAGAGTATTTCTTCAACCAATTGCAAGAACATCAAGAGTACCAAGCCAGGGATGACATGTATAAAGAGTGTCTCATATTGAGCACAAGCTTGAATCGACAAACATGTCTCGAAACTAAAAGAGTTTCAATGAACTCTAAGAGATTTTGCTTTCCATAAGATATCAATTGTGAATTCCTCTCCTTTGAGTTTTCTCAGATCAAGGGGTTTGATGGAAGAAGCAAAATCAAAAGAATGATACCAAATGTAATATCCAATGTGGAACACGGCAAAGCTTTGATGTGATATTCTCCCCCCTTAAGGTAAGATTGCTCTTCTTCTCCCCTAAATCTTCTCTTCTCCCCTAAGTCTTCTCCCCTTTGACATCAAGTGCGAAAAGGACAGACAAACTAGGAAGGTCGGGGAAGATGGCAAGAAGAAGTGGGATCCTTAAGAATCTGTGAGGCGATAAACTTCGGTGAAAGAGCTGCGGGAAGATGATATCACGGAAGAAATAAATCGGTGACACGAATTAAGATGGATCGGTGGGTCGAGAAAGTCAGAGACTTAGGGCAGATCCTTTTAGGTTGAACCAAAATATTTAAATCGGTGGCCTTGAGTTTAATTCAAGGAAATCAGAAATAATTCAGCTCACTTTGCAAGGAATGTTTCAAAGGATTTGCAATGAATTTGTAAATGATTTTAGAGAATTGATCGAGCCAAGGATATTCACAAAGGCAGAAGAATAGAAATGAAAAAGATTCCTAGATGAAGTTTTTTAATGAAAACTCAATGAGAGAACATAAGAGAAAATAGAAAGACTCCAAAACATATGTACTTCATCTAGATAGGAATTGGCGACAAGGTCACCTATGTTTGAGTATTTTGACTTAGGAGTCAAATGAGAACATTTGATCATAGGTCATACTCATCGTTTAAGCACAAAATGGGGTTGCCATTTTTAGATTAAGCATTTGATGTGATCACATCTTATGAAGCTGCTTGTACTCATGACTTTGAGCAAAGCTCCTTAAAGATGTGAAGAACATACCTTGGGCTTATTGTTGCTTTGCTCATGTAGGTGAACTTGATGTAGGTGCTCATTGGATGTGAAGTTAGAGCGCCATTTCCACTTGTGTAGTTCATCTTCCTACATGGGTTAGGCAAGCAAGGAAATACTCAAGGATATCCAAGATGACAAGAGTGAAATACTAGATGTATAAGGTGTCAAAAAGGATATGTGGAATTTTGTTCCTTGAACTCAACATCCCAAAGGGCTAGATACTTGGTCAATGACAAGATTACTCATGATTTGAGTGTGTGGTAATCTTGTGGAATGTAGATCATCCAAGTACCTGCAAGGAGTTAGATGCAATACAAGGGGGCAATGTTCCCAAGACATATGATCATTATCATAAGAAATATCAAGGATTAGTCAAGTAGGCTCATGCCTTGCATGCATCAATGGAGTTTTCACTCCAAGTTTGAAGCATCAATGATGTTCAACTCACTCCTAAGCGACAAAACACCTTCTCATCAAGAGGTTTTGTAAAGATATCGTGAGTTGTTTGTCGATCTGAACATGCTTAAGATTGATGTCACCCTTGGCAATGTGATCACGAATGAAATGGTGACGAACTTCAATATGTTTAGTTCGAGAGTGTTCCGCAGGATTGTGTCAATCTTAATCGCACTCTCATTGTCACAAAGCAGGGAACATGTCTCACATGTATCCCATAATCCTAAGCGTTTGTGTCATCCATAGCAATTGAGCACAACATGAACCAGCAGCTATATTACCTTGGGTGGTGGATAATGATACGAATTTTGTTTCTTGGAGGACCAAGATACAAGGGATCGACCAAGAAATTGACACGTGCCGAAGTTGACTTTCTATCAACCACATCACGGCATAGTCAAGTCGGAATAATAACAAGATCGAAAGAGGCCCTCTTAGGATACCAAATGCCAAAGTTTGGTGTGTGTATCAAATATCTCACAATCCTTTTAACAGCTTTTAGATGACATTCTTTAGGGGCTGCTTGATATCGAGCACACATGCATACACTCAACATTATGTCGGGAGGAGAAGCACGGAGATATAGTAGAGAACCAATCATAGATCGGTAAACCTTTTGATCAGCGGGTTCTCCATCTTTTGTCAAGTCATTATGTCCACTTGTAGGCATGGGGTTCTCATACCTTTGCTTTCTTGCATGTTGAACTTCTTGAAGAGATCCTTGGTGTACTTTGTTTGTGAGACAAAAGTACCCTCCTTAGATTGCTTGATTTGCAACCCAGAAAGAATTTGAGTTCACTCATCATGGACATCTCATACTTCTCAGACATGAGCTTTCCAAACTTCTACGCTAAAATGAGGTTAGTTGAACCAAAGATAATATCATCAACATATATTTGGCACACAAATAGTTCACCATCAACCCTTTTAAGTGAATAGCGTTGAGTCTATTTTCCAATCTCAAAGCCTTTTTCAAGAAGAAAGCTAGTCAAGCATTTGTACCAAGCTCTAGGAGCTTGTTTAAGACCATAAAGAGCTTTGTGCAACTTGTAAACATGATTAGGCTTTTGGGATTCACAAATCCAGGAGGTTGTTTCACAAATACTTCCTCCTCAATTTCACCATTTAGGAAAGCACTTTTGATATCCATTTGATAGAGAGTAATATCATGGTGATTGGCATAAGCAAGAAGAATGCGAATGGACTCAAGTCTAGCAGCGGGGCATAGGTCTCACCATAGTCCATACCTTCGACTTGTGTGTAACCTTGAGCTCTGAGGCGAGCCTTGTTGCGGATGACTTGTCCATCTTCATCTTGCTTGTTCCGAAACACCCATTTGGTTCCAATGACGTTTTGATCATCCTTGGGCTTCTCTACCAAAGTCCATACCTTGTTCCTCTCGAAGTTGTGA
This sequence comes from Aegilops speltoides, assembly GCA_021437245.1. Lineage (NCBI taxonomy): Eukaryota > Viridiplantae > Streptophyta > Magnoliopsida > Poales > Poaceae > Aegilops > Aegilops speltoides. The sequence continues at coordinate 545,719,974 of CM038143.1, forward strand.
AGCTCTTCGTGCATAGCGTTCACCCAATCCGGGTCTTCAAGTGCTTCTTCTACCTTCATAGGTTCAATGCTAGAGATAAATGAGTAATGCTCACAAAAGTTAGCTAAGCGAGTTTTAGGCGAGTAATTCTCCGGAGTCGATGTCGTTCATCATTTGTTCCACGGGATGATTTTCTTGACTCTTGCTCGGACTCGGGATAGCTTTTGTTGTGGTTGTGGCTGAGCTTCCTCATCATCTTCATCTTCCTCTTCTTCTTCATTGTTGTTGGTGTTGTCTTGAGGCGGTGGAGAAGGAGGTTGTGGTGGATCTTCTTGTTGCACTTCCTCATCTTGGTGAGTTCCACTTGTGGAGGCCTCCATGTTGCCTTGAGGTTCATCTTGCTTAGTGAGGTGGGGCTCCACATATGTAGATGAGTACTCTCCTTCACTTCCATGGACGGATCTTTCCAATAGATAAATCTTGGATGGCTTCGATGGGTCCTTGTCTCCTACATCAATAGGCATTTGCTCTACTTGCGAGCCATTAGATTCATCAAACTTCACATCTACCGTCTCTTCAACCTTTCGGTGAAATTATTGTGAACACGGTAGGTGTGGAGGTTGATCCATAACTCGAGAAAAAAGCCTTCATGAGTTTTAGGAGCAAATTTAGACCGTGATGCTTATCAAGGATATAGCATTTGAACCAAAGACACGAAAGTATCCCACTTGGGGTTTGTTACGGTGAGGAGCTCGTATGAAGTCTTGCGGAGCTTATGAAGATAAAGCCTATTGATAGCATGACAAAATGTCTCGACCGCTTCCCCCAAAAGTGCTTGATGTCTTGTATTCATCAAGCATCGTTCTCGCCATCTCTATGGCGTTCGGTTCTTCCTCTCAACAACTCCATTTTGTTGAGGGTGTCGCGTGTAGAGAACTCATGTAGAATCCTTCCTCATCGAGAAAAGAGTCTACATTGGCGTTCTTGAACTCCGTTCCATTGTCCTCGAACTTTCTTGATCTTCACCTCAAATTGATTTTGGGCCTTTCGGCAAAGGTTTTGAAGATTCTCGAACCTGTGATTTGTCATCAAGGAAAAATACCCACGTAAATCTGGAATAATCATCAACTATAACTAGACCAAGGATTTACCACCAAGGCTTTTGTAAGCATTGGGACGAAAGATCCATATGAAGAAGCTCAAGCGGTCTCCTTGTGGTCATGATGTTCTTCACGGATGACTTCCACCTACTTGTTTTCCTTCTTGACAAGCACTACAAAGTCTATCTTTGTCGAAGAGAACATCTTTAACACCAAGAATATGATCACCTTTGATTAGCTTGTCTAGATTACATACCAACATGTCCAAGCCTTCTATGCCATAACCAACCTTTAGCGGTTTAGCAATGAAGCAAGTTCTAGGTTGGGCTTTCTTAGTGAAATCAACAATATATAGATCACCTCTCACGGATCCGGTAAATGCCATGTTATGATTGTCATGACGAAGACTTGGCAATCTACTTGATGAATAGCACATTGAATCCAAAGTCAGCTAATCTAGACACGGAAAGTAAATTGTATCAAGTGATTCTACAAGCATGACATTTTGAATAGAGATATCATGAGATATGGCCACCTTACCAAGGCCAAGTACCTTACCTTTGGAGTTGTCTCCAAAGTCACATACTTGCGTGGACCATCGTTCTTTGCAAGCTCTCGAAACATGTCTTCGTCTCCGGTCATGTGATCGGTGCATCCACTATCAAGAATCCACTCTTTTCCACGGGATATGTAGTCTCTCAGATTTGCCATAAGATTGAGACTCTTCATGATCTTGTCTAGCTCGGTGTCGAATCGGATAATCATCATCATGCTCATGCTCATCATCATATTGACCCATAGATTGTTCATCATCAACACCTAGGTCGATTTGATAACTACTTACATTAGTTTTGTCAATGTGACAATAATCATCGAATGCAATACAAGAGCATTTCTAATTAGAACATTGATAAGACCGGGATCACCCTTCTTTTCATAAGATCACGAAGCTCAAAGAAGCATTTATCAAAGTTGGGATCATTAGGCGCATCATATCAAATTCAATAGTCTTGTATAGAATTTCATCAAGACCTCTCAAATTGTAGTCGGATAAAGTTCTTCCAAGAACTTCCACATAGCATAAGCGCACTCAAAGTTTATGTGAGCTTAAGCAAGTTATCGGGTAACCCTCTAATGATAAGATTTATAGTTCTAAGGTTCTGAAGCAAATCAAGCTCTTCATCCATGGTAGGGTGCAAGGGGTCAAATGGAGGCACATAGGGGGTCTCAACATATTTGCATAATTGTATGTCTTAAAGATAATAAGCATTTCAATCCTCCATGAGTTATAGGACACTCCATTAAGAATAGGCACTCTATGGCTAACACTCCCCAAGCGTGAACCGTCCATCTTCCTCCAATGGTGTGTAAACCAAAGCAATGGAGACCAAAGCTCTTATACCAATTGTAGGATCGAAGAAGGTGAGAGTGTCTAGAGGGGGTGATTAGAACTACTCGACAAGATAAAATTTCGTCTTTTATCAAGGACAGATTTTGGCAGATTTTGCATAACACACAGTCAAGTAGCACACTACACATGCAATTCTAGAGTATGGGCAGCGGAAAGTAAATTGCACAAGTAGTAAAGAAAGTGGAAAGATCAAGCGCAATTTGGAACCACGGAGATTTTCTCGTGGTTCCGATAGGTGGTGCTATCGTACTTCCACGTTGATGGAGACTTCAACCCACGGAGATAGCTTGCTGCGAGAGTCCACGGAGGCTCCACCCACGAAGGGTCCACGAAGAAGCAACCTTGTCTATTCCATCATGGCCTCTCATACGGAGGCTAGCCTTACTGGGGTAGATCTTCACGAGTAGGCGATCTCCTTGCCCTTACAAACTTCTTGGTTCAACTCCACATCTCGTGGGAGGCTCCCAAGCGACACCTAACCAATCTAGGAGGCACCACCCTCAAAAGGTAATAGATGGTGTTGATGATGATGAACTCCTTGCTCTTGTGCTTCAAATGATAATCTCCCCAACACTCAACTCTCCTCCTTGATTTGGCTGTGGTGGAAGAAAGGATGGAGTGGAAAGCAACTTGGGAAGGCTAGAGATCAAGCTTCATATGGTGGGAGTGGAGCAGCAGATCTCAACACAAGGGTGAGGTAGTTCTCTTCTCGAGAAATGTAAGGTAGGAGTGGTAGTTCTTTCGATGGCTCTCTCCACGAATGAAGAGGGGGTGGAGGGGTATATATAGCCTCCACAAAAATCCAACCGTTACACACATTTGACCAATCTCGGTGGGACCGAAGTTGACAACTTCGGTGAGACCGAAAGTTCAAATCATGTGAGCGTTGGGATTTTCGGTGGGACCAAAATACAAACTCGGTTAGTCGATTCTTGCAAAGACAGAGCTTGCCAATCTCGGTGGGACCGACTTCATCATCTCGGTGACACGATTTGATGTGAAGGTTCTGAAGCTTGCAACTCAAGTTTGGTGAGACCGAGTTGAATCGGAAAATCCGAGATTTCTAGGGTTTGGCTTTATGGTGAGGTGGTTCATCTCGGTGTGGTGAGTTTGGAATATCGGTGGGACCGAGATTACTTATGAGTGTATATGGCGGTGAGAGTTGCTGATAGTTTAGGAGATGTATCACTAAGCACTTGAGCAACGGATCATCATCATAACCTCATCCCCTTTTAATAGTATTGGCTTTCCTATGGACTCAATGTGATCTTGGATCACTAAAACAAAAATGGAGTCTTGAGCTTTTGCCAATGCTTGCCTTAGCATTTGAGGGTCCACCTCTTGAGTCCTTTTGCCATGCCAATGTGATTGAACTTCTGAAACATACTTGATAAAAGCATTAGTCCAACCACAAAGTATGTTGTCATTAATTACCAAAACCACCCGAGGAGCAAATGTGCTTTCACAGGCTTGAGCCGGAACCTGACCAGGCGGTCCAGGTCAGCCGGTACCACAACCCAGCGAACTCCAAGGCAGACAGTTCGGCACGAGTGAAAGACCAAGAAGAAAGCCAAGAGTTACCCGGCGATGTCCTCCAGCTCGTGATAGGCGGAGGTCGCATCGCCTCCGAGTCGGTCGAGGCGGACGCTCCATCTCGAACTCAGCTAGGAGGGCTACCTCCAGCGACTTGGCGTCCTCTGCACCTTCCGCAGGCAGTTCATACCTTTCGGCCAGTGCTGCCCGTCGGCAGTCGCTCTTGGCGAGCTTGTCGCACTCCTCCTCCTTAAGCGACGGCGATAGCGGCCTCATCCAGCTGCTCTGAAGGCGGCATTGGCGCTGAAGCTCGAAAAAGACAAAGCACCGTCGACAAGGAAGGTGGGGAGATCCCCTTTCGGGTGGCGGATCTCATCCCCCTCTTGTTTTCCCGGACAGGCGGCAAAAAGGGGGCGGCGCATTTCCAAGCCCGGGTCCACCGTCCTCGCAAGGTTTTTGGGCCTCCCCCGGTTTAAATTCCCCGGGGCGGTCTTCCAGGAAACGAAATGCCCTCCGGGCGGCCCCTCGCACCCGGCCGGCTGTGGCCCTGGCCTCCTCGGGCCGTGGGTGGCGGCGCTTTCCGGCCCCCCCTCCGAGCCCGGCCTCCCCTCGGGCGCTTCTCGCGCGCCGTCTTCCGCCTCCCGATGGTGGCGGGGGCAATCCGCCGGTTTTGGCCCCGTCCCCGACCCCTGATGGGGGGGGCGGCTTTCCGGGAAAGGGGCGGGAAGAAAAATCGAAAGACAAGAAAATCGGGAAAAAAGTAGGGGTAAAAACCAGAAACCTTTGGCCCCCCCCTTGGGAGCGGCTCCTTGGCCGGCCTCCTCCGAATCGGGGGTTCCCCTTGGGCTTCTACCTCCGGGCCTTTTCGGCCGCGTGGCGCCTCTTCCCCCCTTTGGGGGGGCGGCTCTCGGTGGGGGCGGGATTCGCGTCGGCGCCCTCGGGGGTCGGGAATCCGGCGGTGACCGCCGTCTTCTTCCCCCGCCGCCTTGGGGGCCCGGCCGGCCCAAGTGGTTCGGCTCGGGGACCTCGCGGTCGGGGCGGTCCCCTCCTTTCGTGGCGCCCTCCCCGTGAAGGTTACCCACAAGGCCAACAAATCAGCTTGAAGCGGTGGCAGTCGAAATCTGACGGAACAACTTACCCTTTGGGGGTTGCCAAACGGGCCAACCCCCGGGCGGAACCCCGAGGGCATGGGTTAAGTTGACCCCCGGCATTCCTTGGTGGGCCGGCTTGGCGGCGGGCCGCCACCGGGGTGGGGCCCGGAAGCCCCGGGGGCCCGGCGGCATCGGTGTGGCCCCCTCGTCTCTTCGGGGCCTGGCGCCCGAGGCCGACCCGTGGGACCGGTGGGACGGGAATCGCGGCTCGGGGGAAGGCAAAGTTGGGGGTCGCCCGCGGTAACGTTCTTCACAAGGTTTCGCCATCTTCCCGTTTCACCGGCGGTGGGCGGAAAGGGGTTGCGGCCTCTCGCCCCCCGCCGTGTAGGTCCGCCTTTGTGCGGTGTCGGCCCAACTTCGGCTTCGGGAAAACTCCCCCCCGGTCGGGGGGGGAACCCCGTGTGGGCCGGGGTGGCGGGCACCCCTTGGGGGAGATGGGTCTCAAGGGAAAAAAAGGGGAAGCGCTTTGGGACAGCCCCGGTGGGGAAGAGACCCGCCCCCTCCCGGGCGGGCGGCTCCCCTTCGGGGCCCTGCCCAAATCCCCCCGGGGTGGGCGGGAACTTGGTTGATCCGCACCATCCCTTCGCCGGGCGGGGAGGCCCGGAGAAAAGTCTCTCGGCAACATCGCTACCGGGGAAGCGGCAAAGGCGGAGAAAAAAAGGAAGGGGCGGGGGGAATGCGCTCTTTGCCCCGGGCCCCCCTTACCCTTTCGAAAAGAACCGGGGGCGTGGGGATTCCCTGCGCCCACCCCCGGCATGTTCCTTTGCCCGGCGGCTGGATTCCCTACCGGCGGATGTGGGGCGGCCCGGGCGGAGCCCGGCGGCCGCCCAGGGGACGGCACCCCTCCGTGGCGCCGAGCGAGGGCCGCAAGATTAAGGCGTAACCTCGCGCGGTTTCCGCCCGATTGGGCGGCTTCTGCGGGGGGGCGCTCAAACGGCCCAAAACGCGGGGCGAATTGGTCGGCTCGCGCCCAAACGAAGGGGGCGCCCGTCGGGGCGGCCCGGGACTTTCGGGGAAAATGGGGTGGGAGGTGACCCGGGCCAAACTTTCGCTGGGGGGTGGCGGTCGGTTGGACCTCAAAAGGCGAGGTTGACCGAAGAAAGCGGGTCCGCCCTTAAGCGGAGCCCTCGGAGGCGTATGAAAAGCCCTCGGGACCGATTGGGCCGACTTGAGTCCCCGCACCTCCGAACCATCCCATACGCCCGGCGTGGCGTCCCTCATTACCCGGGGAAGGCAAGCCGAGGCAGCGCGGGGGAACCGGGGTGCGGCCTTTTCCCCCCCCCCTCCCACCCCAAAAAAGGCCCCCAAGAAGGGCTTGGACCGGGCCCCACCGTGTAAAGGGCCGGAGGGCTGAAAAACCGCGGGCCGGGCCCCTTCCGGGCGGCCGCCTTTGGCGGCCCCTACCATAAACGTTGGGCGGGGGTCCGGGTACGTGAGGGCAACCCGACCCCATAAGAGGGCGTCATCGGGCCCATTCCCGTCCCCGGGGCCCGCCGATTGGCGGGCCCAGCGGGAAGGGCAGGGTCAAAGGCGCGGCCCCCCGTCGGGCTTTGCCCCGGGACCTTTTGGGGCCCCTGGGTTGGCCCAAACAGTTTTGAACCAAGGGGAAAGGCTAGAGTCCTCCCCTCCAAAGCCGAGGGCACCTTTGAAACCCAAGTAATGGGACCCCAAAAGCAGCGATGGGTTTACCTCGGAGGCCCCAAGGGCGGTAATCGGCGGCACTTCCCACCGTTTCGGCCCCGGCGTTTCCCCCCCCATTAACCCCGGGGAATATCGAAACCCCAAATTTGGCACTTTTCCTCGCTTGGCAAGCACCTGTTGCCCCAATTCCTCGGCCGCCTTTGGGATTGAGAGGCCGCAGAGAAGCCGCCTCGGGCCTCCCGGCGCCCACCTGAGCCTAAAGCCATTAATATTTTGCTATGAAGTGGAAGGCAGGGCACATACCTTGTGATTTATCCAGCGCTCATTCACTAGCGTGATATCAGCATCAATCGACCCAATTTGCCTTGATAGTTCGGCAACTTCAGCGAGCAGGCGGCCGGACCTGAGTACCGCACATATTTACAACATAAATCTTTGGTTTATGACCCTCCGTTTTCTGCCTAGGGCGGAACAACGAGTCTCGGGGCTACTATCTATATGGAGCACACCTACCGCATGCCTCACAGCCAAAAGCAGTGCATTCTTCATTCGTGCCTCAAAGCCTCACAGCGGGCTTGTGAGATGCTTCATTCAAATCACTTGTGAGAGGATGAGATCTTCTTGAGCACCGTGCTCATTAATGGCGGTGCTCCTCTGGCACAGCTTCGCTCCAGCAAGCCGTCGATGCGTCCGGCGAGACCTTGATCGAACTGCGGACTCTTTCGCCCCTAGTTGTAGCCAAATGCTCAGTGCGAGGCGTGGACGGATTGACTCCGGCTTGCCAGATCGGACTCCTCCATGATGACACACGGGTGTGCGCTCGCTTCATGAGTCGAAGAAGGGGGTGGGGTCTCGCTCTCCATCATCTCTGGAGGAAGGTTCCCGAAGAGGAACCTGCTGAGGAAGGAGCTGGCGGCGGATTGCAAAAAGTTGAACCACAGTTATTGATCTAGGAGAAACAAGTACCTTGGTTGTAAATTGACTTACAGTTCGGTGGAGGCTGGCCCATTGGAGGCATGGTGCGGTAGGGTGCCCGTCAAGGCAAGGCCCCACAGGGATGTTTTTCCCTAATTTGGGCATCTCCGCCTCTCAAATGTTGGAGGTGGCCCTCTTCTTCCTGCATAAAGAGGAGGCCTTAGCCTCCCCTCCGACTATCCTCCTTGGGGAGGTAACAATTCCCAGTTGGGATCGCGTTGTGTGTAGGTTCAATTCTTCATCCCTCCCTTGTCTTTCCCGAGGGCATTCTCTTTGAGTGCCGGTCGAGCATCTTTGGCCATGGTGGGGCGGTCGAGCCTTGAGAAGTGGCGCGGACACTTTGATTCTCTCCGCCTTCTTGAGCCATTCACGGATGCGGATGATTTTGAGAATAAACAATCATGACAAATACAAAAGCAGGGTGTCGGTATCAAGGCTACTTACTTGGGTATCTAAGCGATTCTGACTTAGGCCCGCATCCTCGGTGGTGTCAGGACATACTACTTTACATCCGAAGAATAATTTGCACATCTCTTGGGGCTTGAGGCCAAAGTAGTGCTACGGTCCGGACCCTCGGATTGAACTCCCACATCCGGAGGCGGGCGTTAACCGCAACAACATCCGCTAGAAAAAAAACTTGCATGATCTTTGACAAGGTTAATGTCCCTCTCAAGCTCTGGATGCGATTCTGCGATCTTGGTACATCACCGGTAGACCCCAATTCCATCCTCGTCACCCGGGGCATAAGCTGTGACGGAGGCCAGGCGGAACTTAGGCTACCCACTTTGTGCGGCTGGGGCCGTGACATAAACCACCTCCGTTGCCATACGCCGGATACTTCTCTGAAAAGAACCCTCGGCCATGTAGCATCAGCGTTTCTTCTTATTACGGCACCTCCGCACTCCACATGTAAGCCCCTCGATCATCTTGACTTCACATTGAAGGTCTTGAGCCATAAGCGAAGTGTGGCATGACATGGAGAAAAGCCTCGCACGATAATGAACAACGAGATATGGAGGATAGCCACGGGCAGGATCATGAAAATTCAACCCATAATAGAACATGAGCCCCCCTCACGAAGGATTGAGGTGAAACCCAAACAGCGGAGGAAGTGTGGGATGAAAGCGACACACTCATTGGGCTCCGGCGTGGGGATGACTTTCCACAGGGCAGGAAGCCTTGTCTTTGGATATCGGCGGTCGGTATCCAACCTCCTAAGCTTTGCAATGTCCTTCTCTTGACGAGGAGGCCACCCACCGGCCTTGAGGTCGGATCCGGAAATATTGGAGAATTCGGAGGGGTGGAGCTTAGGTTTTGGGTGTTAGAACTTCGAGGGCGAGAAAGCGCGATGAAGGTGAAAAAGAGGCGTGAGTCTCGGCCCTTTATAAGAAGGAGAATATCAAGAGTCCTCAGTGTGACCGTTTGAGGCTTATCTAAAAACACACGGAGTTATACCAACAGCCGTCGTGGGGTCACGCATGCTCATATTGAAGGAAAATCCCGTAATAAGAGGAACACGATCTCTGCCTTGACGGGGCGTGCCAATAAAACCGCCTCGTAACACGAGTCGAGGTGGGGTAAAGCGACGATTCGCGTTGGACCGAGCCCACGATGCAAGAGCACGACAGCGAAGGTTGCGGCAAATCAGATTTATACCTTGTGGAGATCATCCTGCGAGATCCGGACCACGGTCTATGTGTTACGCTAACTACTTTAGGTATTTGGAGAAGAACCGCCTTGCAATGCGAAGAACAATAATGCCTGCGGACTCATCGTCATTGAAGCCTGGTTCGAGGAGACTCTTGAGGAGTCTGGATAAGGGGGTATCCGGACAGCGGACTGTCTAACGTCCGGACTATTGAGCGTGAAGATACAAGACTCAAGACTTGACCCGTGTCGAATGAGACTTTCCTTGGCGTGGAAGGCAAGCTTGGCGATCGGATATTATGTTTCCTTCCTTGTAACCGACTCCATGTAAACCCTAGCCCTCTCCGGTGTCTATATAAACCGGAGAGGTTGGTCACTAGAAGGCCGATCACAATTACAATCATACCATCATAGGCTAGCTCTTAGGGGTTTAGCCTCTACGATCTCGTGGTAGATCTACTCTTGTACTACCCATATCATCAATATTAATCAAGCGAGGAAGTAGGGTTTTACCTCCATCGAGAGGGCCGAACACAGGTAAACTGTCATGCCTTACTTCTTGTTACCATCGGCCTTAGCCTTGCAGATCGGGACCCCCTACCCAAGATCCTCGGTTTTGACAGACAGACCTCCGTCGGTCAACTTAGTAGGCCCACAAGTCAGCCTCCACCAAGGTTGGTCCCAGCTAGCGGGGGTATTCATTTTTGTGCATAATAAGGAGGCACTTCCGGTAGGTCCGAGCTCTGGCCAGCCAGGAGCGTTTTTTAAAATCTGGTGGCCCATCTGTGGGTCCCGTGATCGAGGTAGCGTTTTTCATGAAATCTGGTGGCCCGTCCGGTGGGTCCCTGCTGTTACGTGGAGGAATAATTATTTTCCGCATAATAAGGAGGCACTTCCTTGTGGCTGCCGTGGACCCAGCTGTCAGCCTCTCCACGTCTGATACTCTTGATGGAAGTCGGCCTTTGACCACATTGACCACACGCTTGCCAAGAGAGCACCACAGGCGGTGGGCGGCAGCGAGCCTAGGAAGGGGCAGCAGGGGAGGAGGCAGGGAAGGCAGCGGCGATGGAAGCCAGCGTGGAGAGAATCTGAGGTTCCTTGGTTGGTGTGGTGTGAGGCTGCCGTCATGCATGAGAACTGGCCAGCAGTGGGAATAGTAGGGGTGGTGAGGCCTCCGCCTGGGCAACCTTGCCCGGCCACAGGGAGAAGCGAGGAGCATCTTGACACGACCGCGGCTGCTGGTAGTGGAGCAAGAACACGGAGGTTGAAGAAGCCTCTGACCGTTGGATGGCCATCGTGCAGATCCTTTGGAGCTAGAATCGTTCATATTGACTAAAGTTGACAAAGGCTCCGTCCCACTCAACTTAGTAGGCCCTGAAGTCAGCCTCCCACCATGGTGGGTCCCAGCTAGCGGGAGTATTCATTTTTTGTGCGTAATAAGGAGGCACTTCCGGTGGGTCGGTGACGTAAGGGAGCGTTTTTTTGCGAAATCGCTGGCCCGTCCGGTGGGTCCCCAACGGTCAGGAAACATTTTTTTGCGAAATAAGGTGGCCCGTCCGGTGGGTCCCTGCTGTCAGGTGGAGGAATAATTATTTTGTTCATAATAAGGAGGCACTTCCTTGCGGCCGCCTGGACCCGGTATCGACCTCTCCGTAGAGTACTCTTCCGATGGAAGTCGATCGTTGACCACCTTGACCACGCCTTGGCAAGAGCACCGAGGCGATTAGTGCGGACAACAGCGAGGCCTAGGAAGGGGCGGCCCAGCGAGCGAGGAAAACCTGCGATGGTAGCCAGCGGAGAGAATCTGAGGTTCCTTTGGTTCGGTTGCGGTGTGAGTCTGCCGTCACCTTGAGAATAACGAGGGTGTGGGTGAGTAGAGGATGGCTTTGGCCAGCGGTGGGAGTAATGCAGGCGGTGAGGCCTCCAGCGGCATCACAACCCGACCCACGGGGGGCAGGAGCAGCGACACGACCGCGTATGCTGCTGGTAACTGGAGCAAGAAGACGAGAGGTTAAAAAACACTACGATCGTTGGATGGACATCGTGCGATCCTTTGCAGCTAGAATCGTTTATATTGACTAAGTTGACAAAGCCCTTGAGTGCGCATCAACTTAGTAGGCCCATTTCGGTTTGGCGAGAGAACATATAGCCCATTTGCGATTTGTAAGAATGTACAGCCCATTTTCAATTCTAATGGAATTTACTACAGCCCATTTACGGGTTTGTTACAAGTACAGCCCAACTTCTAGCTAGGACAATGATTAATAATTTCAAACAACCGCTCAAAACAGAATTCAAAAAAAGTTCCCACATTTTGATGGGATCCAAAATATTTTATCCGAAATTTCTAGTCGGGTTAAATATAATTTCAAAATAAAGTTGTATCATGCTAAAATCAAAGAAATATTGCTTGCAGCATAACAAGTAATGAAATTAAAATTTCCAAATTCCAAAAATAATATATTTTCAAACTAATTACGTGTTTGGTGCATAGTAATTGCCCAGTTATTATAATTACATCCCATTTATTATTTCTTAAAGTCCATTTTCTTGTTAAGCCTAATGCATACCTCCTAGGAAACTTTGCAGCCAATGGGAAGGGATAACAAGTTGACCGGATATTGTGTGGCTATCGGCCTAGTTGCATTCTGATGTTAAAAAAGGCATGTGTAGTACAGTACAACCTAACATGGTTACTCAACCCACATTCGGGGGCCGAAGGAAAGGCCCAAACAAGGCTTCTGTACAACTTTTTGAAGTCACTGAGCTCAATTAATAACTTAAGAAAAAAGTTAGATTACAGTGGAACCTAATTAAAAGCTGTCACGAGCAAATAAATAATTCAACGGGTCCCACTTGTGCGTGTGCGTGCGTGCGTGTGTGTGTGTGTGTGTGTGTGTGAGAGAGAGAGAGAGAGAGACCCATCGGTCGATGCTCGTAAATACATCTTTCAGCCATATGCATTGCTGATGCTCAGTAAAAACTTATATAGTTGACACAATCATATAGAACATCATAGCACACTGAACTTGCATACAAAAATTTCGCGCAGGCGGCACAATTAGGATGGAAGCTGTGGATCGCTACGGGAAGGGCTATGTTGAAACCAGCGAAGTCGTACATAACGGTTCATCGTCTTTATAAATGATGGGGAAATATCTTGAATGTTGTGGAAAGAAAACAGACAGACAACACAATAAGTTCTGCTAGCACATTAAGTTGACGTACAACCCTTTCTAAAAAAAGTTCAGGTACAAAATTAGAACAGGTCACAATCAAATGTACTGGCATATCAGTGCTTCAGACCCATAGCTCGGATTTAACTAGTACTATCTGACAAGATTCAGTTGTTACCTCAAATTAGAACACACAGCAGCCATACTGCCTCTTCTCCCAAAAGAAGCGATGGCCTCCGCCTGGCAGCGATGGAGTAAACCCTATGCCATCCATCGTTCCAAAACAACAGGGAAAGTCGATGTTGACTCCTATAATGGGCGTCGTCGGCGGACCACAGCACCAGCGGCGGCGGCGAGACTTGATTGATGGATTGGCCACTTCTTGACATGCATGAACACTCGTCTGGTACATCCCTAACGTGGTCGCGGCGGCCTTGGTGGCGACAAATAGTACAACCCGGTTCTGCACGGTATCTCAACACCAATCACCTTCGGTATGGTGGACGGCTTCTTCATCCATGCCATAACCGTCAGAGCCCAGCTGTCTAGAGGAACAAACATACTTACAAGCTCACCTCCAAGGTCGTTGATAAGCTCGTTCATGGACTCGCTATTCCAAGCACGTGAGGCGTGCCGTGGAAGGTAAGCTTTGTTACAAACTCAAGCTCGAGATGGCACAGAGCCCCATCACAGGGTGCCACCGATCAAAGCTCACCAGCGCGCCATCGCAGAACAAGCGCAGGAAGATTCAAACACATTGCGGTCAAAGTTGTTGGAACTGCGAAGAAATCAGCCGGTGGCGGACGGACTTGACGAGCAAGTCACTTATTTGGATGCGTGCGCAATGCCAAAAGCTTTGACAAGGTCGTCCGGCGAGATGGGAGTCCGATCGCCGTTGATGGTTACCATCAGCACTTTTTGGCAAATTAGTCGTCAAGCGCCGCCATGCCTTTGTTGACGACAACACTAGCGGCCGAAGCGGGGCGGACCTCGGGATCTCGGCTCGGATATCCGCGTTGACCGGCGACATGATAGTGCGCTTGAGTCTGAGGAGTACAAGAGAGGATTTGGGGGCTGGGTAGAATCGAGATTCGAGAGGTGGGGAGGGCGGGAGGCGGGGATGAAAAGGTAGCATGAATTTCGAGCAGCGGCAATATGCTCTCGGCATAATAGCGCGCAAAACACCGGTGGCGCCCACATGTCGCCTAAGAGTCCTTATTCTTTCTTTTTGGAGAGCGGCCTTTTTTCGGGATCTTTTGAGAGCGGCCGAGAGTCATAATTGACTGTTTGGCATTGCGTTACTACTCGGCCCATATTCAGCGACACCTCATGGCCCAAACAAGTGTACATCATCGAAAAGACAGTGAGCTCAAATTATATAACTTGAAAAAGGAGATATACTCGAACACTTTGGAGAATGGTGATGCCCTCATTTAGCCCACGATAGTTCGAGACAATAAACGATTCGAAACAACGATATATACAACATTCAAACGACTAGTGACTACTCTTGACATAAACGACAAGACATGATAGTTCATAAGAAGTCTTGCTACACCACCAAAACGTACCCATCTGCGGCGCTTTCGGACTCTTGTGATCCAGGCGAGAATGACATTCTAAACAAAAGAAACTATTACATAGAAAAGAGTGACATAGGCGAGGATGACCAAATGACAAGGAATATGCATAACAAAAGAAAGAACTACCCATCCAGAACCAGCAGCAAAGACAAAAAGTCATTGAAGAGATGATCCAACACCATCATAATTTGTAGCCCGCTTGGTGACCGGTGATCCGGAGACACGGTACTCCACCTTTCGATGCAATAGCCCAATTACCTATCAACACAAGGCTTGAACCACATCACTACACAGTCGTAATTGAGACATCCAAGGATCAAAGTTAATCCGGATGCCTTTGTCATTCTCACCTTCTTTTGGCTGCGGGTTGTATCGTTGACAATCGGGGAGTATGCTCCCGAACTCCTAGGGCTCGCCATGTAGACACATTTTTCCATAGCAAGCAGAGCCTCTCTGCCATCAAGGTCCTTGCCAATGGTGATCTCACAGTTAATCGGATAATTGAGTCAGAAGCGAGAGTGTGAACCAAGGTTGTTTACCGCCTCCAACTAAAAAATCCTAAAAGGCCCCAACAAGCTGGTATCCTGCTCATAGGCGTAATAACCTTGTCCAGGATACTCACGTATTACGGTGCTTGTATCTGATGGGGTTTTGCAATATAACTTTTCCGGCTCATGTGTCCGAATGATCATCGATCTTTTGCCGTCGTCGATCGAGCAAGGAACCAGTTGTGCTTCCTATTTTGGCAAAGGTGGTGTAATTACAAAGGCGATAACTATAGGGACACTTTGCATCATATCAAAAAGACAGGCATTATTAATGTAAGATCATCATTGTTCGGTATGAGTAGGATAATGCAAGAAATAGCATTGATATGTCCTGTTGGGCTGGGAGGAAAATACTGGGAAATGTATCTGGGTTGAAAATATAGAAGTGCCATGCATGGTTATACTCATGTTATCTACTAATCGATTCTTCACGAAAACTACCATGTCATGCATGTTATGTAATCATGTTCTGTCCTCACAAACAAATTCTTCAAGGTAACTAACAGACCATGCATTGTTATATACTCATGTTACGTGGGCAAAATTTTGTGAGGATATTATTCTAGCCATTGATTCTTTGAAGGCGAATATAGGTATGTACACATGGTAAGCATTGCAGGATTTCACTACTTCCAAATATAGAGTTCTCCATATGCACATTTACTTCCCTAATGTATGGTTAGATGAAACCAACGATGTGGTGCATGTTTCTACATCATGAAAATGAGGAAACTAACATGGCCATTGATACACACTCATATTTAGTAGTAGTATATAGATTACTCTAAAATAAGGATAATATCCATATATTCCTAACCGTTTGATTATTCAGTACAAATTGGCTGTAATGACATGGTCACAATCGCATGAATTAACATTTTCCAAATATAGCTGATTCTGGCGTCTCTAATATATTGCCATAGTTCTACTCAAATTCTGCTCAAGCAGAGGATATGCCAATCATCACAAAAAGTTCAAAGCAGTGTCATGGCGTCATCATTAACATGTGGCGGAAACAACTTACGCGCGTCCGGCAATACGTGGTGCCATCTGCTTTGTCGATCGCGTAGATGATGCCATTGTGTTCAATAGCATCACGAAGTGTGTATCGGCTTTGCGATGATCCACTGCGAGCGAGTTGTCTCCAGCTAAAAAGGCACCGGCGTAAAGATAAGCGAGTCAGCGGTCGAACAAGGCAATTAGCTTGAAGTCTGCGTAATCGCGCATGTCGTGTGGGTACTTGGCGATTACAATCTTACGCAAAACAAGGTCCGTCCAAGCTGATGTAGTAATCTAGATGACTTGGACGCGATGGTAATACTCTATATAATCCAATGGAGGAAGGATAATCTCATGGGAGATGCGGAAGTTCGAGCACCAACTTTTACCGTCTTCTCTGAAGGCAGCCATCGATGGGAGTTCATGCCGACCAGTACATACCTGCCAAGAAGTTTGAGGCGATGGTGGTCGGATCGATGTCGAGGAAATGATGTCGGCGACACACTACATACGCAAACAAGTTTGGCTAATGGAGATCGGATTGAAGTCGAGGGGCATCATGCGCATGCCTCCGTATCATGGTGAGCCAATCTCGCAAGACCGAGATAGCGACAAGCGGGGTGTCTTGAAAAGCTTAGGCCTCGCCGATGATGGCCGTGTGCATGTCCCTCGAGCATGCAGCCAGCCGCGAGCGGTCAACATATCCATACCACGAACAACGAGTCGAGGATGTCCGGGGAGATTGCTCAATCGCGACTCATATGGATCTTTGCTGGCGGTTCGCGTTAAGCCATGGTGGAGTTTGGAAGGGGCTTGGTTTACGGGGAGAAGGATGTCGGTCTTGGAGGCGGCTAGCGAGGAATAGTGGTCTTGGGGGGGAGGTGGCGGCGGTACAGAGAGGGCACGGTGAGATGGAGCGGAGGCGAGAGCGGAGAAGGAGATGGAGATGGAGTGGTGCTATGGGAGGCGGAGAGGAGGCAGGCGCGCCAATGTCTGTCTGTGGCGGTGACAGGCACTGCAGTGCATAGGGTGAGGCTGACTTTGGTAACCGAACCGCCACCTGCGCTGGACTAGTGTCGGTAGCGAGGTGTTGTCACTTCCTTTGTGAGGACGGATGAATAGTATTTTGACCATCAAGTGTACCACAGTTGTACTACTACTACTACTACTACTACTACTACTACTACTAGTAGTAGGAACATGATACTCGATATTGTATAGCGGAAATAGGTCTCCCGTGCTAGCATGCTGTTCACTTCATCATTCGGTATCATCCATATTGCGCAGAACCAAATTCTCGTGCATGCCCAATCAGCGCCCTGCCGCGATGCATGCAGCGATGGATTCAGTGCATCAAGGGCGGACATGCAGATTGTTCCACACTTGAGAGAGGAAAAATGGGAAGGTAGAGCGTGGCGGCGGAGGAAGAAAGCAGCTGGCTACTTGAGGCTGGGAGGGATCGAGCGGGAAGTTAATGCTCCACGCCTAAAGGTTTTGGGAAAACTTGATTTTCATAAGGTGACTTATACTCACCTAAGCGGAGGAGTATTCCTTAACGAGAGAATGTTGTGTCTCCCTCCACGCGCTCAAAAGAAAAAAAGCTCGACACATTTTTATCTGTTTGCATAGGTCCCACCTATCGGGAAGGATGAGCACGTACCACGAGCAGTGCGACTCCTCAATCTACCCGCATAGCCTTTTCATTTAGTCTACCTAGCCGTCTAATCAACTGCCTGCATGCCACTTCTCCCATTTACTTCTCCATCGGGAACGATTCACCTCGGCTTCTTCACCTCCCTTCGTCTTCATTTGCATCCAAACCCCTTCGCGTTCACATTGTTTTAACCTCTTTAAATAATCATCTACTACTTCAGTTAGACTAGCCATCTAATCCTAATTCTCCAAACCATAGCCCTCCGTTCCAGTGGTTCCAAATGGCGAAAGAGATCGAGATGCAGGTTTTTAGCGTCCAACATGTCCTCGTCGAAGGCTCGATGAGCATAGTTGCCACCATCACCGTCCACCCAAGGGTTGTTCGGAAGTGGATCAACAATGTATCCAACTCCCTCAAAAAGGTAGAGACGAGGGTCATCGGTCTCGACATAGAGTACACGGAGCGTGCCCCTGGGAAGATCTAGCGCGCTGCCGTCCTTCAGCTGTGCCTCGAAGATGATGTTTTGGTGTACCACATCATACACTCGCCCTCCATACCAGGTGAGCTTCATGATTTCTTGTCTCGGGAGGACGTATACTTCTGTGGGGCAGCCATCGAAGGGGACAAACAAAAGCTGGAGCCGTACAACCTTGATTTGAAAAGCATCGCTGACCTACAAACCAGAATCAAAATTCCTGTAGAAGATTGTGCTAAACAGACACCATCCCTATTCGACGTAGCAAATTTTGTGCTCGGTACAAATCTTGAGAAGGGTGGCGAGATGGTGGCATTAAGGTCGTCGGATGGGAGAATTATCCCTTGACATATGGCGGGATAAAATATCTGCCCTCGATGCCGTGTGAGTTTGAGATAGGCTGCAAGGTCCAAAAGCTTGTTGAAGCCGTCTCCCAGAGAATGAGAACAAGAAGAAGAAGAAGAAGAAGAAGAAGAAGAAGAAGAAGAAGAAGAAGAAGAAGAAGAAGAAGAAGAAGAAAGCTGCACCCGGCGAGGGCATTATGGATGGATGAACTATTTCCTCTCTTGTAAAAAAATTATTCCCTCTCATTGTATATTGATATAGATGGACTATTTCGATGGTGTGCATGTCTTTGGAGCAGAGTAGTAGCGTGGGTCCGCTTGACTATAAGGAACTATTTATCCACATATATAGCTTTCTCTGCTACTCCTTCCGTGATCGGTATCACGTGCATGTGTCCGTAGACATGACAGGCTTGTCCATGGAAGTTCAACTTCTGGCGACCATCACGTTTCATCTCGCGATTCCCACGCCTCTCAACCCGGCACCATGCCCCCGGCGTCGCCTCACACCTCTCGGCCCACCGCCCCTCTGCCTTTGTGTGCATGACATGTGGGCCACCTAAAATGCGTGAGCATCAAGTTTCTACCATAGCCACCCACGATTCCCACGGCCGCGCTCGAACCCATGAAACCACCGTCCCCCGACCTCGGCTCACCCCTCTTGGCCCCTTGCCCCTCGCCTTGGGAGCATTACATGTGGAGCAGTCACCTGTCGGGTCCACATGTTATTGACTCAAAAGGTAGGTGTAGTAAAGCGCTGAAGCTTCAGTCCAGGCAGCCTGAGAGGAAATGTAACTCTGTCCTAGGGCTTGTGGTGCTCCATGGCCACGAACTTGTGCCAAACTTCGAGATTTGTTTCTTTACTATACATGCATGCAACAATTTAATGGACATTGTAATCTCAACATGTGATGGGGAGCTCTAAATTTGAATTTGAAACTTATTGTTGGTGTACTAGAGTAGGGGTACCCTAGTATCCCGAACTTGTGCAGGCGTCCTGGCCGCCCGCATGGCAAAACTTCTTAGGGTGACCACCAAGGTCCTCCGTGGTTCCTTTGGAGCCATTCAACAACAAAGTATTCAAGCCAAGGAGACAAGACCCGGCAAGAAGGCTTGCGGGGAGATAACAAAGGCACCTCAAAGGAACTTACATGGCGCACCATCATCCGGCATGGCTCGGCGACGACAAGCTTCGGGCGACAAGACAACAACGCTGACAAAGGCGCTTGCCGTGTGAGCTCACTCTGTACTGCGCTCCGCACATCCACCAGCGTGTCATACAGGACCTTTCCAAGTGCGGCGTGGCGGGAGGATGTGCAGCCAGTATCGGTATCTTGATGATAAGCGGCGATGACAAGGTCGCCATCGTGGCGAGCGGTGGCGTCCCTGACGGTCCCTTTTTGCACTGTTTGGGCGACCCAGACGGGCATTTAATGCCCTTGTCCCCTGCCGTCAGGGTTAGGTAGAATACACTGTACAAGTAGTTGTACCAACCGCAACTCTTTTTCCATTTTTGCCCTTGTCTACGTTGCCACCTGTCGGTGACCCCTTGAGCATATAAAAGGAGGCCCATGCGCAATGTAGAGGGGGTCCGAAACCTTGGAAAGCCAGAACACTTACGCGCTCGGTCTTGTAGCTCTCACGCTCCCGAGCAAGAACTCAATACAATCAGACAAGCAGCAGTAGGAGGATTATCTCTCCGGAGAGCTCCGAAGCTGGGTAAACTGCTCGTGTGCCTCGCCTCGATCTGCTTTTTGTGCGATCTCGCGCCGCCCGAACGAAAGGGCTCGGTCCCATAGGTGTCCAGTGGATCGATCTCTACGACATCTTTCGGAGAGATAATACTCAACTGCTGCTTGTCCGATTGTATTGAGTTCTTGCTCGGGGCGTGAGCTACAAGACAAGCGTGAGTGTTTAGCTTTCCAGGTTTGAACCCCTCGTTGCGCATGCATGGCGAAGGCGAAACGTCAAGTCAAAAATCGTCAAAATAAAGCAATGGGCGAGCTGAAATTGACAACGCTCGAAGCTCGGCAAGCTCTACCAAACGATACTAAACAATGCTTGCGGCGAACGCTCCGCATGCCTTGACGTTGCGCAGCTGTCGAAGAGGTGCGCGAGACAGCCTGAAGGTACACGATCATGCGAACCTGCCGCTGTTGGGCCGTGCCCAAAATAGGGAACGCAGACGCAGCATCACCTGGTTTCGCCGTATCTTACTCCCGTATCCTGCGCCCTCCCTAGCGGCCTTGTCAAATGCGGCATCGTGGGAGAGATCGTGGGTGATTCTTTATTCGGAAAAGCGGGCGTCGCCCCTCCCTCTTTATAAGCGGGGATCTGAGGGGCAGTTCCTCCATCTCGCCAGTTGCTACTTCCAATCTCAGAAATCTCCGCCGCTCCCCCTTCTTCTCAAAGCAGAGAGAGAGCAGCACTCCGCCCCCATCACCACCGGCACCACCATCGCCGTCGGTCTCCCCCACCACCTCCACCATGGCTCCGAAAACCGGCAAGGGGAAGGGCGTGAAGTCGACCGAGGCACAGCGGCTCGAGGCACTCTGAAAGGAAGCGAGCCTCCCCCAGGCTCCGCGAAGGACTGAGGAGTGGTACTATCTCTTCTGGTCGACGGAGATGCGAGCGCATCCACGCACGAAGGTACTCTTCGCCGCCGCCTCGGAAAAAGCTCCGAGCGGATATCCCTTCTTCGCGTTGTTCTTCTACTGCGGGCTTTGCCCGCCTTTCTTTGAATTCTTCTGCGATATCATGAACATCTACGGGTTACACCTCCTTGACTTCACCCCCAATGTTGTTCTGACCATGGCAGTTTTCGCGCATCTCTGCGAAAACTTTGTCGAATCCACCAGCGTGGCTCTTTTCCGCCACTTCTTTATGCCGGGTCGAGAGAGGAGAGCCTTTATCCGTGGAATCGCTGGATCTCGAGCCGGCAAGAAGGGCTTATCTGGAGGGAGCTTCGCGGCAAATGGGAGGTGGAGGCGGTGGTCTTTGGATCATCGAGGAGAACCGCGGCCGTTCTTGCCAGTAGTAAGCCCGGCGGTGTCGCGATAGCGATTGGAACAACCTGGCCCCGGAAGACGATAGGTTGAAGATTGCCGTCACCCGGATCTTGCGGCTCAGGCTTGCCGGGCTTACTGTAGGTGCTGTTGGCGCAGATTTTCTTCGCCACCGTATCGCCCCTCTGCAGGAGAGGAGGAGACCCGCCTGGGAGTTCGGGGGCCCGGCGGACATCATGAGGCTGCGCCCGGGCCTCAACTTCAACTTCACCGTCCTGGAACTGGACACTATGCTCAAGGAGCTGTTCAAGCACGACACTCAACATCCCGAATGGTTCAAGCTGCCGAAGGGCGTTGTCCCGCTGTGCAACAATTCCTCGCTCGATCGCATCCGTGCAATGATGCCCCTGTGCGATTGCATGGAATGTTCCAACAGCAGAACACTGCGGACGGACGTTGTGCACTGAGTTCTTGACGGCTGGCGAAGTGGCGGTCGCTCCGATGAACAGAAGAGCCTCCTGCGACACCACCGATCGGAGATCTGGC
The DNA here is from genome assembly GCA_021437245.1 of Aegilops speltoides. Taxonomy (NCBI): domain Eukaryota; kingdom Viridiplantae; phylum Streptophyta; class Magnoliopsida; order Poales; family Poaceae; genus Aegilops; species Aegilops speltoides. Next base: position 545,741,741 of record CM038143.1, read on the forward strand.
GCCTTGTGGCGGCAGCTGCAGCGAGTTTTTAGATTCACCGTGGAGGAGGCGAGGCAGCGAGGCAGCAAGCCTTGCCAATCAAGATGAGCTTGCCAAAGAACTTGCGGCGAGGAGATCTTGCAGGCACTGAAGCCCGAGTCAGCGAGCCCGCCCGGTGCGGCGGCCTGCCATCTTCAAGCAGCTTGCATAGCGAGCCACCAGCTCCACCAGAAGGCGCCTCCATAAGGCAGGGGACATAAGCGGGCGGCGGGCGAACAACAGCAGCCCGGCGCGCGGCACGCTCCACATGGCATGCACGTTGCAGCAGGGAGCACCTGCCTTGCTGCAAGCGCTGGGCGGGGTCCTCCCGGACCGCCGCTCGCTCCTGCCGCTTCTCACGTCGCGGCCGCGGCTGGGCTGGGCCGTCCCAGACCACCCTTGCCCCGCCAGCGGCCAAGGAACCTACTCCTCCGCCTCGTCGGCGGGAGGTGGGCGGACTTCGACCTTTGCGCTCAGCTCAAGCGAGGAAGAAGGTGAGTAAGTTTCTTTCTTTGTACTTGTAGTTCTTCAACTCTTGCTGTTTTGTCTTGTATCGACTTGCTTCCTCCGAACCCATTCCTTTTGAGGACTACGGCCCGAGGCGGCGAAGAGAGCCAAGGTCCGGTGATTGTCATCGAGGACTATCCCACCCCATGACGGTGAGTGATGTGTCAAGACTGCCTTCTTTGGACCCGGCAATCATTCCCCAAAGCAGCCCAGCGCAGCCCCCAGTAAAGTATATGGTTTACTTTCCTTTAGTTAGCGCATGGGTGCTCTTTATTCTTGACATCTGATTCTTGATTTGTGTAGGAAGCGAGCAGCCTCACTAGGGCGCTCGGAAGCCGCCCCGACATGCCATCTGCCGACTACTCCGCCAGGAAGGATTCCCGGCGAGGAGAACTTTCGATAAGGAGGAGTCTCGGCAAGGGGCAGTTCTCCGACAAGGACAGCACCAGCGATACCCGATGGAAGAGACCGTGACCGTGGAGCCCGGTCAGGTAATCCTCTTGCTTGAAAACTTCCTTGGGTTCTTCTTCTTGATTTTCTTTTGGATTTTGCTTGACTTTTATCCCTTTTCGGCCGTCGGATCCCTCATCACGGGCCAATGGAGGCTGAGGTCGCTTGGCGGAAGGCAGCAGCAGCTTGAACTGATGATGCCGCTGCCACGAAGAAGCGACCCGGCATTGAAAATCTCGCCCGAAGAAGGCCGCCAAAAGGCTTATGCCAGCGGAGCAGCCGAGGATCCGTGATCGCCTTGGCGACCGAGGCGCGGAGTGTCGAGCGCTACACGACCGCCGATCCCTCCGCTGGCTGCCGCAGCGTCGAACTCGAAGAGCCCCACCCGGCGCTATCGAAGGCGGCGATGGCGTCTTCATCAAGCTCCCACAGGCGTAGAGCTCTAGAGGCGCCGGTGGAAGGAGAAGTTTTGTGGAGAGTGCTTGCCTCCGCTGGGCGGCGCTGGTTGATCATGAAGCAGCGGCGATGGAGAACTTTGAGGAGGCGGCTGCTGCGGAAGCTGGTGTCACTCTACGCGCCCGACAAACCAAGCTGGAATCCGGGAGCGCTTGTCGGCATAGCGGAGTGGATATTGAAGCATGCGGAGGAGCTCGGGTCATAATCGGGAAGCCCTCCGGTCCATTGCGAGAGGCTTGCGCCTTCGTGGCCCTGAAGCCTTCCTCCTCGAGAAGGCTGAAGTGAAACAACGGCGGACTTGCCGCCGAGGAAACTGTCTGCGGGGAAGCGAGTTAGGCGCGGCGGAAGGTCAACCTTGATAGCTATGAGGAGGAGCTTCTGGCGTGCGCGAGCAATCAATCGATGGGGCACTCAAAGCAGCAAGGATCTTGCAGCTTGTTCTTTGAGGCCGCCAAGAAGGAGCTGAAGCGAAAGTGGGCGCGGCTAGAAGCCGATCTCAAGGTGAGGGGTGAAGAGCTTGGCGCTCAAACATGAAACACGAGAAGGGCGCCTACACTCTTGGCGAGCTGCGGGTCGTTTAGCCGAGAAAGAAGGGAAAGAGCTGGGCGCCGCCAAGGAATCAGCAGATCTTGAGTTGAAGCTGACTACTTTGACCAAGGCATTTGGGCGATGCCAAGGAGGCGGGAGGTGACCTTGAAGAAGGAGATCAAGGACAATGAGGCGGCTGGCGGCGAGGGCTCTGAGACCAGGCACGCCTTTAGGGAGAATGTGGAGCCTTTGGGCGGAGGGGCTCATGGATATTGCCGCATCCATCGACAAGGAGTTGGGCGCAGCTAGGGATGGAGGATCTCGGGTATCCCTCAGATGAGAACCTCAACCCAGCGCCAAGCTCACTTTGTTCTTCAAAGGCATGGCGGCGGCCCTCCAGCGACTCTAGGAGAGGATCCCAAAGCAGCGGGACGATGAGTGGCGCGAGATCTGTGAGGAGCTCTTCAAAGGTGTTGATGAAGGTGGCCTTCCGCAACCCAGGCCTCAACCTCACCAACGTCCTCAGGAGCTTGCCGCCCGAAGCTGATCTGGAAGCGCTCAAGACCCTTGCCGCACCCATTGTGGACAGGGTGAGCGGGATCAAGAGGGTTGATGGCGATCGCATGGATTAGGTCGCCCGTTTTCTTCTTTTCTTGTCGCTGCTGATCATGTTATGAGAACAATCTGTTAGAGCTGCGACAAGTTATTTTGTAATATAACTCTTATCTTGGTTATCGATTGCTATGTTATTTCCTTTACTTGATTCCTTCCTTTGTATGTTTTTACCCTACGCTTTTAGGGAACTTGTCGGCTCGGGCACCTTAGCATGGCTGATTGTCTTGAGGACGTCGGCAGCAATGTCTTGGTGCCGACCGACAAGAAACCTTATGCAACTAACCGCAGCTCACTTAAGTTGTTGGCGGACTCGAAACAAAGTAAGGGTGCAACTAGCTACTGAGTTGGTTCCTCCGCTTTGAGTTTTTCCATACAAAGCAGTCGTTCGAGAAGATAACAATTTTTAAACTAAATGCTCAAACTTTAGCAACTTAGCTTTTACAGTCGTTTGCTTCCGATAAAGCGAGACTTTCTTGAGCGGCCTTTGGTCCACACCATTATCTTCTCCTTTCCCCGGCAAACTTGTGGGTGGGAAACCTTCCTTTGAGAAAAAGAAAGAAGAAAATAAAGAAATGGAGCCTTACGGCTCATTATTATATGAGGCGAGCCTTTGCACAAAGTGTTAGATAATACATGCAAAATATAGAAATCATGAAATTTATAGGATGTGCGGAACACATGAGATTTATTATGCAGAGTCTGCGCCCGGCTTTGTACAAGGATTACATGCAACAGCGGCAAGACTTGTACAAAAGGTGGTTGCGGAGCAGATTCCGACAACCGCCCTCTGGGTAAAACTTACGAAGATGCTCAATGTTCGAGTTGCTCACGGAGCGCCATCTTGATCTCAAAGCGGATAAGCGCCGGGCCTAGTGACTCGTTTCACCGGTAAGGGCCTTCCCTTGGCGTCAACTTGTTGGAATTCTTGGCGGACTGAGCGTCTTTGAAGAACAAAATTAGCCTTCCTCGAGACTTCGGCATTAACTGCGGCTATGGTAGCGGCTCAAAGCTTGCTGGTATCGAGCAGCTCGTCTGACAGCTGAAGGCGGTCTTCCTCAAGGAAGCGAGGCGTCATCTTGTCTCAACTGCTCTTGCTCAAACTCATAATAGCGAGCACTTGAGGTGACCCGTATCACGAGTTCCGTGGGGAGAACTGCCTCTGCTCCATAGACTAGGCGAAAGGTGTACGGCGATGGCTCGATTTGGCGTCGTTACGATCGACCAAGAACCACCGGCAGCTCCTCAATCCGATTTCTTCGCACTTGCGCAGCACTGTCCGAATTACGGTCTTGAGTCCACAGACACTTGAGCATTGCCCTTTCCGCTTGACCATTGCTTCTTGGGTGAGCAGCGAGTGAAGCGGACCTTGGCGCCAAGGTCTTGGGCGTCTTGCATGAAGGTGCGGCTCGTGGTGCGTGCGTTGTCGGTGATGATCTGTTGGGGATCCGAGCGGCAAACAATCGACTGAAGAACTTATTTGCTTGTTGTCTTGTCACCTTCCTCCTTGCTTCCACTTCCGGCCACTTTGTGAACTTGTCGATTACAGCGTACAAGTACTCAAAGCCCCGATTCTTTCGGGGAAAGGGCGAGATGTCGAGCCCCGGACCGAAAATGGCGGGGATAAAGGGATCGTCTGGAGAGCTTGAGCTGGCTGGTGTATCTGCTTGGAATGGGCCAGCACGCTTCACACTTGGTTACTTGTGCAGTTGCATCACGGAGGCTGTCGGCCAAAAGAAACCTTCTTGGGAAGCTTTGCGGCAAGTGCTCTTCTTGTAATGTGGTGACCACATATGCCTCTGTGTATTTACATATGAGCTTTTGTCCATCTTCAGGGAATACACTTCAATTCCACACCGTTGAGTCTTCTTACGCACGGTGTGTTGTCAACAAACTAGTACATACTTACTGCCGGGCTACTCTTTCCTTCTTCTTGCTCTTGGGAAGTTCTCTGTCTGAAGAAGCAGACAATTTCTTTGTGCTCATCTTTGGAGCTTGTGGCTCGACAACAAGGACTAAAGGCACATCTGCTGCTTTGGGAACATCCGCTTCTCTGGCGAGAACCTGCGGTTCGGCAGGAGCTTGATGTTCCCGGCAAGCTTTGCGAACAAAACTTGTCGGGAGTGTTTGCTTCAGCAGAACAAACCCTAGGGCTCGCCCGGGAAGCGGCTGCTCCTCGGCACTCTTGGTGTTGATCTTGGGGACCTTCTTGGCGGCGGCTTGGGAGCTCTGCGAAAAATAGTCACGGAAATCAACTTCCTCTTCTTGATCTGTCCGATTGATGGCGTCACGGATGGTTGAGTCGACTTGAGCACAAAGATCCCTGGTTCCACGAGTAACTTAAGTCGGCGCGCCCGGACGAGCCATCGGCAATGTCGTTCTCAGCTCTTGGAACGTGTTCCATCTGCAGGCCGTCAAAGTGCTCTTCTAGCTTTCTCACTTCATCAACATAAGCTTCCATCAACGGACTCTGATAATTCTTGTTGACTTGGCGGACGACAAGCTGCGAGTCACCCCTGACAATGAGCTTCTTAATCCCAAGGTCTGCCACGATCCTGAGACCGGCAAGCAAACCTTCATACTCTGCAGTATTATTTGTCGCTTGCTCCCTGGGAAAGTGCATCTGGACTACGTACTTGAGGTGCTCTCCGGTGGGCGCGACAAGCATACCCCACCTGGCGCCTTGCGAGAAGGCACCATCAAAGTACATCAGCCACTCTTTGTTTGCTTCCTTGACGGGGATGCTCGTTTCTAGAATTTCTTCATCTGGTGTTGGCGTCCACTCTGCTATGAATTCTGCGAAAGCTCTGCTCTAGATAGTTGAAGTGCTTTCAAACTTGATGCCAAAGCTTGCAGTTCGGTGCCCACTCGACAATCCTGCTGTTATACGGATTCTGCGGTATCCTCTTGATGGAAAAGCAGTGACAAGCTGTGATCTCATGTGCTTGGAAGTAATGGTAGCTTTCTCGAGGCCATGAGAAGGCGAAAAGTAATTTACTGCACGGAATACCTTGATCTAGCCCCTGCAAAGGCCGACAAAAAAACTGGCGCGCTGCACATTCTCTTCGCACCTCACAGCTTGCCGGGACCCGAGCTTGTCGGTGAAGCCCCCAGCAGCCATTGGGTGTATCTACATGATTGTTGGCGCATCATCTGCCTCCCTCTCCGCTACTAATGCAGCACTAAGCACTTGATTGGTTGCTGCTAAGTATAGCAGCAACTTCTCTTGTGGCTTAGGTGCGACAAGTGTTGGAGTGGAGGACAGGTATCTCTTCAAGTCCTGCAGCGCAGCCTCCGCTTCCGGAGTCCATTTCATTGGACCTGCCTTTTTCAAAATTTTGAAAAAGCGGTGAGGCAGCTCAACAGACCTAGAGATAAACCTCTGAGTAGCCCGCCCAACAGCAGAATCTTCATACATCCTTGGCGCTTTGGTGCTTCAATCTGCTCAATGGCCTTGATCTTGTCGGATTGGCTTCAATTCCCGCTGAGACACAAGAACCGAAGCTTGCGGAGGACTCCAAACACGCACTTCTCGGGGTTAAGCTTGAGGTTGATCTTGCGCAGATTTGCAAAGGTTTCGTCCAAATCTTGAATCAGAGTTGCCTTGTCCTTGCTCTTGACCACTATGTCATCCATGTAGGCTTCCACATTTCTGTGCATTTGCGGCTCAAAAGCTTCATGGACTACCCTTGCAAATGTTGAACCGGCATTCTTTAAACCGAAAGGCATCCGTATGAAACAGTACGTGCCACATGGAGTAATGAATGCGGTCTTCTCCTCATCCTCTTCTGCCATGAAGATCTGATGATATCCTGAGTATGCATCAAGAAATGAAAGCAAGTCACATCCGGCCGTGGAGTCGACAATCTGGTCAATGCGCGGCAAGGGAAATGGGTCTTTGGGACAGGCTTTATTGACATCGGTAAAATCGATACAAAGCCTCCATTTCCCGTTTGCCTTGCGCATGACTACAGGATTGGCCAACCACGTGGGATGGAGCACTCCTCGACAAGGCCTGCTTCAACTTCTTGATTTCTTCTGCGATGAACTCTTGGCGCTCCTTGCTTGTTTCGACTTTACGCTTGGCGGGCGCGCGCGGGGACGGACAGCAAGATGGTGCTCGACTAGTTTCACAGGAACACGGGGATGTCGGGGCGGTTGCCATGCAAACACGTTGGCGTTCTCCTTGAGGAAAGCAACAAAGCGCTTTCCTATTATTAGGGTCGAGTAGCGATGGTGAAGGTACCACCGGTCTGCCGTCCTCATGGCGGACACCTTCTTGGTCTCTGGTGGAGCTGCCATCATCTTATTACGCTTGCGGTGGAGCTCGATGGTGCGTCCTCGGCGGTAGCGCAGCACTCCGAAGAGATGCGCTTGCGGAGTGGGCATCGAGCTCTTGCGGACTTGTCCTTCTTCTTCCTCCGGGGAGCTTGAGCGGCAAGTGTCTTCGCGATCATTGCGGCTCTGCATCCGGTAGATCTTGTCGGCGCAAATAAGAGCATCCTTCTTGTTGCCAGGGATAGAGATGACACTTATCGAGCCTGGCATCTTGAGCATGTTGTATGCATAGTGAGAGGCTGCCATGAATTTGGCGAGTGCTGGACGGCCAAGTATCCCATTGTATGGCAATGGAAAGTCAGCAACGTCAAAAGTGACCCTCTCAGTCCTGAAGTTCATCTCGCTGCCAAATATCACCGACAACGTGATCTTTCCCTTCGGCTTGCTCCTTCCCGGATTGATTCCTTGGAATGTGCCGGTCTCTTCGAGCTCGCTGTCAGGGATCTGGAGCTTCTAGAGTACAGCGGAGGAGATCAGGTTCAAGCCGGCCCCGCCGTCAACTAGCATCTTAGTGACCTTGAGGTTGCGGATGGTTGGTGAAACCAACATCGGCAAGCACCGACCCTTGATTATCGATCGGTGGTCCTCAATATCAAAGATATGGCGTCTTGGACCACTTGAGGCTGCGTGACTCTGGTGGTTACGCTGCATTGACTTCAGCGCCTTGCTTGAGTTGGTGGTGTGAAGTATCGCGAAGCACCGCCGTCAGCGCCTGATACCTCTGTGGCTTTACAGTACTCTGCTCGATGGTCTCGTCATCATCCATATCCTCATCTTCGTCTTCATCTTCATCCTTGTCGCGGCCGCGGGGAGGTCTGTCTCCTTGCCGCTGCTTGGCCTTGCCGCTGCGTCCTCCCCGGCCGGGGCGCTTCTTGCCGGATCCTCCATCACCTCCTTGGGCCTTCTCCTTGTCGCGTCGCTCGTATTCAGCCTTTTGCAGCTCGACAAGCTGCTCGACCTTCTTGCAGCTCTGGAGATCATGGCCCTTGGTGCGGTGGATCTTGCAATACTGCTTGTTGGCACCGTCCTGCTTGTCGGCAGCCGCCACAGCCTGGCAGTTGGTGCATGCGGCAGTCTCCTTGCCGGAGCCACCAACATTGGCTGTCTTGGCACCACCTCCGTTGCCGGACTGCTCAACAACTAGCACATCTTTGCCTTTCTTCTTCCTGTTGTTTTGCCGCCGATTTTTCCTTGCCGGGGCAGCATCTTCGCTGTCAGACCCTCCTGCTCCTACATTCTCTCCGGGGAGTCTCCTCCCTTCCTCAGCACGTGCACACTTGTCGGCCAGGGCATATAGCTCGCTGACGTCTTTGATCTTGCACATCGCCATCTCCTCCCGCATCCTACGGTTTATGCGTTACGATGGAGCAGCGATGACTTCTGGCGGGGTGGATATCTGGGATGTTGTAATGTACACGGCTGAATCTCTGAATGTACTTGCGGAGGGACTCTCCTTCCTTTTGGATGAGCGGATGAAGGTCGCTCTCTTGGCCATGAGGTTTGTGGCGCTGTAAAGGCAAACAAACGATGGCACAGATCTGCCGGGAGGATATGGAGTTGTCGGCAAGTGCATGAAACCGAGATCGGCGTTGGACTTGAGCACCGGTAAGTAGTTAGCAAGGATCTTGTCGTCTCGCCCGGCAGCTTGCACGCAATGGTGTAGATGTTGAGAACTCCGGCGGATCGACTTGCCGTCGTACTTCTCCGGTACGTCTGGCATGAAATTCTTCGTACTAGGCCACTGGACTTCCCGCAGCTCACGAGTAAACGCAGGGCAACCTACCGCGTACGGCAAGTCGCCTGGTTCCCCTGGAGCATGCACGTCAACGCACCGCAAGGCACCTCAAGGAACTTACCGCGACGCACCGCGCGTCCCGGCAAGGCCCGGCGAGCGACAAGCTTCCGGGCGCGACAAGACAACAACCGCGACAAGGCGCTTGCCGCGGCGAGCTACCACTCTGTACCTGCGCTCCAGCACATCCACCAACATCTCGCCCTGGGACCTTTCCAAGCGCGCGTGGCGGGAGGCTGTGCAGCCAGCGGTATCACGGTGATAAGGCGGCGACAAAATTAAGCCATCGTGGCGAGCGGTGGCATCCCTGACGGTCCCTTTTTGCACTGTTTGGGCGACCCAGACGGGCATTAAATGCCCTTGTCCCCTGCCGTCAGGGTTAGGTAGAATACACTGTACAAGTAGTTGTACCAACCGCAACTCTTTTTCCATTTTTGCCCTTGTCTACGTTGCCACCCGTCGGTGACCCCTTGAGCATACAAAAGGAGGCCCATGCGCAACGTAGAGGGGGTTCGAAACCATGGAAAGCCAGAACACTCACGCGCTCAGTCTTGTAGCTCTCACGCTCCCAAGCAAGAACTCAATACAATCAGACAAGCAGCAGTAGGAGTATTATCTCTCCGGAGAGCTCCGAAGCTTGGTAAACTGCTCTTGCGCCTCGCCTCGATCTGCTCTTCATGCGATCTCCGCCCCCCGCCAAACCGAAAGGGGCTCCGGTCCCATAGGTGTCCGTGGATCAGTCTACCACGACGTCCCTGGCGCGCCAAAGATGTCGTGGTAGACCGATCTCCGCCCCCCGCCGAACCAAAAGGGGCTCCGGTCCCATAGGTGTCCCTGGATCAGTCTACCACGACTTAGAGGAACCAACTCGTAGCTAGTTGCGCCCTTACTTTGTTTCGAGTCCGCTCAACAACTTAAGTGAGCTGTGGCTAGTTGCGACAAGGTTTCTTGTTGCTTTCATGACACCAGCGCAGCTTCTTGGCGTCCCTTTTCGGCGCTTCATGACTAAAATTACTGCGTGGCAAACAAGTTCCCTAAAAGCGTAGGGTAAAAACATACAAAGGAAGGAATCAAGTAAAGGAAATAACATAGCAACCGATAACCAAGATAAGAGTTATATTACAAAATAACTTGTCGCTCTAATAGATTGTTCTCATAACATGATCGGCAGCGACAAGAAAAGAAAGAAAAGCAGGCGACCTAATCACGTGATCGCCATCAACCCTCTTGATCCGCTCACCACATGTCCATAATGGGTGCGACAAGGGTCTTGGCGCTTCGAGATCAACCAGGCGGCAAGCTCACGAGGGCGTTGGTGAGGTTGAGGCTGGGTTGCGGAAGGCCACCTTCATCAACACCTTTTGAAGAGCTCCTGCGCAGATCTCGCGCGACTCGTCGGCCAGCTGCTTTGGGATCCTCTCCTGGAGCCGCTGGAGGGCCGTCGCCACGCCTTTGAAGAACAAAGTGAGCTTGGCGCTGGGTTGGAGGTTCTCATCGGAGGGATACCCGAGATCCTCCATCCCCAGCTGCGCCAACTCCCTGTCGATGGATGCGGCAATATCCACGAGCCCCTCCGTCCAGTGCTCCACATTCTCCCTAAAGGCGTTTGCCTCCTGCAGCCACCAGGGCTAGAAAGAAGAGGAACTTAGATGATGAAGACTCATATTTTGTTGTTGAGGAAGAGGTCACCTCAAAGCCCAAGAGGAAAGTTGTTGCCAAAGAGCCACAAGGTCGACAAACTAAGAAGGGCACCCGAGAAAAGTCAAGCAATCAAGCTGTTGCTAAGAAGCTAAATTTGGGAGGCGGCTACAAAGCAAAGTGAAAAAACTTCCAAGAGGAAGAGGTTAGTGCATGATGATGCAGCGAGAAGATGAGGATGAGGAAGCACCTAGCCTCCTCGAAGCCCTAAGCTCATGGGTGATGCCATCAAGGTGGAGCCACTTCAAAGCCCAAACAATCTGCTCCGGCTAAGGCAGCTCAGCAAAACTGCTGCCAAGCCCAAGAAGGCAGTCGGGGAACATTCTAGCATCTGAAAGAACAAGGATGATGTGCCACCGGTGGTCGGATGGTGAAGGACCAGTTCTTTGAAACCGTCGAAAACTGCCACTACATAATGATGCTCATCCTCAAGCTGAGGATATGAAGGCAAGGAAAGATAGAGGTCTCGGGGCTATGGAGACAATCGGCCCATATGCCGTGAGGAGAAAAACTGCTGTAGATCAGTTTCACACGGAAGAGCAGCAGGGACTTCTATGAGACGTCTTGATGGACAAAAGCCCATAATCGCGGACACGAATCGTTATTTGGAAGTACATTGTGAGCGAAAACCTGAGACTTCTTTCCACATGTGCATGAATGTTTCCTTTGCTTGTGGTGTTCTGCGAGACTTTGTAGGTCAGAAGTTGACCAATTGGAACAATGAGATGATTATGCAATTCTATGCCTGACTCATTTCTACCTGATGGAAGGATTGTGTGGATGGTGAAGGTCAAAGATTTTCTTCATCTGTTGAAGAATGGGCAGAAATTCGAATGCTCGGTCTGCGAGATGATGACATTGATGTATATGGGATTCCAAGAAGAATCATGAATCCATGAAGAACATGTACAAAGAGGTTCGACTAAGGATTTGGGAATCTGGAGCTCGGCTCGGTTTACTATCTCGAGCGGGCCTACCTACCACCAATACCATATTGAGGCATACCTTGATGCCCAAATCAGGAGATCATCGCATGATCGAGAGGATACTCTATCAACATGCTGCATATACTTGATGAAAGCACCTTTCAAGGTGATGGACTTAATGGTAGAAACCATTAAGAGAATTGCGGTGACGAGAAGAAAGGTCGTGTGGATTTGCCCATGATTCAGGATGCTTATCAATGCCAAGTTTGGCATGGGCACATACTTGTTGGATAGAGCACACTTACCGTTGCAGCGAGCATGAGGACAATGTTGTTGTGATGGATAAGGAGGATCAGACATCAAGCCGAAGGTCAAGCCAAGATTGAAGCTGCCAAGAAAGCCAAAGGCGACAAGGAAGCGCGGCGATGGCAGCTAAACCAAAGAGTGTGGGAAGCAGCTTCTTGAAGCTACAAAAGGATTGAACAACGTCGGCCAGCATTATGCAGTCTCGGGAGAGCCTAGAGAGGATTGTAGAGGACAAGATCCGCGCTCTGGATGTGAAGGCGGCTGAAGTGCAAATGCTTTGTCAACAAGCTTGAAGCGGAGACATTGAGGAAGCAAGAGGAGAAGGAAGAGCTTATCGTGAGATGCGAGATGACTTAGTCGGGATGCTTATCAGAACTGCTCCGGTTCCCTGAGGACCCGATCAGCTTGCTATTCGATGGTGACACGGGACTACAGACTTGACACCTCCACAGTTCCATCGGTTACTACAGCTCCAGCTCGGTGACCACTCCTCCGGCCTGAGACATCAGCTGAAGTCTTCGCCGATCTTTGTCATATCCACTCCGACATCAACCCAGGGCGGGCGCCTGTGAGAGTCCCCGGTGGCAACAGCTGCCTTTTGAACTTTTGGTAACTTGTTGCCAAGGGGAAAATTGTATAGATCATAGGACTTGAGAGAGTCTTTGTGTGCTTTTGCTCTTTCGTTCATTTGCGGTTTCTTTGAGATACTTTTGGTTTTGAGAAATTGAGTGTGTTTGATACTCGTTCCATTCCTATGTGTGCTTAATGAGTGCTTGGTGGTACTATGCTTTAATGTGCTTAATGCTTATCATATGCTATTCCTATCTTGTATGACCATTTACTCATGTCTTGGTGATTGGGTGCATCTGTTCATTCTTATCATTTTGTGCGCTCCACCAAGATGTATGTGACATGGAAGAGTGACCCATGATCCTAATCGATTGTGCATTTGCATTCAAGCATAAATCTTAAATAATGCACAAATTTAGGGAGCTCTTGCTTATCACATACTTCTCAAAGCGACGATATTATTCATTGATTATATCCTTTATCGAAGCTTTGATCTATATGTTGTCATCAATTACCAAAAAGGGGGAGATTGAAAGTGCAACTAATCCCCGGGTGGTTTTGGTAATTAATAACAACATATATATCATTGAACTAATAGTTACTTGAGAATCATTTGAAAGTTCGATGATATGGGTATGGCAGGGGCTGAAGAAGTGGACCCCTCAAAATGCTAAGGCAAGCATTGGCAAAAGCTCAAGACTCCATTTT